>NKYR01000015.1:343237-447826 GCA_003184365.1 Evernia prunastri
CCTCCACCAAGGCAAAGGGTATGGATCGATGCTTCTGAGGTATCATTTGGTAAATCCTTTTCTTCTCTTCTTTTTTCCTTCCCCCCCCCCCTCCATTGTGTCCCGAAGGCCCCCCGAAGAACCACCCCCGAATTGTCCTTTCAGGATAAAACCCCTAAAAAGTACATCTTTTACATTTTCATACCCCAGCAGCTTCCAGTTTGACCGAATCGTACCCCTAAGGAGTTCATATCCCTAAGGGGTATGAGAATGTAATTTGGGGTATGAAATGGTAAGGATTCAACCTTCTGAAGTGTGAATGGGTAATTTGCCCGTATGAAAATGCAGTGAGGGGGTATGAACCGTCAGGATTCAACATTTTGGGGTATGACTTAGTAACTTGCCCGGGGGAAGGGGTTCTTTCGGGGTTACTCTGGACGAGGGGAAAAGAAAAAAGCCCCCCCCTTTTCTCACATCCTCTCTTGAGCCCCCAGAAGAATGTCCCCCGGAGAGTATCTTCCAAAGAGTCCCTAATAGTATCCCTAAAAAGTGTATGTTTTACAATTTCATACCCCAGCAGCTTCTAGTTTCAGCGATTCATATCCCTAAGGGGTATGAAAAGGTAATTTGGAGTATTAATTGGTAAGGATCCAACCTTTTGGGGTTTGAATCAGTGATCTGCCCGTCTCGCTCTATAAGATCATAAGTCGACATTGTTTATCTGTTGACGTGTACAAGAAAGTCAGGATGGAGGGTGCTGGCCCTGGAACTAGGGTGGTGCTCATTGCCAGGAGCTGTCTCGGACAGCCAAGAAGTCATCTTTAACTGACACTATGTTCAGTGCCTACAACAGGTACAACTATTGAGCCGACGGCACCCACGCTCAAATGTAAGAGTGCATCCGGTCCGCTATAAGCGAGCGTCTCGAATGGTCATTGGCCCACCCAATCTATGGAATTCGAAGCCCTGAACGCCGTCTCAACGAGATTGGTTTGCTCTCAGTGACCTTTGCAGTTACCAATACGATTCTGACTTGCCAGTGGGGGCCGCTTGTCGTAGTTTGCTTAGAGTCGTGCCAACGTTGTAGATGGGAAGCAATTTAGTGAAATCTTAGACCTTCGACTGACAGGAATCCGCACGAGCGAGCGAGAAAGATAGGGGAGCAAGGGTGCAGCGGCAGATGATGGACGGCCAGAAAGCGTACTGTGGAAGCGCACTGTGGCAGAGTGTTATCATAACAGTGCAAGAAGGAAAAGGACACTTTGGCTAACGTGGACAAGCTTCGTGTGAAATAAGTCATTACGGGCACACGATAGATGCACAAAGCCAGTGTAGTCATCTGCTAACAGGCTCTCTCTCACTAGAAAATGCTAAGGCTTTCATGCGTCACATTTCCATCCAGTCGAAAACACGTCTAGTTTGCAGGAAAAGACAGTGCACCAACGAGCCACCAAGACCCTCTCGGTCCTTAGTCTTGTACCGTATCACTTGAACATCCATACCCAAGAAGCTCATCCCATGCATTATCCCCACGATCCTAGCTCCTCACTTATTTCGCTTATCGTTGTCCTTATCAGCTGGAGTCTCGACTAGAATGAGGCGATTACTGTAGAGCTTGCTTACAGGTCGGCACATTGGTCACGTTGCCCAGCGGCTGGCTGTTGCCACTCAAAGCCGTCATGTTACGCGCGGCCTGGATCTCATTGCTGGCATGATGGGGCTGTTGGATGGAACCCTGTGGAGCCGTATTCTCGTCCGGCATGGTTATCGTATTGTGATGTAGAGACAAAGTCCGTTGGTTGATGAGTCGGGTGATTTGATCGAGCAGGTCTTTGGATAATAAAGCGGTTGTTATAGACGGAAGAAAGCTCCAGATGAAAATGACGAGTGGGCGGTCCATACTTATAGGGCGTTTCAACTGGCTCTAACGTGGGGCCGCCCAAAACGGTTTACACAAGCCTAAGCCTCACACCCTGTCTGAATTGTGCGAGCTCCGCTGCCTGTCGATCATCTGCAGTGCGGCGCCTCACTAGCTGATGGGCACTGCGACCCGCCTCAGGTTGACGCCTGAGAGCCGTCGTTTCTGTCGCGAGGGCTGGCGATCCTCGGCAGGTGGCCGCTTGATAGGTGTGTACATGTTGTCTTGTCATAGGCTGCTCTGTATGGTTGGAAGAAAGAAAAATAAAAACAACGGAGGCAGATAGATGTCCCTAACGCCGCTAAATGCTGACATTCGCTCATGCATGATCGGAAAGTGAGGCGTCCAATCAGGATCTCGCCCCATCTCCCCGAGAGAGTGGGAGAAGCGTTGATGCGTTTCTTTATTCGCAAATCGGAATATCTCTTTTTCTCCTTTTCGATCGTATGAGAAACGTCTCGATGATCTCACATTCTGTGTTGCGCGGAGCCATTATAACCTAAGCCGTCAACGTCTGGATGTACGACCCGTAAGGCTCCTTTCAGCAAACGAAGCAGAGCGGCCGAATCATTCCGTGGTGATCATGCAAGGCGACAGGGTGAACCTGTACTCCGTCATGGATTCCAGCATACATTGGTACAGCCAACGACGGGACGGACGCAGACGGAGACCGTGGTGAAGGAGGCTCCCGGCTTCTCCACGTTCCCAGCGTTCCCAGAGTCCGGCCCATGCGCGCACGTCTCAACGAATATGGCTCTTGCCGCAGCAATTTCGCGAGGAGGTACGACAACTGGCTCCGCTGATCACAAGCAAAGTCACCGGCGAGAACACACAGAGAGAGAGAGAGGGGGGGGGGGGGGGGGGGGGGGGGGCGAGTCCATCAGGAAGAGCGAGGCTCATGACGATCGAGGATTCACTGACTATCTTCCAGGCGCCCCTCGTTCTACCCCTAAGCGCAAACAACACTTCGCCTAGCTGGCTGTGAAAGCGCGATTCCATACTGCGTCCCTGGCATTCCGATGAGCCAGCAGCTCCTCGGCGCTATAGGGCGCAGTCACTCGTCGAGCCACGCTCACACGAGCATTACCAGGGCGAGGCCGAAGCACGTACCTGTTTGTTTAGCGAAGTGGCCGAAGTAAGATTATCTCGGGGCACTAATCCTCACTTTACTCAAGATACTCTTGTCTTTCCCTTGAGATGCCCCCCTTACCCTGCGAGACCCCCTGACTACAGACGTAGTCACCGCGGATAAAACGGACACGCCCATGTGCGAGCCTGCCGTACCTCGATCCTCGATTGATTGATTGATTGATCGATCGATCCGCACCGGGCACTCTCCCTATTACCGCGGGTAGCTTCCACAGGCTTCAAACGCCCACCCAGATGTGTCACGGTTTCCCCCAGATTTCAAATGGGTGCACCATACACACGTACAACAGATCGCGTGGTTTGTCGACATGCATATGGTACTATGGTTCGGCTCACTCATAGCAAGCATGACCGTCTCGCGTCTACGGCGAGCGTGGGAAGAATAGGGGAGGCGAGGGGACGAATGGGGACGGGGCGCTTTTAGGCTGCGGATCTCCAGATTTTGGCCGAGGGTGGAGAGATACGGCTCGGGCAGATACAAGGGACAAACATCTCCGAAGCACATGGTTTGAATTCAGTCCATTGTACCACGATATTATTTCGCCGCGATGCTCTTCGTCCTCCCCGTCGCACCTTTATACCACACTTGACCCTCTTTCCCTCCAACTAGGAAAATTCTGAGTCCCATTTCATCCGCTAGCAGCAATCAACTTGTGGAGGACATCCACGTCGGTGATCTCGCTCGGAGGCACGCAGCAGCAGCACTTCTCGCCTCGTGTACCAAATGCATCAGCGCATCATACGCAAATCGAGAGAAATTTAACAGCAGCAAACGATCATGACTCACCGACATCGGCCAACTCGGCCGCGGTGAAGTAGGCCATATTGATGGCTCGGCGGAGAGCGACGCCGGCGGGGCTGGGATCAGGGGTGGGAGAGGTGGCAGCAAAGGCAGCTAGGGCAGCGAAGAGGGCGGGGATGGAGAATTGCATGTCGGCGACTGATCTTGAGGTTTAGACTGGTTTGAGATCAAGTTGAAGTCTGGATGGCGTCTGCGTTGAAGTGATGGTGGGTGGAGAGTGAGAGAGAAAGGGATGGAAAAGGGCTTTTTGTACACGAGCTGAGGGCGTATAGGACAGGTCTGTTCTGTTCTCCTGGTTTTTTGAACCCCTTCCTCTGGTCTAAGCTGGGTTGTCTCCGGATTGAGGCATCTACTCATCTCCTTGGGCGGGCAACACCGAAGAGGAAGCTCGGCATGCAATCCAACGTTTCCGTACCCAGTTGGCTCCCCACGTCTTGCTCCCTGATCATCTATCAAGCTGTTCTGTGCCGCTTTTCGTTTGCCATCAGGCTTTCATCCTGTGGTAGCGGCTGATGTGATTAGACTGCATTTTCCGACGAGTGCACATTTATTGTTGAACTGAAATCGACAACCAACGAGAGTAAGGGTTTTCGATTCCGCGCAAGCTGGAGATTGCTCGAAAGGTGCTTAGTGTACATGAAGCTGCATTTCCGTCTTGCATCAATGTCGTCTGGTACCCTTTGCACCAGTCCATGCTCGATGCGCAGACTCTTGCTACATTCCTCGGGCTTACAACTAGGCAGGGGCCAAAAGGTGTTTGGGTATAGTAAGCATACCTTGAGAACATGCGATCCACAAGGGTGAGACGGGTATGCTCCCCATGTGCACTGGTATCATTCGGGGTGAAATCCGGATAACTTCAGCATATGCAAACCCTCACCCTTCTGAGCTGTACCCCAACATTGGGTTTCCTTAAAGAGACAACACTGACCCGCTACAACCTGGATATTAAGCAGTGCTGAGGCCTACCTCTTGCAGACTAGGCGGCGGGGGAGCAATGTGCTCGCTCTGTAATGCTTGGTTTGTAGACTTGACGGGGTAAGGTACGTCTGGAAGTTCTTCCCTGATCTAGAATGCAATCATGGCGGACTGTTATGACCTGTTGCATATGCACTGCCTAGCCAGCTGCAAGGCGCTGTGTCTGGTGTTTATGAAGAGCTATATGAGGACTAGAGACACAATCTTCAGTCTCCGCAGTCTAGATTAATTAGTACCTCAAGTTTCACATGCACGCATGAAGTTTGCTTCATCTACCCTGCACACAGAACCAAGTGCTGTCGAGTACAGAGCGAGGTCCATAGTCTGTACTTAAGATCCGGCACCGGTGCTGATAACAGCTCGAAGCCTCGGGAACCTTAGTTTCAGAAAGATAGTGAGGGGAGTCGAGGCAAAGATACCGCTGAGTGCACGTGTTCTGAATTGAAGGACTTTTGTCGTTCCTCTGGGCTTCTCGATTGAGGTACTGATTCTCAAAGCTTGACCAAGGCAGGCTAGGTGGAATTCCAAGAACTTCAAGCACATGGTCCAGATGACCTCGCATTCTGTCGAGGAGTTATGGAGGTCTGAGCGTAAGAATTTCTGGATTTTGGCGGGTGCAGGACTTTCGGTGCCGACTTCCTTACGCGCTCCCTCGTACTTTTGTCGTACTTTTGCAAGTCCAGCACCATCGACAGTTGTAGAAAGAGATGAATGTTTGTGATCGGAGAGCATTTTCAAAAGAATCATCATCTACATATTACTATTTTCTCATTCTTACAAAATATTGTATTTTTCCCCCCTGTTTTTTGGACTGTCGGGAAATGGCGTCAAGAGAGGGAATTTCGAAAGCATCTGCTCAGCAAACCTACAGGACCCTGGTTCCTGTGACATATTAACCAAGCTTCTACTTGTGAATGGCAACTCATGCCAATCATGCCAAACTGTTGGAAGTGCTGGAGGTAAGAATATCTGTATAGATAGGTATTTTGTTGAAGCAGCGTCGACGGACGCAACGGCTCGCCCCCACAGCGGCAACCTTTTCCCTAATGTAGCCCCACGTCCTGGACTGGTTGCTTGCATTATGCGATGCATTCATTATATTTATTGGGGAAATTACCTTGCTTTACAAGTGCGGCATCCGTGGTTCCGACCCGACCTACCTTATCTCTCGGCACAAGCGCTGCAAATAACACAAGTAGCAGCAGTCTAACAAAACTGTAATGCCAGCGGCCAACTATGAAGCTTCAACTCTCCAAGTTTTTGCTGCAGGGCACTCGTATCTTTCTAGTCTCCTGATGTATGCGAGAGTCCCAGGTGCTGAGATGGATAGACTGCTTGCCAAACAAGGACAGCCTGGCCATGTGCAGGCGAAGATGTCGGGGAATCGACTACTCTCTATCATTTCGCAGCACGAACATCATGCCGTGTAGTGGTGCGATGAAACTTTGAGAACCCGAGAGCATGGGCGGCTCCGGCAAGTGCTTGTCCGGCCGGTAGAAGCTCGCACGCCTGACCTCTGTGCGCCCTCCACGCCCCGTCCACCACTTTGCCAGTACATGACTTGGGCAAGTGTCATTCTCTGATCTAAAGGGCACACACATCTTTCTTCCTCACGTCTAGATCATGATGCCGTTCTTCAGCTTCCAGAGATCAACGTGGAAGGACCGTTACCTCCTTGGCCAACAGTACGACGAAGAAGGCAGCAATGTCTTTGAGAAATCAGGGGCGAGCTTGCCAGAGCGGCGCTCTTCTATACCACGATTGCTCCTCATCTATACCACTGTTGTAACCTGTTACTCAACGGTAATAACCGCCGGCTTAAGCCACCACATGGTCAGATCTAAATACGCAGGACCAAATATAATCTACAGCAAGTTGTGCGAACACTCTCGAAAGAATCCTGGCTAACCGGGTCCAGCCCCAGCGAGAAGAGTCATGGACTACCGGCTTACAGGGCCGATATCAATGTATCCAAACGAATATCACGGACATCCGTTCTTTGGAGACCCATCACCAGAGCTCGATCATGGCTGGAACGATCGCTTGAGGTGTAAGAAAGCTTCCATCATCGACTCGCATGCTGGAGTACTGACGGTGTTGAAGATTCCATGATACGCCTCTCCCCAGAGGAGTTCTCGCACTACAACCAAAGCGGTATCATTCTGGGCGACGGATCGGGATATCTCGCTACCCCAACGGCCTATCACAACCTGCACTGTATCAGATTCCTCCACACCACTCTCTACCCGGATTACTACTTTCCCGACGACTCAGAAAAGGAGCAACTCAGCAGAGACGCTCACGCCCGTACTTATCCACCCCCCCCACCCCCCCTCCCCCGCGCCTTGAGAATGCATCTCCGTAGGCTGACAACGTGGCCAGGACACTGCCTACACAATTTGTACCGCTCGCTGACTTGTCACCCGGACATGACTATCCGCGTTATGCGGTGGCATCCAAATCTACTCCTGCCGTCGCCCATGGACCACGAGCACGAATGCATGGACTGGGATAGCATCGACGAGTGGGCGAAGGAGCGGTACGTGAATACGGCGACACCAGGGTTGCTGGTACATCCGACCAAAGGTAAGCATTGCCGTGTGAGGGTTTGGAGTTTTCTGGCTAATGGTGGCTCCTAGGAGAGGTGTTCCCTGGCGGGAAGTATGTGGAGCACGACGAGGAGTGAAACCTCGTTTAACTGGTCTTCGGAGCAGGTCTGATGCTGTCCATGAGTCCCTAGGCATTTAGAATTGCTCGCAGTGTTTCATCTATACATGGAACACCACCGCACAGTCGTAGTGTAATTGATACCTTGCAATGCACTCGTACTGGTATTGGACGTCCCTCTCTCGACCGACCCGCTACCTTCCGAAATCGAACGTGCCCGAGGCACTGTTCGTCTGCCATCCATCACCCGCTAACACGATTCCCCGGGTGTAGCAAATAGCCCTCAACTTGCGCTTTCTCCGTCGGAGAAACAGCAAACGCCGCACACAGAGGAGCTTTCTTTCGCGGTCACCAAGTCCCGTCAGCAGATCGGCGCTTTCCTTTCGTGTGTTGTGCAACTATCTGTAAGCATCATACCAGAGCAGTTGTACTAAGTCTTTCGATAACAGACAGATGGAAGACGTCCTCCCTTGCAGGCTGAAGGACAACTGTTTAGGGGGATCGTCCGTGAGAGGCCTACGATGGGCTCCAACAGCTTCCTCCAAAAGGTTTGCGGCTTCGGCGCGTGACTCTACGTAGCTACAACAGTGGATTGAATACGATTCTCCCCTAACTGCGCCTTTGCGTGAGTTTCCGCCTCTACAAATGGGGGGTAAGTTCTAGTAGCACAGGCACAACAATAGGACATTCAACTTCCAAACTATGCTGTACACTCTCTCGCCATATATGCTCTGGTGAAGCAAGCGTGAGACTCTTCCTAAGACCGAAACCGACGGGGCACCGAAAAGTCCCGGACTCGTGCGCCGCCGGGACGGTCGAATACGCGGGCAGACCTGAAGGATTGCCCGAAATGGTGCGCTTGGGGTTTCGGAGCTGTACCTGGCCTAAGGTGAGCTCGAGGGGGGGGGTTCAGTACCCCTATTTCGGAACCCAAATCCTACCTACGCTCCCCCAGGACCGCACCTCTCGGAGGTCCTCAGGGTCCTCACTTGTACCTTGCAATACTCGGCTCTCTTCTTCTGCGAAGGCCATTTACACTGTGGTACCCTGCTATCCCCATCCTGCGTGGTCCTTTGATCCCGAAGAATGTCCCTTCTGCTTACACGTATGGTATCCTTCTATACGAAAAGTCTCCTATCGTACCGCAAGCTCTCTTATCCTACGGATGTCACCATACTTTGGATGAAGGGTTTGTGCAGATCATTGATGCGCTTTGTGGGCTTTCGATTGAGGTTCAGTGATTCTCACGCTACGGTAACATTTCCATAATCAACCCTTTTCCCGGTGTTCCATTCATTTGTTGTCATCAAACGAGCCCGTTGCCTGGTGGCCTTCGACATCATCCCAACAGTACCGTCGAATAAATATCGCTGATCCGAACACGCTACCCAGCTAAGCCGAAGGACGCCAATCCGAGAATAGTACCTCATGAGGAAGTCACACTGAGTCTACATCAGCGTGGCCTTCGTATACAGACAGCAGCCATACAAACCTGTCTTTGCATGTTCATCCGACCCGACCTGACGACTCCTCGAAAGGTAGACATCCCCGCCGTCATCCTTTTCAAGCTGGACGTAAATGCCCTCCGCCGCACGCTCCATCTGCTTGGCGTGTACCATATGCGCAACTCTATCATCGCGGCTGCCAAGGCCTATGCCGTGGAACAGGGTTGCGAGGACATTGGATTTCCAGGCGGTGACGTGCTGCCTGCTGTTGGAGATGATGGAGACAAGCAGGAGCGCACAAGATAGCAGCACCAAAGCCACGGGTAGCGCGAGCCATTGCCACTTTACAGAAACGTAGATTTCCGTTCGCCAAGCCGTACCGGAGACCTGATCTCCCTGGGGCTGATTGCGGACAGCGTCGGTCATGCGATCGGCCAAATTTCCCATGTAGTCGTTCAGGTTCTCTACCTGCCACAGCGCTTTCGCAATTTCCGAGGATGGCGCAAATGCGCTCACGTCGTCAGGATCTTTACTCGGCTTAGTAGAAAGACTTCCTTCAAGGATTGGGTTTAAACCATCAGCAAGCGCGTAGAGTATTGTCGAGTCAACATGGAAATTTGGTTCACTACCATTGGCATCTTTCCAAACAAGAGACCTCAAGGTTTCATTGCTTGAGAGCGCATTTTGGTAGATGATTCCGTTGTTGATATTCGTGTCTAAGGTCTGGACACATAGGGATAATGTGCACGCAGTTATGTTGGCAACTATTTCATCTTCGAATGGAGCAAGATTATTGATTTGGATAGCGCGGCCAAAGCCTAGGAAAGCATCCGAGAAATTCAACCCCCCTATCGACCCTAGAACTTCCCATTCGGGGTCTGGAATTTCACGGTCGGGGTCTGCAATGTCCGTGAAATTGCGAAATGGCAAATTCAATTGTAAATTGGCAAAACTCATATTCTTAGCACTAATTGGAGCAAATTGGTCGTCGCCTGGTCCAATCCAAAGGTCCCTGGAAAGCTGCAGCGTCAGGTTGCACACACCTGCCCTTTCGGATACCATCTTTTCGGGTATCAACTGGTAAAGACAACTCGTACTGATAGCACCGAGATAGCCTGGACGCAGAGGGAAAGTACAGTTTGACCAAGTCGTCCCCCAAAGGTTACACTCAGTATGGCAGTCTGGAGTGATGTCGGTAGTAATATCCCTACATTCACTGCAGAAACCAATGATTCCAAAGGGTTCGAAAGTGCAGTTACCAGTGATACACTTGGATTCTAATGATGATGCCGTAGGGTTCAAACTCAGGAGGGCGTTGTAGATAGTTGCTGTCATAGATAGTGGTAGAATATTAACTGTAGGGTATTAGTCAAAACGAAACAGAGAATGCGATATCTGACTATTTGAAGAGAAGTTGAAGTTTCACATTCTTATTTAAGTCCTACAACAGGTGCGAACGAGACAGCGTCTTCGAGATCCGTTCGCAGAAAATACCAGGGAATTACAGAGGATGTGAACATAGAGACATAGAGCTTACAGTCAACTGTCTGGCCCGTATCGGTCCAGTTCTTCATTCGCGGAACGTTTGCCGATGCTTCCCCAGCGACACAGACGGGCTTCAAGGGATAACTAAGAACCTGCTGAGTGAACGGATCCACAGCAACGGAAGCAAGGACGATGAAGGCTCCACATGACGCTAGAAGATTACGTCTTCTCAACCGCATCAGGAGAGCCATAGCTCCGAACGGACCGCGGCTTGCCTCGTCGGTAGCGTAAAAATCAGCCAGTCTTTGTGGCCGCTTGCGAGACAACAGCCATTTCGATTGGCCTATACATTGTATAGCTGCAAGTAGCATAGAACTCTGTTATCATGAGTCAATGCGTTGTAAGGCAGACTGTCCGTTTGCGGGCGTACCTTAGCCATAGTGGACAGGACTGAGACCATAGCATTGAGCGTGATATTATATGGCCAAGTCGGTAAGGGCTTATCGTCATAGATCGCAAGGATGACGATGATCACAACAGTAAAGCCTAGGCTCAATGCCAATCCGGCTATCTCCCATAGCCACCAGTCCCAGATTATAGATCCTCTATCCGATCCCACGTTGGGAGGTTCTAGCGGAGCCTCGCCGGTTTGCCCGGCTGGCTCTTTGATGTCCGATTCGGAGTCTTCCTCTACGTGTAGTAGCCTTTCGGTCGAGGTCCCTATATGCTTTTCACCGTCTCCGATATCCAGGTGCGACCCGCCATCTTCATTCACGAGGGTACACGGGCCATGGGTTGACTGTCCGGTGGAGTAGGTCTGGAGGTGGATATCGGGTGGACTGGAAGCCATTCTGAGAGAAGGACTACCGGTGGAAGAGATGTATAGATGTGGAGACGTGAGGTGGAGGATGAGGTTAGGAGAACAGGATATCACAAACAAAAAGAAACAAGCAAGCCCCATCCACTCCTGGAAGTGCGGATGGCCTCAGCCTCATCGTCTTGAAGCCAATCATTTGACAAAAGACATCAATGCCGAAATAAAGGAACTTCACATAACATTCTATACTCTTTCTGGCATAGCACTATGCAAAACGGAAAGCGACTGCCAAGACATTCGTATGATGACCACTTGATGGAGACGCCCCAACCTACAGTGTGGCGTCGAGCCAATCTTCAGCCTCGCGATGATATCCTTTCCAGGTTCTTCAGCTCACTTGAGCTCACTCTGGAAGCCGGTAAGGTGAAGTCCTATAAAGTAGAGGGTTGGAAAATCGTGCTGAGGAAGTGAGAGATCAACTCATCGACGATAATAAGGGGAGGACTATAGCGGACGGCTGCAGCACGAGACGCAAGCTTGGTTCCGAGTTGCCTGCCAAACTCTATCAAAAGAAGCAACGTGCAGATGAGCGCACTTTTTTGCATCATACCACTTGACAAGAACAAGCGACGATGCGGTAAGGGAAAACTTACGACTCGAAAGTGGAGGCTAGAGACGCACCTAGGATATCATGATTCCGATGATTTGGGCGAGTCTTAATCCCGGAAGGAACCACCCTCAAAGAGACCAATCGGAATGTACGGATTCATATCTGCTTGAGAGTCACCGGCGTAGCTGATGCAAGTAGCCTCTACCCCACCCCCTCCCTCCCTTCCCCGGCCCGAAGACTAAGGACTTTCCAAGCTGCAAGTGCAAGTCAGGAAGTAGCAAGGTTCTAGGCATGCCCAGGTCGCACATCAG
Source organism: Evernia prunastri (assembly GCA_003184365.1). NCBI lineage: Eukaryota > Fungi > Ascomycota > Lecanoromycetes > Lecanorales > Parmeliaceae > Evernia > Evernia prunastri. The sequence continues at coordinate 355,399 of NKYR01000015.1, forward strand.
CAAGGCGGCACCGGAGCACACTTCTCTCTCATAGCTTGGCAGTTGTGGATACTGCTTTACCTTGAGACAGTCCCTTGCTCTACGGTGTCACTTGCTTGACCTTGATGTGCACTCTTAGCATGCGAGACTCTTTTATTCTAGACTCGATACGGAAGGAGGCAGCATAAGTCCCGGACCCCGTTGAGCGGTTGCGTGTTCAGCTAGAGGATTCGATAACTCAATCAGACCTCAAGGATGTCCGTAAACCCAAAATAACGTCGAGTACTTCTATCCTTGGAGGCTTGGAGTCCTCTACAGGTACTGAACCTCTGGGATCTTTCAATTGATGCGGAAAGTGCTGGAGCAAGAGCACTAGGTGTAGGAGACTACCCAAGTACCAACCTTAGGGTTGTCTCCATTAGCTTTCGACCCCCTGCTTAGACCGTGACTTTAATTTTTAGCTGCATAGTGAGTCGGTCCCCGCAGGGGGTCTGCACCAAAAACCCCCTGTTTCTTGTATTCTATTCTAAATATGCCAAGCCTACAGCGAAAATCGACTGCCCTAGTTAGAATACTGAAATTTATAGTAATATTCGGAAGATGGCCCAAGTTTGGCTATCGGGTCCGGGTCCGGGTCCGGATCCGAAAAGTCTTGGCATGTTTAGGACTTTTGATCAACATGCTCCCCCCCTTTCTATCATTGATAATTCGATTTGAATGCCGTGTTTGGAGGGTCTCGGACGCTGAGAGATAGGAAATCTAGCGCCGAGACCCGTTGCCGGAAAGAGGTAACCCGTTGGTTAGGTCATTTAGATAGGGAACGTAATAGGTCTGGTGTCAACTGTCCTCGAAGGTTAGTAAGGTATACAACGCGGGATATTGCCGTAGGGAGTTAGATTTTGTTACTAACGAATTCGCTATATAATTCTACGCGTCGTAGTATATATTTCTAAGTGGTTTTGATGAGAATTGATGGATCTGTGATTGATTCAAAAATTTGTTGACACGAAGCTCGTTTTGGATAAAAACGGGGTTTCTGGAGCAGGCGTCCTACAACAAAAGTCCGCGAAGCGATCTAGACTTTTTTGAGCTTAGTTCCAGCGCTAACTTGTTAGCCTTTGGGACTAAGGTAGGACGCCGGCGCGAAGGAGGCAACCTTAGGGCGGGCTTCCGAAGATAGGGCTAGGTTAGGGTTTACTACTAGCGCTTGAAAGGGAGACCGAGTGTTGAGAATAAACTGAATAAACAATGCTCTGAGGAGTAGAGTACATGAGGATGTGTAGAATATGACAAAGATCTTATCACCAAGCCATTAGTATAGTAGGGCTGGTTGCCACTACCTACCGTTTTTTCTAGCACCACACACCGACGGACAGAACGCGTCGATAGCGCGTTTTGCAGCAATAAAAAGGTCCGAGCTTCCTCCCTTCTGAATCTATTCGATTCTCCTGCTGCAGAGAGCGCTCGTGATTCAAGTGCTAAATCTTGTTCAGCATGTGGACCTCCAACCTAAAATCGGCTTATTCCGCTCTCGACATACATGATGGCGCCTCAATGGCTGACGAGGATCTCGGGGTCGCATATTACAGAGCTTCTTTACGGTACGAAAGTACTATAGACGCCTTGGTGTTCATTGCGGATGCTAGAAAATCTCGTTTCCTACGTTTCCTCGCGACTCTAGGAGAGCATCTGAACGATGAGAATGTTGCGGTACTAGCAAAGAAGACGTTTGCCAAGTCACCAGAGCCAGAAGCTGTCGGCGAATAATCACTTGGTGCAGGAACGATGGGTGAAGCACCAGCGAAGGGAGAATCGTCTCAGATACTTGCAAGCGAAGCATCTGAAAGTGAGGTGGACATGGATGCTTATGGAGAACCCTACGTGGCCAACCCTGGAATTCCATCTGAGCCCAGAAGTCCGTCTTCGTCAGAAGCATCCTTCTCTTCGAGTGATGGGATGAATGCGGACTCGGATTTCAGCGAAGAGGTCGCTGGTGAATTTTTTGACCGCAGTATCTGGCGGTGTGAGAAATGTTTCGCCGAGCTTGTCGACTCGAAGTGTCCTAATGGCCATATACCGATGCGTTGCGAATCTTGTGGCTGGCAACTTGACAATGGACCCTGCCAAAAGTGTCTAGGCGTGTGCGGCGCGTGTGCTGGAGAGAGGTCTGATGGCAAGTGCAGCAAATGTGGCGAGAGTGAGGAAAGCGAAGAGGAAGATGTCATCGTTTGGGATGAGGGAGAAAATTTGTGGAGATGCATTTATTGCCAGTGGGAAGTCGAGGCGGAAAACGAGACAGACGGCAACTGCCACTGCTTGAACGACAAGGGCGAAGCTCACTTTATCGACCTTTCTGATTGTCTCGACTATGAGCCTGCAGACTCGTGCAGCTCTGAGGATGACTCGACGGACTTGGAACCAGACAGCGATGATGAAGGCTTTATCGACGATGCGGACATTGCGGTAGATGGAGTCGCTTCTGACAATGCCATGGAAACTTTCAACCTGGCCGCCCTGTATCCAGCGCATGTGGTTGCGGAGCTCCGGAAGACCGCGGAGATGGCCAAGGGTGCAAAAGTGGCCATGGACAAGGAGAAAATTGAGCCAGCTGTTGGCTCAGATGATGCAAAGATCATTGACACGCCTACATCGAGTGGGCCATCATCACTACCAGGCAACGTCATTGACTGCGAGTCGATGGACATTTGAGCGAGGGATGGACATTGTATCAAGGTCCAGCTGCAGAATCAGTCGTCTGCCCTTGGCGGTCAAGTTGGAAAGGATGACTAGGGGACCTAGGCCTTTGGGTACTGATCTAGAGGGAACTGCGAGCCTAGAGGCGGCTCTAGTTTCCAACCCCAAGGATGGAAACACCCGGCCTGTGTGAGGCGCGAGAGCAAAGGTGGTCTATGAGAGTGTTATCTTTCGATTGCAAAAATAGTACTATAGGATACTCAATCAAGGCATACCGAATAGCATCCAGCCAAGGCCCTGAAGCTTCTCAAAGCTGCATGTTGCTCCAATACGCTAACTACGCTAGCTCAAGTGGGTCTAGTGCTAAGTCCATCGACATTTTACAAAGGACTGCGTGTGTGTGCATCTCTCGAGGCTCTAGATTTGCCATTCTCATAACGTCAGCATGAAATGAAGTTATATTTAGGCGGTTTTCCTGCCTCGGTCGCTGTTTTGACTGTGTGGACGTGAGTCATCTCTTCGTTTCACCCTTCTATCCCTCCACTCGCTTACTTTCGGTGTTTCCGGATATGAAACACATCCATCTATGGCTATAAGAAGAGCTTTGTCTCTTCCGTTCTCTTCTCTTCTCTCCTTTCTTCCCCCTCCTCGTCTCTTCTCTTTTTTCCTTATCCTTCTCTCCCTTTCTTTCCTCACTCTTCTCTTCTCTTCTCTTCTCACTCTTCTCTTCTCTTCTCTTCTTGTCTCACTCTCCTCTTCTCTCCTTTTATTTCCTCTTCTTTCCTCAAATATATCCATCAACAGTATCTCCCCCAAACACTCATGCGTTTCCACTCAATCACACGCGCAGCCTTGAGCGCCGGCGCACTCTCCGTCAGCCTCACGACTTAGACTTACTACATTAATTTATATACATGCACACGGGTTCGAGCCAGGTTGGTCAGACGTGAAATATACTGGCCCAGACGATGGTGAGTCCGGTGTTGCGGATTGAATTCTTTCCCAGTCTTGACCAAATCATGGGCTGCAAGGCATGTGGCTGGAGTATCTAACCCTCCGAGCACGTCTTGCCTTGCAACACAGAACTTGCGCTCGAGTACTCAACGCTGACTCTTGAGTATCTGAAGGTATGAATGTCACGATCGACAGGATATCATGCCCAAAGACAACCCTGGCTGCAACTGTCATCTTTACCGTGCTGGTGGTGCGTATCTCCCAATCCAACCCCTCCCCCTTTCTCAGCACAGCACAGCACAGAGTCCCTGCCCAAGTTACGTCTCAGACATGACTTCCCTTCCACACCTAAAACAAATTCCAAGCGCCTCACTTGAACACAGAAAACAATGCTAACGCCTGCACCTTCCCCCCTCAGTCCCGCCCGACGGCAGCTTCCTCTGCATCGACTTCGCTTTCTTTGAAGCTGACACACCAGCACTATACGCCATTGACGTCTTCAACGACACCAACTGCCAGGAGCCCCTGACGACCGCGGTACCAGATTCCGCCTCGGATTGTGTCTGGACAGGCGCGGGTGTGCGCCGGGGCGGCGTCACGATGCAACCAGTCAAATACAATGGGAATGGCGTGTACAGAAAGCACCGATAGCATTACGACGGTCTCGCGACAGATCTTGTCGGTAGTTGGTGGTGTTTTCAATGTCCTGCGCACCATGCACGCTTTTGCATTTCCGTTGCGCACCACACGCTTCCACCTGTATGTATGATAGTCTCTCCGGACGGCATCTAAGAGATGAGAAGGCAGCAATAATCAGATACAAGGAGTGAAAAACTCTGACTTTTACCACAAAGGACTCGAGTAGGTGACATTTGCGCTGCTTTCGGCTCCGGCTTGCTGGAAGCCACGGTCCACGGCTCGCAAATGGATTAGAACATGCCGACCAAGTCCTTTACGTCGCTGTCGCCATATTATCGCCTGGTCGTATCGGGGCCTGCGGTATCTGTATACTCTGCTTTGGAGGAGTCATGTAGACATGCTCAGCTCTACGATGGCTATATAGCCGTGCTGCTCCGTTTCAATACACTCTGATGCTGTTGTATTGCGCTTCGATATAGTTCTGCCGCCATGCTGCGCTCCGATGCAATCATACTTCCATGCTGTCATGATGTTTCTCTCTCAGGCTGCCATGCTTTTATGCTGCCATCCTTCCATCTCGCCGCACGAGAAAAAATGACAGCATGGGCTACGCCCCTCCAACTAAGGGATCTCAGAAAGCCTCTGTCCTCATTACCGTCATTACTCATCAACCTCCCATCCCTTTCACATAACCGCGCACGCCGAGCTCTCCTTCCCACCGTCCCTCAACTTAGTATAAAGCGCCGACCTCGCCCCCCTCTCCGCCTCATCCCTCAGCGGCACAAAGCAGTTGTTGAAGAGCGAATCGGTATCCCTCTTGACCTCGAACATCTGGTCCAAGCTCCCCCACTCGAAGAGAATCAGACACGCCCTCGCGGCACCCGCGCCAACCCCCACGGGCCCGACGGTCCAACCGTGGGCCGTGGACCGGATTTCATCGTGCGGTAGGCGTGCGGTGTAATGTTGCAATTGTTCGTCGAAAATCTCTTGGTCTTCGTGCGTTAGGGCTGTGGGGAAGAAGAGGGTGACTGACTCTGTGAGGCCGTGCGGGGATGGACTGCCGTGGGTGGTGAAGCAGTGGACTGTGGGTGGGGAGATGTTGATGCCGTTGAGGACGGCGTCGAAGGTGGGACTTGTTTGGAATGATTCTGCGGCTTGGGTGTCGGTCCAGACTGCAATCGAAAGTCAAACACAGAAAATCAACGAATTCACTCGGCGTCCAAGGGCAGCGTGAGTAAAGGGCAATTTGGGAGATTGTTCTTTTTCATCCATACCGATGAATATGTCAATCTTATGAGAAGAATTCATGTCCCGGCCCCAAAGCGTCCGCAGCCATCCTGTTTGCTTCCTGATCGTCCGCATAGCTTTCCTCCACGTTCTGCCATCCTGTGAGAACTTGCGTTCGATGGTGCTATCGTTGAGTATAGTAAACGAAACTATCTGAAGGACTTGTTGCTCGCTCGAGATGGACGTAGGCATGACTGGGGTGGAATCGTACATGAACAGGAAATATGGAAATTGCTGACCATGACAGGGCAGAAGACAGCAGAGTGAGAACGCATCATAGTAGAGGGAGAATACTTGAGACGCACTGGGAAGGGGCAGTGCTCCTCCGTACGAAACAGCATTTCATAAGCACAGGAAATACAAAGGCGCAGGCTGTCGGCGTACGTCATCGAGCTGGAAATACTCTGCGATCAAGTCCCAGGCATTCAATTGCATCATTCTCACCAAAGTCAGCAGGATAGACATCCATGGATGCTCTCCAACATACAACGAATTCATTCGCCGATTGGCCTTCTTTCAAATACGAGGTGGAAGAAGGAAGCTGTGCTGGTGATCTATTTTTGGCAATCCCTTTTCCCTACCTACTCGCGCGTCGTCTCAGCTTGCCGAGGCGGGCAAGAATTGCGGCGGAAGTGATATTTCGGCGTCGTTGCTAGAAACTTCCTATACTTTAGATCCATACGATAGATTGTAATATATAGTCTAAGTATTAAAAAAAAAAAAAAAAAAAAAAACTAGCAACACCTGGTTTCGATCCAGGGTCCTCCGGGTTATGAGCCCGGCGCGCTTCCGCTGCTGATAAATTGATTAGATCAGATTGTACGAAATGTACAGTGTTTAACTCACCGCCACTAGAATATATTAGTACAAGTAATGGATATCATTGATCATTGATTTAACTCACTGTTGCTTAACCGCTCTGCCAGGAAACAATGTGGAATGGTGAAAAATTACTAATTAAAATTATGAACTTTTGACATTTTAAAGTGACACAGTGACTGCAATATCCGATAAGTCCGTCCGCAGAATTGTACAGTCAGCAAGTCCATTCTATCAAAACTTGAAGAATTCTTGTATTTGGAAATCATACCGTTTACACGTTGTCTATTGTTCCTGCTTTCTTGCTAAGTTGGAGGTACAGGAAAGGATGCATCCCCTAGTAGACTGCATTTCCGAGTAAAATGGAAGTTTACAAAAAGTGCGGAGGACTTTGTCAGAGTGGGGGTTCTCGGACCCCTCTCCAGCGCCTATTACAATGTCATGTACGCGACTACTGGTTTGTGAGATGACCAAATAGACAATCCAAGTTCCGGAAAATCGTCTCCTCACAACGTAAGTCTATTTTAATTAGAATCGGCAATATTCTCATCAGCCGGGCCGCGGAGGTAAAGCGAGAAAAATGCAGGACGACAAGCTAATTCTCATATACCTACTACCAGTGGATTTCCTCAGAGTTTGAGAAAGCCTGCAGGTGTGGAACTGGAGGAAGATGGGTACAGACAAAAAAATCCTGAGATCGTCTATCACCGTCGTATCCAATGTTCATTTTCGCACTCAAGCAAGATGATGGGCCGACGATCTGAACCCAAGGAATGGCGGTATCGAAGCCCGAGACCGAAGCGGAGCTCAGAACATTTCAGAAGGCGCCTTTTGGGCAGGACAAATTCCCAGTCAATCACAACCGGTGGCGATTGCAGGGGATTATATGGAGTTTTACCGACACTATGCACTTTCATTGAAGACCCTGTTTCAAGAGTCATTGCAAGTGTGAATATATCATGCGGCGACTACGGCGTGCTTGTAGAACAGTTCATCAGCTGGTATATCGACGAACAGGGCATCTCGAAAATTAATTGAACAAGTCCTTGAGGTCATCGACGTGGAATTTATGCAATGGCTAGCTCTCCCACAATCCGAGAGAGCAGAGGCAAGCGGAGAGTACGTTGCAGCCGCTGGATATAAAAATCTAGCGCTAAGACTGTCTACATGAGCCTTTTGAAAGTCCCTGAAAAAGCTCGTTGGAATAGTGGAGATAAGCTCTGTGGCTTTTGGTTGCAATCGAACAGGAGCCATGAAAAGATTTTAGTGCGCGTGGGCACTTGGTGCTGACTTCAGCTAATTCGACAAGTGCTGTATCAAGTATCTTGGGGAGAATTATGCAGGCCCGCTATGGACTTACGAATACCATACCGGAACTTCGTCGAGATCTGGTTGCGTGAAGAAAGGCTTCGACAAGGGAAAAAATTCGTTGCTGTTGCCCGACAGCGAAGGCATATCGCTGGCACGTGTAGTATACATACTGAGATGTCAACCCGTGGTGGGCAAGCAACGCAAAGGAAATCGCGCCCTCCAATTGGCTCAATTGGAAGCAGAGCTTCTCGTTCGAGAGGGAAGAGAAATCATGGTGAGAAAAAAGGAGGGTTCACTGTTCCAAAGAAAAGAGAGCGCAAAGTAAAGAAAGGAGTGCTCAGTGTTGAAAAAGGCTTTGGCTGGAGATCTTAGGGTCAGGGGTTCCGGGGGTTACTCAATTCGCCCCAAGTCACTATTCTTACTATGCCAATATAAGATCTTACATCGGTCCACAGCTAGCCAGAAACGGGCTCGTCAACATTGGAGATGGAGGTAAAAACATTGCATTTCCTATCTACGACTGTTCGGAACCAGTCATGCTATGCAAAAGATTGCTCTCTCTCCACGGATTTCTGGCTATCTATTAGTAATACATATACGAGGGGTAGATGTTGCTTGGAAAGGAGTGGCATCGCCATTACTTGTTCTGCTGGTGGAAAAAGCGGTCAAGAAAGCCAACACGATTTTTCTGACTTGGTTGACTCAACTGTAGGGAAACGCGGAATGGAGAGTAAAAGGTGATAAGTCACCGGACCCGCATATGTCGTGTGTCGCCGAGTGCGAACATTCTGGTTGCTGTTTTCACGTTCGTGGCTTCGGCTTGCTCGTAACTATGTATCGTCGATTGAAGTCAATTATATGTGGTAATTACGATATGTTGCGCGTTCGTTTCAAATTGTAGATTAAAATTCAAATCCCTTACTTAAAAACTTCCGGAGAACCGACACGCATTAGGGTATGAGGCAGATCGCGGTGGGTAGCGATGACAGCCATTATGAGAGTGGAAGCTGGAGAAAAGGCTGGCATCTTCTGCCAATCATACTCTACTGTAGTCGAGCGTATTTGAAGGTAAGATGCTACGGTGTTCCATCATGACAAATAGGATACCGTATCCCATAGTAACCAACCGGTCTTTAGCATACCTATTTTGACTCTTTTGTTGCAGTCGATATGTATCTGCTAATACCAGGTATGTTCAAGTTTCAATGAAACCCCTCTAGCCTGAATCTCACGGAAATCCAGATTGTCTCCTGTTTGCCATTTTCTCAGCTTGTTATCTTGCTGGTTTCCAATGGTTGAACACTGCGGCTTGCAGCCTTTGCTTCTCAGCCATCCTTGGAGATAAATCAATCCAGTTCCAGCCCCACTCCGCAAGACATGACTACAGCATCTCGTCCCATAGAAGCCTTCCATCCAGCAAGTCCCTTTGCCCGTAGAATTCGCCTATGATTGTGACGAGCATGTCCAGCGTAGCATGTATCGTTGCTTTCTCATCCGCCTCGTCTTCTGAACCTCCCTCACTATCAGCTTCTAGTCCTTTGATTGGGTGGGTCCGTGTGGGGCTGTGTATGCCATCTTCACTGCTGGCATTGGCGTCCGTGGAATATGTCTGTGCTTGGTCGGTGCTAAGAGAGTTGAGGATACGCTGTTTCGCTTTCGCGAGATCCGTATCAGATATAGTGGCTATCGGGTGAGCTCTGCTGTTGTCGGCATTGCCTAACCCAGCCGTAGTAACGGGATCGATACCTGGAGTGTAACCATCATCCACATCCGCGACATCCTGGAAATCTGCACCAGCTTCTGCTTCCTCCTCCTCTTCTTCTTCCTCTTCCTCGTTGTCTTCTCCCGCATCCGCTTCTGGCTCATCTGGAGCGCCGCCAATAATCTCCCCCGCACTGATCCTCCTCAATAGCCAAACAGATTGCTTCCCCAAATCCCTCAGCACCCCGACTTCCTCACTACCCATCTGCCCGACCTCTCTGCATCTTCCCAGCAAGCCCCATATCCAAGCCCCGATATTCTTCCCTTTCTTCCCTTTCAGGTTCGCCAAGGTCAACAAAGACCCGAGTACCTCCAGTCCACAAATCACGCTCTCTTGTGTAAGCTGCGCCAGAAGGACCATTGTAGGTGCTGACTTCAGTACCCGTCCACGCCATGGTCGACGCTTGCTCCAATCAAGGTAGTAGACGTCTGTGTTGTCTTGCGCAGCGCGAGGGGCCGGATGTTGGAGCATTTCGGTAAGTTCTGTAAAGCGCGCGCAGAGCGAAGAATAGTATGCTTCTTGGGGATCTTGATCTTCTTTTTGCCCGCCATTCGTGTATGTCTGATTGGGGTTGGAGGGAGGAAGAGGCGTGGCAGTATATGCGCCATTGGAGTAGTAGCCTTGAGGATAGTCTTCGTAGAGGTCGTTCCTTTTCGATTGAACAGTGGGTGAGACGGGAGCGACGAGTAGGTTAGGGACAGTTTTAGCTTCTGATCTATAGGAATACAGAATGCGGTCAGCACTGCGATTGTGGCTTACGCGCTGGGAAAAGAGTCTCAGCATTGGTTGCTTGGGAATAGCTGGGGGTCGTTCGACTTACCTGACCATGCGTAGATATTCTAAACCATCGTTGGCAGGTCCGTAGAAGAGGTCATGATCATCATGGGAGCCATCGAGACCTGGGAATGCGCCACGCTGACCGTAGGTAGGGTCGATGCGGGGTTGGGAAGATGTGGGCAAGTCGTTGCTGCCGTCCGGGTTGTTGAGCCGGGACCTCTTAGGGTAGATGGCACTTTCCTCATCCTGAATTTGGGGATGTTTGCGTTTATGAGTCATGGTGATGCTGGGGAAGAGAGAGTAACTTACTCGTTATGCGTGGAGGCGGCCTCGGGAGAATTGTATAAGATTTTGGATTTGGCTAGTGATACTAGCGTCCTAGGCTGCAGAAGATCCTCACAGTCTTCACTTCTTTAATCACTGATCTCTCTACTCTACATACCTAGGTAAGGTAGCATCCAAGGTTCAGTCCTGAAAAGACCTCCTGCATCTATGTTCTTCGTTGACAGTATTAACAGGATATCTGTTCAAAGATCGGCATGCACATCAATTCAGTCAACTTCTGTCACCCAGAGAATACAGCCACACTTTGCCTTTCAGAAAATCATCATCTTTCTTGGAACGTTATCGAAGATCAGAAGCCTGCTGGAACGTTTGTACTGACAGGTCTTGAGAAAGTTGATTGTTATTTCATTTAATATGATGAAAGCTCGCGCATTCAACCAAGGCAATGTTTTGTCCCTTACTCCATCAGGACGCAAGTCGACGATTAACTGTATCGATAGGAGGACTGTCTTGTCTACGCCTTAGCCGAGGCAGATGCTTTTTATCGACAAATCATATTCATCCTTTATTGTTACTCATCACCCTGCATGATATTCTGTGACAAGGGAAAGTGGGGTCCTCGTAGGTATTTGGTCCCGGCACTGCGTTTTCACAAACAATCTACGCACTTTTACATAGATCATTTGTGAATCGTTGCGTTGGCACATGATCACTTATCAATTGAAGATGTAGACACAAGGTATCTACGTCAAAGACTGCCTGTCCGATATATGTCTTCGCAAAAGGACGCGGGTTATCAACCCTCGGTTCTGACAGTATTCACTAGAATTCTCATCGAGTTCTCGTCTCCTATCGAGTTCTCGTCTTGCTTCCTCAGGTCTAACTCGATCTCCTCAGCATATATGCGGATGCGGCGACTAGTCGGATGCTTTCCTCATGGGCTTGCAAGAGGTGGCCCTTTAACACATTCGTGTCGTGCGAATCTCCGTGCTCTTCTCACCTGACCCTTCTTCACTTGTCGAGAAAAACCTGTGTCAGTAGCGTGACGCAACGTACCTTCACCTGCCTTTCCTGGACAGTTGAAGGGACATCACCGTATAACACGTTTGCCTTCGCTTAGCTAAGAGGGGCAAAACATTTGAGGGTAAGCAAATTAGCTTGGTTTACCGCAAGAGAATAATAGTATACATTCAAGTCTGCCCCACTCATCATCTTCAACCCATACCTGAGCGGTTGTCTCACTTCCAGCACCAGTATTCCCCTCGCGGAAGCTCTCACCATGTTCACGACTCTGCTCATAGCAGCTCTCATGGGCCATATGGCCTTTTCTACGCATAAGTGGGGGCCTCGTGCCAATGCTACTGAGGTACACGCGAACCGAACCGTTGTACAACATCTGGCAACGAGTAATGGGAGTGCTTGGCTTGGCTGGGTGAGCACTGTTCGAGTTATCATTCCCCTCTCCGCACTATCCTGAGTTGTAATGCATGTTTGAGAAAGAATATGTCCAATTTCAGACCTTCCGGCTCCATGACGCACGTTATTTTCAATCTGTGTTATCTCCCGGAATGATTGTGCTTACTACAAATTGTGCGATAGGGCGCCAATTTGTATAATAATCGCTGGGCGGCCTCCGATGCTACAGTCGACACATCGAACGTGGCAAATCTCAACCCAGTCTGCAGAGAAGCAAGTTTCGGAAGTGTGAGCGCTGCGCCTCTTGTTGTAGACTCAATTGCGTACTACGTGACTTGGAGCGGCGCTTTCGTCGCGTTGGACTACATCAGCTGCAAAGTACTATGGCAGACAAATATCACGGAGATTGTTCTCAGCTACCAGCCAGTCGATGCCCTTATTCTTACCTTCGCGCTCCCTGCATCACGGACAACACCCGTCATGGAAAGCAATATCTTATTCATTGGCACACAGGCGAATGCGCTGCTACTCGCTTTCGGCAAGGAGGACGGGAAATTGATCGATAAAGTCCAAATCAGCAAGCACCCTTTGGGAACAATCACCCAGTCACCGACATTTTGCCAGGGCAAGCTGTTTGTAGGGACTTCCAGTGAAGAGGAGCTAGGGGCGGCTATTGTTCCAGGCTACGTATGCTGCTCGTTTATCGGTAGCATGAACGCTTTCACTTTCGAAAACGACGTCTTTACATTGCTCTGGAGCCAGGACATGATCCCGCCTGGTTCGAACTTCACCGGCGCCGCCATATGGGGTGCTCAGCCTTCCATCGATCTTATGCGGAATCAGGTGTTCATCGCTACAGGCAACGTCTACTCTACTCCACCGCAGTACAATATCTGTATGAACACGACGACCAATTCGAGCAATGATTGCGCGCCTGCCACAGTGTATCAGGAGTCTGTGCTCGCCTTCGACGCGGCAACTGGACACATCAACTGGTCGCGAGAGCTAAGTCCGTTAGACGCATGGAACGTTGCATGCAACACGGTTCTAGGCGTCACTGTTCTCAACCCATCAGCCTGTCCCCCCTCCCCAGGCCCAGACGCGGATTTCGGTATGGCACCGTCCTTCGTACCTGCGTCCGAGCACACGCCTTTTGGTGAGGATGCGCTTGTCGTCGGACAGAAGAACGGCAACGTGTATGCACTCTCTGCACAGACTGGCGAGCTCTTCTGGGCCACGGCAACATCGCCCGACGGTAACGAAGGTGGGCTCATTTGGGGATTGGCAGTCGGTACGTCGCTTCTTCGGAGTCTTATCCGCCTATTCAACGTTATGTTTTGAGTCGTGAGACAATTTGGCCGGATATCATTACTTATTCTGCGTCCCTTTCCACTCGGCAGCTATGAATCAGCATATCTATGATGTCTCGAGAGGACTATGCTAACGTTTAATATGAACAGATGCCCAAGCCATCTACTACACCGCAGCAAACACTGGGCGGGAACCATGGCGGCTCCGGAACGGCACCGCCCTCTCGAACAGTGCTTTCGGCGCCTTGAACCTGACAACCGGAAGCACACTATGGGAGACGCCGGTCCCCGCCAACGGCACGTCGCTGGTGCAGCCGTCCGTCGTCAACGACGTCGTGCTGGTCGGCGGACCGAGCAGCCTCATCGCGCTCGACAAGGGCACCGGGTCCATTCTCGAGGAGTGGGCTCCCTTGGACGCTTACTTCCAGGCTGGGATCGCTGTCGTCGACGATTATGTGTTGTTCGGGACGGGGTATGCGGGTGCGAAGAATGGTTCGTTCCATGTGTGGAAGTTGGGCGCGTGATTTGAGGTGGATCGAGCATTTTGAGGTTTTGCTTGCGTACTGATTGATTGATTGATTGATTGATTGATGCGTGTCGTTAAATTGATCGATTTCCGCTGGCGTCTCGTGGAGATATAGCTCCTCGAACCTATTCTATTAGAAGTGCACGTGTCAAGCGGGATAACTTTCTCCAGACTAGAATTAGGATGAGACCTCCCTTCTTCTTCCTAGTCAAACGAGAATGTCAATACAGACTCCGCCGCCGTATACCCAAATCGCGCTATCTATCTATCATTGAGGCAACAACGTCGTAAGACCCCACGCTGATCTCACAAACACACCCGTCGTCCGTTTCGCGCTTCGAGGAATTGACCAAAAGCGGCGTCTTCAAGTCGACGGGCGTTACTGACTGACCATACGTGCCCTTCCCTGCGTTGGTTGAAGGACGTCTCGGACGATGGTGGTGGCGTTGCTGTAGGGCGTCGTATTCGTGGTTGGGGTTGTGGTTGGCTTTTTTCGTTCCTTGTTGTTGTTCTCCGCATTCTTTGTGTTCTGCTTCTTTTTCTTCGTCTGACTCTTCTTCTTCTGCTTTTGCTTCTGCTGCTGCTTCTGCTTCTGCTTCTGCTTCTGCGTCTGATTCTGAATCGAAATCTAGCGAAGGGCAAGAGGTTCCTTGCGCGCGGGATTGAGGGAGATTGGGGAGGGTTGGTTCTGTGGGCTTGAGGTTTTGAAGATGGCGCGTATTTCTGGTGGGGATTGCCTACGTCTGCTTGTATGGATGGAGAGGAGGAACCTGTGGAGGGGGAAAGAAAGGGTGGGAAAGGGGGTGGGGGAGGTGCCGTGTGGTGGTTGAGTGATTCGTTTGTTCATTGTACACGATCTTACGAAGAGGTGAGCCATAATCCTCTCCAAACCTACACGCACCGCTCGAAAAGCCCGCATAGCCATCATTGCCCAACTTCCAATTCAAGATAAATTATCACGAGGCGACCATCCGTGCAAGATGTTTTTCTTTCAACCCGCGCTAAGTTATCAGCCCCTATCTCTCTCTCTCTCTCTCGCTCTCCCGTACAGGTATCTCCTTGGGCAGATATATGATAGATCGCAGTCGTCTGGTTGCAAGGCGGCATTAGTTCCGCTGGTAGGTGGTCCCTGACTGCTTGCTCTTCGTGATACAAAGGCATCGGACCTGGGGGTCTGGCGTCACTGCTGTCGTCGATTGCTCTGATCAACGAATACAGAGCCGCCAGCTTTTCACGTTCCCCGAAACAATGGAACCTCTGAATGCCACAGCGGCCGCGAGGTTCCTTCTACAAACCTTCTCATTGACGGACGCGGAGCGGGGATCGTAGCGATCGTTGTCTCAACCACCCGCTCACGTCGTCGGCGTGCTGTAGCCAAGTAATCGTGTAGTCAGCCATTCGGCGAAAGGCACCCCTGGACGCGATAGGCTCGAGTGTAGGTTCGCAGAGTGCTTGGTGTAGATGCCGATGGAGGAGAGTATGTGTGTACCTTAGGTAAATGAGGTCGATCGGTTGTTTCTCGATTTCCATCGTAACGTGGACTGGATGGGGCACGAGACGTAGCCGGGCTGCTTTTGTCTCAACACTTGAATGACGCAAAAAGCGATATTATGTATATCTCTTTGAACGCTTTGGAACAGGACACAACTTACCTCCTTGAACATCCAGCTACAGCGAAGACCAGATCTGCGTGTAGGATACTGTCCCGTCCTTCATTGCTTCCCTCCCCCGTCCCCCCACCCCCCCCTCCTCAACCTTCCTCTCTATTATCTGCCGTCAGCGCTACACGCACCATATCCACCCTTCAAAATCATGTTGCTATCATCCGAACATTTAGATGGCTTCTGAGACCCAATGCGGCGCGCCTCATCACCACGTCACGAAATCATCGCATTAAACAACCAAGCGCGACGCCTACACAATGACAAGCAACGCGTTCCCGCCCCGAAGGTCTGCGGCGCGGGAACTCCGTTGACGTCAGATGGGTAAAGCAAGAGATGATACGGCAGCATGCTTCGATAGAGACGGTTACATGCACACCCCGAGGTGGAGCTCGAGATCGGACGATGGAATTTTTTTCCAAGGCTAGGATTGAAGAGATTCACGAACTGGGAAATGCATTGCCGGAAGTATTTTGCACACGATGTTTTTTTCTTTTCTTTTCTTTCTGATAGACGTCAAGAAGAAAGAGGGTTCGTCGTGGGCTGGACCTGGCTGCAGGATACAAACGGGAAGCTGGTTATTAGTCGGTTGTAAAAAGTTCGGTTCAGCGGCGCGAGTGAACCGTCCGTCATGGCTTCCATTCTCGGCAATCGAAGCTTTCTGTACAGATCCCTCAAGGCTCGGTTGATGATCCTAGATCGACACCGGTGACAGGGGAAAGGGCGTGCGAAGATCGAGTTGCGCATGGTGTCCATATGACAACGACGACCGGAGTCCAAAAAACAAAAAATCACTTTTGCCGCCGACGTGAAAATAATTCCACTTACAAACCACATCTCCCCCCTCTCCATCTATACCCCCCAGCTACACAGCATCAACACTCCCACCCCCACCCAACCCCAAAGTCCCATTCACCACCACCACCGCCAACGCCCCCAAGTCCACCCCCCCCTCACCCAGCACGCCGAACCCAATCTCCCCCTCCTCCGCATCCTGAATCTCCCACCGCGCGCTCGTGCAGCCGACTTCCTCCAGAACGACCGCGACGCCCAGCACCGTGTTGCTGAGCGTGCTCCACGTCAGCTTCCCGTCGCCGCCGCGGCCCCGGTTGTAGATGGCCAGCTCCACCCCGCCCCAGGCCCAGGCGACGCGGTTGGCGCGGATGAGGCCGTCGCCGTGGTAGGTGACGAGGGAGCGGGAGATGGAGGTGGAGGCTTTGAGGAGGGTGAGGTAGGTGGCGGAGAGGGTGGCGGCGGTGGGCGGCGAGGAGTAGGAGCTGAAGAGGAGGGTGGTGGGGGAGTGGGGGATGTGGTAGGTTTTTTTGGGGGCGAGGGGACTGGACGGTGGTGAGGGGTCTGGGTTAGTGGGATAGAGGCGTTAGGGGTCTGGCTGATTTGGAGACGTACTTTGGGCTGGATGTGTTGCTCCGAGGTAGAAGGATTTGGTTTGGGGCAGAGAGACTTTGTGCAGATGCTTGGGGGGTGTTGGCTGCCAAGGTTCTGAAATTTAGAGGTAGAAAGATGCAGAGCAGGGATAAAGACCTGCAAAACATTGTAGGATGAATCGCAGTATGAGGATGAACACAGGAGAGTGAGCAACGCTATCAACAAATCATTAAGAGGGTCTGTAAGACTGTAATTGTCTTCTGTAAGCTTTGCTATGAAGAGAGGCCGGCTCTGTGCTTCCGATCCGCGCCGGCGTGTCGCTTCTCACAGAAAAGCTCCACAGGCGTACGTTCGGCTGTAGACAAGCGCAGAGCCGTTACTTATGGCAAATGGACTTCCATGCAATCAGCACATAGGGCTTCAGGCGCGTGGAAGATGGGTCAATAAATAAGCAGAGTCATAGACTGCTGCGCCCAGGGAATCAAGTTGAGTGCCAAGGCTGTCCGGTTGATTTCCTTGAACGCAATTGGACCATTGCTGCCACAGCATTCCCTCATAGCTTCATCGTTCCTGTGCAGTACAGTTCATTATTTCGATGGCGAGGCTTTTGACCACCCGAGCTTCGAAGAAGCTCAATATGGGTAGTGGTGATGAGCTAGTAAAGAGGAGAAAAATGAACTCACCGTTGTTACCTCAAGAAATTTGCAGAGATCAAGCCATTCGCCCAATCTTGATTATAGTGGTCACTTACAAAGTGATGTTATCAAGTGGTGAAGGATGAGTTTTCGCCTCGAACAGGTTGGAGCTCGCAAGCGAGCAAGACGCCCCAAAGTCTCGGACTGTCAGTCTAAGGCCTGGACGGGTCTGTAGCCATGCTATATAACGGGGACAGAATCAGCAAGATGATCAACGAGACATTCTTATCAGACCAACGACTCAGCCGTCATTCCCCATATCCCCACCCGTCATCCCATTCTAGCATGTAAGTATAACACTCTTATATTTCTCCACAAATTCCCCAGTAGCCTCTGCAAATTTCTGTACCTCTTTCGTGCCCAGCTCGATATTCAGCGCGATAAAGCCCCGTTCAGCGAGGTAGATGTCTCGGGAGAGCATGTGGTGGTAGAAGAGTGACGGGAGATGGGGAGATGTAGGGGGGAAATGCATGGCGAGTATGGAGCCGATGCCTGATATGTACATCGGGGAGTGTGTGGTAACCTCGTTTGGTACTTGATGGTGTGGAGAACGCGAGTGGTTACCGTTGGCCGTGCCATTCGCGGCACCATTGGTAATACCGTTCGTAGTGGTACCGTCAGGGACTAGGGGAAGGTCAGTCATCGTATCAACGTTCAATTGCAGTTTAAGAAATGACTTCAGAATGATTTGGACATTTTGAAAGCATTTTTGCTTCGCTGAAGTGAAGTCACTTTACCTTTTGAGGATCCTCTGACGGCGCCATCTGTATAAGGTTCTCCACCATATAATTGCTTCTCAATGACATCCGTGACCATCTCCTTCAAATACTCCCCCAAATCATTCAGTCGATCAGTAGTTTCTTCATCAAGTACTTTACATCCCGCGCACCCAGCAGCCATGCTAATAACATTGTTGTTGAATGTCCCCGCGTGTGCTAGACTTCCACTCTTGCTTGGATTATACATCTCCATGATATCTCTCCTACCCCCAAATGCTCCGAAGCTCATCCCTCCCCCAACCCACTTGCCTAGTGTCATCAGGTCGGGCCGAATGCCTAATTTGTGACCCAATCCGTGGTAGGAAAGGCGACTAGTCATGACCTCGTCGAAGATGAGGAGAGCGTCGTGAGAGGATGCGTAGGATCTAAGGAATTGCAGGAAAGGGAGAGAACCTGGAATAGCACCTGCGTTACCTAGCATTGGCTCAACAAGGATGGCAGCCAAGCTTTTCGGTGGGAGGGTCGAGAGTACTTCTTCGGTCCGAGCGATATCGTTGTAAGTACCAACGACCCACTCATGAGGTAGGTTGACGTCTTTCACCACTGATCCTTTTGGCGCATTGCGGAATGAAAGAGTAGCTCCGTGGTAACCACCTCGAAAGACTAAGATCTTCTTTCCACCCGTCCATGCCATTGCGGTAGCGACAGCCATCATGTTCGCCTCCGTGCCAGAATTTGTGAACCTTACAAGCTCCATTGCAGGCGTGAACCGCTCGCAAACCAGCTTGGCAAGCTCCTTCTCGTACACATTGTTCCCACCAAGGCTCCATCCTCGAGTAAGGGCCTCATCGATTGCTGCACGGATTGTAACATTGTTGTGTCCATAAATACCGGCAGTATATTCACCAAGGAAGTCGGTGTAGATGTGACCGTCGAGGGAGGTGAGGGCACATCCATTGCCCGAGGCAAAGGTTATGGGAAAAGGGTTGGCATGGAGGACAGTGCGAGTGTTACCACCCGGCTGGTATTGGCGTGCTGATCGGTGGGCTTCGAGAGAGGAGGGGTTTCGGGAGGTGTAGGTAGCGTGTGCTTCTTCTAGGGCATCTTTGGAGACTTGGGTCAGCTTGAGATGCTCTATCTCTGAGGTAGGCAATTGGGTTGGAGACATTGTGAAAGGTGTGGTAGGAAGAGAGTCAGAGGAAACGGAATCATTCGGTCTCCGCATAGGAGAATCTCACATGAGGAGCAGTGAAGGCGGCCGTTTTCTGGTGGTTTGACTTTCTTCGAAAAGCGTAGCCAACTTTGAATACGAATAGGTAGCGAGTAGGAAGATGACCTAGTAGATACATAGGGGCTAGTATAGCGTGCCCATTCATCCCTGCACTTCGGCTAGAGACGGCGAAAGGGACTTTCACCAGTTTGACCCATCGTCTCTTTCTCATCCACAGTCGGTGTCAAAAGTCATCGTCCTCCAAAAGCTTGACCGGCCATAGCAGTATTACGTGTTTCTAAGCGGGCAATAGACCAGAAAAATCCGACTTCTTCTATCAATGGATACAATATCATAGGTTAAGGTAGAAAGTTTAGTGACAAACTATTTTTTTCTAGGACTATGGCCCTGAAATATCCAGAACATTTAACTCATAGTTATCTGAATCATCATCAAATGAAGCAGAGTACGCCCTTAATCACATTAGATTCTATGTGAAGATAACCCAAATAAGTTGATAGAATTGTATATGAGAATCCGTAATTGGTTTTATCTACCACTGAATGACTCCAAGGATGATGACTTTTGACACCGACTGCGATCCATACTCTATAACAGATTGCAGCACCATCAGCCGTGTCAGCAACTCCAAGCTCTCCATAGGGTCCACGGGCCTTGCTAATCCATGTTTCATATCGCCCAGAGACAGCTATAAAATCTCTACATCAGCTGAGGGCACTGTCATCCGGATCCAGACGCCCGAAATCTCCGCTTTTGGATCCCTTATTAGAGTCCTGGAACGTATACATATATATGTATATGCAAAGGACGTGTGGAATGTGCGCCTGGGCTTTCAATGATAGAAGAGTTATTGAAAAGCGGTAGCTCAGGGGTGGATGCTCGTCAATGGCTGAAGTCGAACGATCGTTAAGCCTTCTTCGAGTTGAGACCGGGGCGTACAGGACATAAGAGAACGTGCGGTGTGGCAGGCACTGTATATGCATAAATCTAAGAATCGGACATGGCCCCCCCAAAGAGGAAGTGGGGGTAATTCCACAAAAGATACTCAGATCTGATTGTGAAACTATGAAAAGCGAACTAGATTAACGTTCTTAGGGAAAGACAGTCTGAAAGTCTGTCAGTCAAGGGAAACCTATGGTAAGGAAACCCGCACATTGCCCACATCAGGAGCCTTCTATATAATGGAACTTCGATCAACTAGACCGAACCGTGGACACGCGGCATCATTGCATGCGAGTCGTATCTAGCATTCGAAGATCGCGCTACACTGTGCATAGAATGTAGCAGCAGAGGCGAAGAATAAAGGGTCGTATTTGTTCGCATCGTAAGGTAGTAGATAGTATGCATGCTTAGAGAATTATTCAAGTGTTTTGCCGGCGTCAACATCGAATCTCGTCCGTTGATAAATCACTAAACGGACCGCTAATAACCCAGTGACAGAGGCTGTTTACGCCGTAGCCGTAGCACGTTGAACCCCGTCTGGTCTTAAAATTTGGGTGGTAGAGGTCAAGAAGGCAATTACCCGATATGTAAGATATTACAGATCTGACATGTAGGCAGACGGGAACGGGTCAAAACGTGGTCAAATCAAGAGAGGTATGCGCGGAAAAAAAGACCGTTCTTCATAAATAATAATCTCCTCAAAGAGAATAAAGTTTTGGAGTGCCAACTACCTACATCTATGCATTAGAGGGACCTTGCAGAGGATAATGGAATCTAAGACACGCTGCCAACAAGCAGAGCAGCGACACCCTCCTCCTCACTTCTAACCGTTATCTTTGTTGTTACGCCACTCTTCGCGGAAAAGGCCATCTTCACCAGAGCCGCGACTTTGCCACCACCGAGGGTCTTGCCGTACAGTTTGAGGGTGTGCGTGTTGGTTGAGAGAGTCACATCCGTGCCATCGAGCGGCTGGAGAGAGAGCGCTTTGGTGAGCTGTTCTGTAGCGTCTGCAAAAGAGTAGGTCAGCGTTTGCATGTTAATTGGTTGTTCAAGAGCGATGCTCACCTGCTATGCTCTTAGTACTGCTCAGTTGCAGCGTCTCGGAGGCTTCCTCGCCATGGGCGCCGGTCTGCTCCCATGCATGGTCGAAGCTACCAGCGAATGCAGGTGTGACGTAGTCGCTGCCTAAAAGCTCCAAATCTTCCACTTGATACTCGTCCTCGTAGCCGCTGTCGTCTGGCTCCCCAGTAGTAGGATCTATCTCTTTGCTGGTGAATTTCAAGACGTTGGTGAAGGATGTAACAGGATACGCGACGTCGCTAGATTGCTTGAAGCTCACAAATACCGTGCCAGGCTGGTCCGCTACCAGCTTTGCGACAGGAATGGTGAAGTCCTCTTCTAAAGATTCTTCTTCTTCAGACGGTGTGGCGACGACGGATACCTCTTCTAGAACGGTATCCGTCATTGTGTTCTTTATCTCATACTGCAGGACAAGATGATGTTTGTAGATGTGTTTGATGACGCTGACAACGTACTCAGTCTCCGACTCGGTGAGTTCTACGGGAGCCGACGATCTGAGCAGGGCGCCATGTGCTTTGAGCTCTGGTATCTGCATCAGCTGCTGCGAGTGTTTCTGTGCATTAGCAAGAGCGGCAGCGGCACTGTCCGCGGTGCCATTGATTTGCGCCTTCCTTGGACCTGTGCTTGGGGCTTTCAGTGTTGGTGTTGCTGACGTCAACTTCTTGGTCCGTTCTTCGGCCAGGGCTTGCTCGTGACTGACGACCGGAATAGTGGACATGTCAAACGCTGCGGCGAAGGTAGCCTTATCATCCGCAGTCACATACATGACGAGCTGGTGCTCAAAAGTTGACAAGGAAAACATGGAGTCTAAGAGTAAGATCAGCATCACCGGCGGCGTTATCAGTCTGTCTCAATTTACCATTTTTAATAAATCGATTCGCCATCTCATCTTCCTCGGTCATCAATCTGAGATTTAATGCAGCACGGTCACGAACTTCGTCATCGGTGTCGTCAAGACACCTTGTGAGTAGAACAGTGACGCTGCGCTTGACCTCAGGATCCTTTTGCCCAACACCAAACTTTGCGAGCGCTGTGACTGCTGCCGCCCTGACCAATGCATTTTCTAGGACAACGCGGTTGTAGATGTACCTGATATACTTTGTCGGATGCGGAGTCTTAGGGCCTTCTACGCCTAGCAGATGCAATATTCGAACAGCCAGCTTAGTAAATTCGCAATCCTCGATGAACTCGCACAGGTGGGCCAGAGCTGCGATCGTTAGCCGTTGAGACGGCCCTCGTAGACAATCCGAAAGACCTACCATCTTCCTTGCTACCTGGTACGAACTTGATCAGGTCAAACATGCTCTCCACAACACTCCTCTTAAACTCATAGCCTCCCTCGTCACGCAAGATACCACTCAGGAAGGTTAGCATGCCAGCCTGCTTGCTAGGGAACTTCAAACATAGGGTTCTTATCGCTTCAACAATTGTGATCTTGAATTCGTCCGTAATATCTGCCATAAAGCTAGATATCTGTTTCATTAGTCGATCCACGCTGCCTTCGTTACCCGTCTTGAGTAGAGTAGTGATAGCAAAGGTAGCAATTGACCGGTTTGAGTTAGAGATTAGAGTCTCGATGTCGGGATTGCATGATTGAACGGCCTGTGGTTTAAAGGAGGCGACGTTGTGCAAAATCCGGATCGCAGCAAACTTAGTGACAGCTCGAGGAGAAGTAAGGAAAAGTTGCAGAGTATGTATGGCTTGGGTCATCTCCGAATCAGTGACGTCCCGAAGATTACAGATAGCCTTGGCAGCTTCGAAGTTGACCATCTCAGCCTTGTGTCGAAGCCAGCCGTCTAGAAGTTGCATCATGGGTTTCCTTAAGCTTGAGTCGTCCTCTATTAATTTGGCCGCCAATCTGACCAGTAAGATTGTGCCAGCGGGACTCTTCACAACGCCAGGGGTGCCAAATTGTTGGACCATCTTCACCAAGGCCATTCGATCGTGTGATCTCATTTGGTACAGGAGCCCGATGGCATGATACTGATTCATAAAGTGCGTGCTTGGCTGAAGTGCTTGCTGGCTTCCAGAGGTCGAGAAGCCAAGAGAGAAGCCCCCGGATGACTTTGAAGAGGATGCTGCTTCTTGAGTCTCACTCTGCCACCTTCTGACTAGATCTCGAGCAATTGGAAGCAGATGATATGAGGAAACCAGGGCGGCGGACGATACAGAAGGATTCTTGTCGACGATAGCGTTCTTGATTGACCGTTCAATTGCTTGTACGGTGGTTGCCTGCGGAGCTTTAGTAAGTCTGTCGATAGTACATGAGCTATGCGTACGTCTATAACTCTGCACAATGCTCGGATTGCGTTCGCCTTGTATAGAATGTCGCTTTTCTCTGCTGTATCCTTCATAATGCTCTGCGTTACCATGATGACGTCTGATGCAGAATTTGCCAGCTCTTTGAAAATAAGGTACATCATCTGGCGAAGAGAAGGGTCCTTGTTCTGGAAGAGCTTCGAGATACCGAAGAAAAGGTCTGTGGCTTCGTTCGAAGGAAATGTCTCGCCGGTGAATAGGAGTAAGGCGATCTTGGTAAGAAGTATTCGACATTTTCTGGGAGATATAGGGGAGTAGTTAAACAGGCGAGCTAGAGCTTTATGTCAATGAAGCGACTTGGACAGAGGAACAAGTGTAGTTGGTACCCTCTTGAAAAACAGCAGTCCTGTCGACCTTGACGATTGCCTGGTCGGCATCTTCATCCTTCTTGCTGTAACTCATGGTGATAATACCGCTGGAAGCTTAGTTTTAGAATTCCAAGCCCACAGACTTCTTCACAGTTGTCCGTGACACCTCTCTCCAATTTGGGCACTGGGCTCGCAGTGCATCTGATTCCTAGCGCATACGTCTCTTCCACATCTTTCAATTGCTATTGTCTTGGTCAACTTGTAGAACTAGTAGGAACGATTGAGAAAAGGTGAATACTCAGGCAGATGTAAAGTTGGGAGCTCCCCAGCGCCAGATCTCTTGTCTTTTCATGTAGGGCTGACACTACGGTGACCCAAATTGGCCCGAACACCAAAAATCTTTCAGGCATCTCCGCAATTATCTACGTCCGCGAATTTTCGAAATTGCTTTCACATGGATTGTCTCCGTTGTAGCCTCATAGCCAAACATGGACATGCCAATGAATGTACCGGTGGATGATCCTAATGCCGATACGGAATGGTAAGAAGCTGACCGTATCCTTCCAATTGGCAAGTGCTAACCTTCATTTTGCAGGAACGACATCCTTCGCAAGCACGGCGTTATCCCAGAGAAGCCTCCGTCTCCCACACCACTCATTCAAGAGGCTCTCACCGAAGTCCGAAAGCAAGCCCATGAAAACCGGCTTGAAGACAAGGACCTTGATGAGCTGAACGACCTGGAAGATGAAGAAGACGAGGTTTTCCTCGAGAAATACCGGTGGCGTTTTCTCCCCAACGATCGTTTGGGAAAGCAGGGTTCTGATTGCAGTTTTAAAAAGGAGCCAGCGAATGGCGGAATTGTCTACAATAGCTACAGCGAGCGTCTTCAATCAGGTCTACCCTCTTCAAAAGCCGGACTACTCTAAGGATGTAACCGAAGCCTCTAATAAGGCCTTCGTTCTGGTTCATCTAACCTCGTCACTTGGCACCAATATTCAATCCCGACTTTTGACCGAACTGTGGCGTGAAATGGCACGAAAATTTGGAGACATCAAGTTCTGTGAGATACGGGCAGACATGTGCATTGAAGGCTATCCGGAGCGAAACACCCCAACAATTTTAGTGTATCGAGATGGAGACATCAAAAAGCAATTGGTGACACTAAGGGAGCTTGGTGGAGAACAGACGACTACCAAAGGTATGTCTTGGCTGCGTTCAATGCCGCAATACCTTATATTACAGTGACTGACTCCATATAGATCTTCAGAATATGCTGGTTGGCGTTGGCGCTTTGAGCGCAACCGACCACCGCGTGATCAGTTCTGCGCGAGGTGATGGAGACAAACCATATAGCAGCATTCGCACAGGAAAACTCAATGCAGCTACTGCTGGGGACGACGATGATGACTGGGACTGATATTTACCTGCAACCTACAGATGACAACGTGTCGATGCTTTGCATATTTGCCAAGAAGAATCGACGAGAACGCTCATTGAGTGGTGAAAGCTTTACAATGTTAGCATCCGCTCGAATACTGAGGGACGATGATGAATGGTTAACACCTGCAGGAGCTTAAGGCGTTCTGTCCAACCCAATTGAGGTGGTATTGGATACGTCCGAGGGTAACTCAAGCGAATAGGTGGGGGTGAGCATGCAACCCAAAAACCAAAACGGATGCTCTTGTGTTCTCAGAATTTCCGGCGGTCTTCAAGCCTGCAAGCCTATTGGGACCATCTTGAGAATTTGAGTGTGGGACCTGAATAAGGGAAGACATGTTTTCAGAGACCTTGTCTAAATTCTCCCATTCGCAGACGCTTGAGATGACGAGTCCCATGTAAGGATTTTGCTGCGCCTTGTGGCCAATCTCCCAGGTTACTCTACCTAGCTGTGCCGTGGTCCAATCTTGTTCAAATGCAACGCATTGCGATAAATGCAGCATCTGTGGGGGGGCGCTCTTTTGCGGAGAGTGTGTGCCAAGCTACGCTTCAACATGTGGCCATCGCTCTGGTTGGGGAAGTTGAAGTTGACCGCCTTTACGAAAGTATTTGCTGTGATTTAAGGTTATCCAGCGCGGGCAAAGGCCAATCGCAATGCATCGCAATTCGCATGTTCATGCATGACCGGCAGCCCCGCACGATCGAGACCGACTCCTGCTCAATTTCCCCCACTGTTAATGTATGTACCTACCTTACGCATACCGCTCCCCCGAGCTACCTACCTCCCTACCTACCTGATATCTGTAGATGCCTGGGACCTGTAAAGAAAAAGCAAAGGCGAAGCTGCGGATAGCTACCTAGTCATATCTGAGGACTTGGATTCCAACAAACAGGTATTCATTTCCATTGACCCTTGCAATTTGGAATTCAGATTTCTGAATTCAAGCACTTGACTTGGTCGAAACAACGGACCAATTGACGTTTGCTTGAGAGATTGAGCTTAACCGACCTAGGGAAAAATAAATGAAACGAACGCCTCGGCTGAAGGCTGAAGGCTCAAGGGAGTCAAAGGCTGAGGGATGATATTACCTATAGGTTACACTTACCTTATGTTTGTGCTTCGGGTACTGCCGACCTGTGACAGTAAGGTAAAGTAGACAGGGTGACAGGCTCTCTTGCACATGTATCAATGTACCCCTCCCTCTAGGCTCACAAGGAAAAAAAATAGGGAGAGCCAACGCGGCTCCGTTTAAATCGTCTTCACCGCTGCTGCTGTTCAGTTCCAACCTTTCTACAACCTTCTCCTCAATTTCTCCTTCCCTTCTCCTCTTCTAATCCTATATTCTACTCGCCAAGACAAACCATGGACTACTCCTCATACTTTGCTCCTCCTCCCGCTCAACCTTACCAATTCTACAGCATTGCACCTTCAAAGCCAGATCTCTCATATACCCCGCACGAAGAGCCACACAGCGATCCTCTAGTAAGCACCAAGCATATTACTGCCACGTGCGTATAGTCGAGCGTTGGACCAACCGCTTATCTCCCATAGGATGTCTATGACCCAAACACTTTCCAGTTCTTTGATCAAAACGCCCACTTTAATGCCCCAGCTCTTATCCCCCAATCGCCTCCTCACTCCATCCACCAAACCGAATCGCTTTCAAACCCTCTTTCACTGCCTTATGACCGCTCGGTATCACAGGAATTGATTGGGGATGGAGACGTTGATCAGGCGCCAGGAAGAGGGAGTAGTGATGACGACAAGGACAACCTCACACCTGCACAGAGCCGGCGAAAGGCGCAGAATAGAGCAGCGTACCACACCCCTAAGCAAAAGCGATCCGGCGAAAGTATCCCGCTAACGCGTCCGCAGACAACGAGCTTTCCGCGAACGAAAGGAGCGGCACGTTAAAGACCTGGAACTTAAGCTCAAGTCTATGGACGCACACTCGACCGATCTCATGACGGAAAATGAGCGTCTGAAGCGAGAACTCGATCGGATAGCCACCCAAAATGAGATACTACGTGCAACCACCACTCCGAGAAGAGCACCGTATCAAGAACAACCCCATAACGCACATCACGAAGCATCATCCAGTCCAGAAGGTCTGACGTCCGGACCAATGGTATACTCCTCCTCCACTTTCAACGCTGCTTTTGCGGATCATCATAATTCGGGTCCTGAAGAGCCGATTTCACACCGCATTGAGATATCCGCAACGACCGGCGAACGTCTGCTTGCAACGGGTGCAGCTTGGGACTTCATACAAAACCATGAGCGGTACAGGATGGGCCTGGTGGACATAGTCGATGTGTCTGAGAAGTTGAAGGAGAAGGTGGTGTGTAATGGTTCTGGACCTACCTTTTCGGAGCGAGATATTATACAGGCGATTGAGGATAGTGTTGGATCGGCGGGAGATGAGTTGATATGATTAGATATGGGCGAATCGTGGAAGATTTAGATTCGTTTTGACAATTGATGATGATAGTGAAGGGATTTTGATGACTCATCGGCTGATTTGTCTCGATCTCAAACTTTTGTTTACAGCCCAAGATTCGTTCTTACAACACATACCCTTTTCCATCTCATATGGAGCGCATATCACCACGTGAAAGAAAACGTATTATCACTAAGGCTACACGTACTCAAGTTACTCTACCTGGTTCATTCCCCTCGTAATCGGCACACCAGCAGCTGTCAAGACCAAGCATGCCAGTCACCGATGGACAGAAGCCCAACACCGCTACTACCGCTGAAAATAGTGAGCAGGCACCAGGATCGAGCATGCCCTTACCCGAGCGGGCAAATCCCAACGAAGCTGTACCTGCGGAGGGCGAAAAGCCTAGTAAAAACGCACTGAAGAAAACCGCGAAAGAAAAAGAGAAGGCAGAAAAGGCAGCCAGAAGAGAACAGCAAGAACGAGAAGAGAAAGAAAAGGCCGCTGCCAATGACACAGCCAGTCATCTATATGGCCACCTCGACTACGAAAACCCCCCTCCTTTTGCGGAGAAGTTCCTTGATCTTGGAGACCTCGAGGATATCGAAGAGGACAGCAGGGTCACCTTTGAAGCAAGGGTTGGGAATGCGAGGGTACAGTCTGCGAAGCTGGGCTTTCTCGTACTGAGGGATGGCTTCGACAGTATCCAGGTTGTCGTTGCTGAAGGGGGAGGGCAGAGTGTTTCGAGACAAATGATCAAGTGGTGTGGGGCTCTCAATACGGAGTCCATCGTACGAGTCACAGGTCTTATCAAGTCGCCGAAGGAAGAAGTCACGTCGACTACCATATCACACCACGAGCTACATCTCGAAAGCATCTACATCATTGCTGAAGCTCCGGAGCAGCTCCCCATCCAAGTGAAAGACTGCAATCAACCTCCGCCTGGGGAAGAGGAGGGAGAAGCTGAGAGGGAGGGACTGCCAAACGTAGGACTCAAAGCGCGACTTGACAACAAAGTTCTATCGTTACGAGCACCTGCGAGTAAAGCTATAAGGGAATTAGAAAGCGAGGTCGCCAGGTTGTTCTCCGATTACATGATCCAGCACAAGTTCACAGACATACAACCCTCATACCTAGCCGGCGCAGCGACAGAAGGGGGTGCTGGAGTCTTTGAGGTCAAGTATTTTGAGGAGAAGGCGTACCTAACCCAGAGCCCGCAATTCTTCAAGCAAATGGCAATAGCTGGAGGCTTGAAGAGGGTGTTCTCGATAGGACCGGTCTTTAGGGCCGAGAACTCGAACACGAGAAGACACCTGACAGAAGTATGTTCCTCTACCCCGTGGTGTCTCCAATCGCCAACCTTAACGTCTAATCAACGTCGCAGTTTACTGGTCTCGACTTCGAGATGACGATCCGACACCACTACCACGAAGTCCTCTCCTTTGGCGAAAGCCTCATGATCTACATCATCCGCGGTCTACAAACCCAAGACTACCCCCAGAAACTTACCAAAATCGTCAAGGACGCCGGCTACCCCGAGGCTGGCACCTTCCAACTACCACCGGGCGATAAAGCTGTGCGCATTACATTTGCAGAAGCCAAAGCACTTCTGTCCGAAGCGGGAATTGACGGCGGGGAG
Organism: Evernia prunastri; assembly: GCA_003184365.1. NCBI lineage: Eukaryota > Fungi > Ascomycota > Lecanoromycetes > Lecanorales > Parmeliaceae > Evernia > Evernia prunastri. The sequence continues at coordinate 385,016 of NKYR01000015.1, forward strand.
CCACATTCAGACATAGAGTAAGCATCCCATCGCGCATGTCCAACCATCTCCCCATGTTTCCATCCGCATCGCCCCGCGTCCCATGACCATGAAAGAAGGCCCCCCCAAACTAACTCGGCCCTCGAAGCACCACCCAAGAAAAAGCCCTCGGCAGAATCATCCTCGAGAAGCACCGCACGGACTTCTACACCATCGACCAGTACCCGCGCGCCCTCCGCCCCTTCTACACGCACCCCGCCGCCCACGACCCGGCCCTGACCAACTCGTACGACTTCTTCATGCGCGGCCAGGAGATCATGTCCGGCGCCCAGCGCATCCACAACCCCGCCGACCTCGGCGCCAGCATGCGCGCCCAGGGCCTCGCGCCCGACGCCGAAGGGTTCCGCCACTACACCGAGGCGTTCCGCTGGGGCTGCAGCCCGCACGGGGGCGGGGGGTTGGGCCTCAACCGCATCGTGCAGTACTTCCTCGGCTTGAATAATATCAGGGAGGCGACGCTGTTCCCGAGGGATCCTGGGCGGTTGGCGCCTTGAATGAGGGGGGAAAGGGAGGAGAGAGAGCGAACCTGGCGTGGTGTGGTGGTGTATCGTCTGCAGGGAGGAGATAAGAGAAGGGGGAAATGCTACAGCTTCAGTGCAAAGGGACCGAGGGCTGCTGGTACAAAGAAAAAAATGCCCAGCTTCAGCCGACGCCAAACAGATGTCCTGTAGACAAGTTCCGTAAAGCTGGCTGCCTGACAAAGCTAGCTTGCTTGCCTCCTCGCTCTCTCGCTGAGATGAAGCACCCGCTCTTTTACTCATTCATTCACGACCAAACCAGTCGTGTCGTCCCATCTATCTGTACATGCATGTTCCAGAAGCACACGTACACGTCTTTTCCTGCAAAATTCATCCATCCATCCATCCATCCATCCATTCATTCATTATTCATTATTCATTCCAATACTCTATCACCCACCCACCACCAGAGAGTGGGGAGACATATCTTCTTCTCATTTCTCATTTCGCAAGTCATTCCAGGCTAGGTTATGTAACCATGCCACGCTATGCTATGCTCAGGCTCAGTGCTTCTATGCTGTGCTCTGCTCTGCTCATCCCTTCTATTCTGTCCTCTGCTCTGCTCTGCTCTGCTATACTCTGCTATACTCTGCTCTGCTGTGCTCTGCTCTGCTCTACCCTGCTTTGCGTGCTAGGTATGCTATGCTCTGCTCTGCTTCTCTGCTCCGCTGTGCTACGCTCCATCTACTACGCTAAAACCCTCGACCCGATCAATCGATGCATCGATCCAATCAAACGGCCGCGATAACCGAAAGGAGTGCATGTCATGTCCAGATAGAACCCCCCACCCGAAAGCGCCATGTATCCTGATCCTCCTGCTCGCAGCCTGGCCGTCCAACACCTCGCTGAAAGGGCAAAAGAAGCTAAAGAAAAAAGAAGAAAAAAAAGAAGAGCATCTATCCATCGCTCATATTGCATTCATCGTAAAAACCCCAACCCCGGCCCTGAACGCACCGCTCACAACACCAAGCCTTCTTTCTTTCTTTTGTTCTCCCTTTGACGGTTGTCTCCGTATCCTGCTTCCTGCTTCCCTCGTCCTTTTCAAAGCCGTTCGTGGCCGGCGGCTTTCCCGGCGCAGGTGTAGACGTTGACGTGGCCGTGTCCGAGACTGCCGACGGCGAGCATCATGCGGTGCGGGTGGAAGGAAGAGCAAGCGATCGGGCTGGTCTTTGCGGACGTGAGGAAAGGGGCGTAGGGTTGGATGGTGTTGATGCTTGTGCCGTTGACGTTGAAGACGGTGAGTGCGTGGGTGTCTGAGCCGCTGTTTGGCAGACTGTGGGTTAGCGAGGGAAAGGTGGGAGGAGGAGAAGAAGAAGAAGAAGAAGGAGAGTGGGTGAGACGCACGTAGCAAAGACCGGTGCGTGCTCGTGGACACTCAAGGTCCTCATGGTGTCACTGATAGCTGTAATCTCCCGGACCGGGTCATCCTTTCTAATATCCCACAGCTTGACCTCTCCATTCCTCGACCCACTGATCAGCTCCCTGAAACCACCACGTTGCATGTGCACGTTGGTGATCCACTGCTTGTGCTTACGCCAGCATCGAACCATGGCCAGTGCAGGCTTTTCGCGCGTATCGAAGATACGGATAGCGCCGTCGCCGTAACCTGCGCAGAAGACGTTGCCAGCGACTTGGTCTGATGTTAGCGAGGTGATGCAAGAGCCGGAGCGGGCAGGGATATCCTGTTCGCTGTTGTCAGTACTTCTCAAGCGGAAACATTGACGGGGCATACATTGGTGCAGATCTCTGTTGCAGCGTTCCAGACTTTGATAACCTTGACATCTCCCGCCACCAATAGCTTGCCTTGACCTTGTTGCCAGTCCAGGACCAATCCGGCATTCTTATTGCTCGGAACAAGGTCTGTGAGTGCTCGGAAGGCAGAGACCAACTGGACGTCCTCTGATTCGTAATTCCGGAAGATTTTGATGACGCCGTCTGAAGAACCAGTCATCATCAGAGCTTGATCGTCTTCATTAATGAAGCGTGCTTCATTGATGCGTGATCCCTTTGGGTTGCCATTCGAAAATCGATTCAACCGACTACTATGCTGCCAATTCCAGATACTTCAAGATCACTTAGTATGAGAATCAGTAACCGGAAGTGGAATAACACACCATATACTATCACGGTCGTCGGCGATAGCAAGATGATCCTCAAATTGATGGAAGCACATCTTCATCGGCTGACTGCCGTTGTTGAAGAAGCCGGTGGGCATATCCCAAGGGCTGCTACCCGCGACTCCTTTCAGCGGCTGGGTCATTGCAAGTGTCTTCTCATTACGGACTCTCCTCCACAGCCGAGAGTTGTAATCGTCACTGCCTGGTTCATCGGGCTCGTTGGGCTTCATTTGCGGCTCACGGAAATACTATCAGGTCAATAAAGGAAAATGAAAACGTGACAGTGCGTAGAAGGCTTACCTCGATGGACCACTCGAAGAACACGCTTTCCAGTGGCAGTTTCGCCGGTTCATTTGAATCTCGTTTCTTGAATCCTTTTGGTAATGGGACTTTTGACTTCTGATACTTTGCCGATATTGATGTGGTGTCATTTTGGTTTGGGGGGGTGCTCCACTCTGCAGGTATACCTGGACGCACCGGACCTGCCATACGTTTCTGTTGGACTGTCTGTTGGGCTGTCTCCGAAGAAGATGACAAATTGTCTGTTGAGCCTGAGCTCGAGCCACCGAGACCGAGGTACTTCAAAGCAGCTGCCACGCTCGCATTGCGTCTGAGTCCTGTGGATAGGTAGCCTTCACTCTTGTTCGGGTTTTGGGTCCCCACCGAGGCCGTTGGATGCGATGTCTGACTCGTTGGTGCTGCTGACGGCTGCCGAGAGTGACCAGACGATCGTTGCATGAGTCCAAGGATGTTGTCGATGACACGCAGAGCGTGAGGTGCGAGAGGCGACTCCACCAGCATCTCGTGGATATAGTCGACGATGACGCTGGCCGCTTGTGCGACTTCCGGGTGGGCATCAACAGACATGACCAGTAGATGCAGCCACATCGAATTTTGAACACTATTACGTGAAATTGTCGACTTTTGCGCATTCTCCAAATCATCTTGACCAGTGCCATTGGCTTTGGTTCCGTTTTCGTACCCGGCGTACATGAGTTTATCTCTCTCTTCAACCAGATTTTCATAGGCCGCAACGAGGAACTTGTTCTGATACCTTTTGACAAATATGGAGAAGAACACAAGCAACTCTCTCCGTACCATAGCGTTGCCATCAGTAGTCATAGACATCAAAGCTGAAGCGATGGTTTCTTCGTTTTGTGCCACTTGATCCGTGAGATCGGGAATTCCGAGAAAGTTCGTCAGCGCGTGTACAGCTGCTGCCCTTACTTCAGGTACCGGATCGATCACAAGGGCACAAAGCCGATGGTGCGCGAAACATCGGATACCAACCCATTTTGCCTCAGGGAAATCCTTCCAAAGCATACTTATACAAAGACAAGACCATTGACGAAGTAAGGGATTTTCTGGATCTTGGAGATAGCCGATGCAAGCATCAATCAGGTCTGGCGACAGGCACACTTGTTGACCTTGAGGGAATCCGCGGCAGAACATTGCGATAACGAAGGCAGACATAGCCTTATGTTCAGTCGCGTTACCCACCGGGATTCCCGACTCCGGAAGGAGAATTTTGGTGAAGTACTGATACCCACTGTCCTTGAGTAAGTCTGCCTGAACAGCTTTTGCGTCCACAGCAACTATACGCGCCCAGATGAAGATCATGATAGGCTTTAGCTCGTGTGCTGGAGACTGAAGGAGTTTGACCACGTAAGGAAAGATTCCAATGGTAAGTGCCAGGTTGACAGCCCAAGGGCCGAGGTCTAGAAACTTGCTGAGAAGAATCAAGGCTCTAAGGCGATGGGCCTGGCTGAGTAGCACTTGGAGGACAATAGGCAATTGGGTGGGAGCTTGCTGTTTTGGGGCTCCTTGCTGAAGGTAAACGTCGAATGCCGTCAACTGCTCGGTGAAGAAAGTAGAGTGTTGATATTCATATGGTTCGCCACCTGCCTCAGCTCTCAACATGGGCTCCAGTTGAGACAAAACCATCTCAATCGCCAAGTCCCATGCCTCCCACAAAGGATGATCATACGTCAAAGGGATCTCTGGAGTGGATATTGGATGACACCCGTAAGCTCTCAGTATTCTTTGAGCAACAAGAAAATTTCGAAAGAGTGCTGCCACCATCAGATCCTGACGGAAAAGCTGTCTGAAGAGAGGCCTGGGGAGAACATTCCAGGCAATTGTGTCAGTGATGGCAGTCAATATCCAATTAAGCTCCCCTATTGGACTCCTTCGCTCCGCTGCGCGTCCGGGAACCCTCCGCACGTCTTTCACATTCAGTCCAGTAGACAGTGGATTCTGCAAAACGTGAAAAGTCATGGACATGATGATAGGGGTGGTGAGACAAGCTGTGAAAAGATCGTTCGGGAGATCTGGATTTGTGGGCAGCATCTCTGTTTTCGAACAGGCTGCCAGCTGGATGTTGTTCAGGTAACTCTGCAGTTGTGCATTTGGGTCTCGCGCTCTGGCCTCCGCATTTTCGGCTTCATGTTTTTCGACGAAGCGATCGAAGTTCGCAATGATGTTACCCGCATGCGAACAGTCGTAGATGTAGATGACGGGGGCCCCTAGCCACGTTTGCAAGTCATACATTGACACCGGTATATACTGTGTATAGTCCTTGTTGAAGACCCAAAACTCGCCAGACGGCGTCGGCAAAGGAACTCCATGGCCGTTATAGTGGAATAGCACCCGTTCCTCTTTTGCGTTACGCCGTAGCGAAGTGCAGAACTTTTTTGTTTCTTCAACGGATGGATCCAGGTATTGCTTGTATCTAGTTTTCATACTCATACCTTCGTACTGATCTTGAAGTTTTTTCCCAATGATCTCCATCATCTTGCTCGGAGGCTGCGTCTGTGAGATAGGATTTGTCCAGCACTCCTCGACAGCGGTAGGTTGCGTTTTGAAAACATCTGGAGGGTCTACCCCAATGTTGAGACACAGGATCAAAGCAGCGGAAACTGTTTTTGAACGCTCCCGGTGACGCCAGTCTTCTAGGGGTCTGATTGTCTCGCTTTCTTTCGGCTTTCCACCGCTCTCATGTCGTGTATCCGTGTAGTACATGTAGAAAGTCTACTAAAAAGATTAGCTAACTAAACTCTGTAGATGTAGGAGATTCTTTTGTGGAGGTGTACCGAGTTGAGTTGTCCAAGAAACTCGCTCGAGTTGTATTCATCTTCCCAACCGTGCCGGAGTTCTCCATGCTCTTCCACGCTTGGTTCCCTCGTCGAGGACATATTTTCTGGCTCATAATTGGTCTTTGACCTTGTCATCGATGCCTTTGGTCGCTGAGCTAAGGACTGATGTTTCTCTGTCCGAGCTCGAGGGATATTCTGCGGTTCGAATTCGTGACTGGGTTCGGACGAGGCTACATGCCTTGCTGTCTGACCATTCACCGGTCTATTGTCCGATTCGTTATTGTTTTGAGAACTTGCTTGACCGCTCTCAAGGTCAACAAGGGGCCGAACAGTAGATTGCCCACTCGATGATCCTCTTGAAGACCCGGCAATCGGCTGGCTAAGCTGAGCGCCCAACAAGGGCGCGGTGTGGGTGGGATTGTCGAACTGTTGAAACATTGTCGAAGTAGGTGAAAGAGTATTCAGAACAGCCATGCTTTACCCTACAATCCAGATGTCATCAGTACTGTCCTCTTGCAACTCTGAATAATCATGTCACCGAGCCCGCTGATAGACTTACTCTAATAGATAATCAGATACCCTCATACTATGCTGGGATCCATGAGGTATAGTATTCCGCACGCCAGAACCAGTGATCTGAAGATCTGTCAAAAGAACACGGCCCATATGCTTGTCAATGGTATACCTACCTAAGGCTTGACTCTTGGTCTTACCTACAGTAAGCTCGGCAAGTCGGTGAACTCATGCAAGCCCCGCGATCGACAAGTAGCTCCGGGTGCTCCCTTGGTCTAAACTGTACATAGAGCAACACCAAAGTCCCCTCTGTTTTCTGGAATCAGAGCATTCTATGAACGTACAGTAACACATGTAGGCTTACATACCTATATCATTGTGTAAATCACGATTTCTTTCAACACCTTGCCTGGAACTTATCCCAACAACCTTATAGATTGCCGTCTTAAGCACCTTTTGAACTTTACTCTACGTACTCTCTTTATCATCTATTGTTCCGGATAGGAGGGAGATCAAAACACATGGCAGAGATCACATCTGATTTTGGGTTTGCAATTTCCTGTGTACCTCGTCAAAGCAGCATTGCTTTGGAGTATCAAAGTTGTAGTGTCGCGAGTATCGAAGTAGCAGCAATCGATAAATGGCAGAAACGAGGCGCGCAAAGTGGACATGGACACTGCGTTGGCTTAGACAGTTCCCTGACATCGAAGACTATTTGAGTGGGTGGTCTTATGGCCTTGTAGTCACACTTTGCGTAATCTCGATAGCCTTGTGGGAGTTGCATTTGGCAAACAGCCCGGTATACCTGGCCTTTCATTTAACCCAAGAAAGAGCGGATTGCCGGTCTTTTCCGGGCAGATTCCCAAGATGGTGATCGTCCCGATAGAAGACTGAGCTCAAAAAGTCCTGTCTCTTGATAATGTGTCTTTGTAACCGAAATGAACCATGGCCCGGAGAACGGTTGCGAATACAGAAACCCTCGTCGTCTTTTGGAGAGTAAATCATGATGAAACAGATTCGACGACTCTTTGAGCAAGTTCAGATATGCGGCAGATGATCATCAAGGTCCGAAAGAAGGATGGACTGGGGTACGGGGTATTAGAAAGTAGATATAGCCATCTAGCCATCACATCCAGAGCATTGCTTAGGGGTCAGTCTTCTCAGTCTTCCCATATTGGAAAGTGAGAGAAAAGCGCGGGAATATATATACGGTAGAGGGAAAGAGAGAGAGAGAAGAGGTTGAAATGAAGGGATAAATAGGTAGAGTAACGGTAGCGCTAGATACTATGTTATTACGTACCGTATTCAAATTGAATCGTCATCGTTATGTATTATTTATTAAAGTATTGCATGCCTGCTGCCATGCGATGATGCGACCGCATAAGCACTAATTATAATACTTAGCTTGAACCCCTGAAAGTACCTGATCTAAATTTGAAACAGCCACCAGCCACCAGGCCACCAGAAGAATTAAGAATTAAAGAAATCCCCAGCCCCACACTGTACACAGCCTCTGATTTGATCAATGACAACAAAATATACTGACTGACTGACTGACACACAATTACTACTACTCGTCAAAGTTGAGATGCTGAGAAAACATATCATTGCTCTCCAGTACAATTCATAATACAGTAACTTCATAGTAGTTGCCACCGCAAATAAAGAAATAGTACTCCGTAGGTATCACTGCTTTCAGGAACGATCAACCATTAAGCCGGAGGTCTTGGCGGGAAAAAAGGACGCTAGGCCGTCACTCAATTTTCCAAGGCATTGGACACACCCAGTCACCCAGTGCCAATAAAGCATTGATTATCCGACCGACTTGACCGAGCCTATCTTTCTGCATCTCCCACCACATCACATCATAATTCACGACTGCATGACTTGAGCCAGCGCATCCCTTGTCGCATTATTGTACTTTCAATCTTTCTTCCTCTCCATGCCTCGTCGCTGCACTTGAGGCGCGGCATCCTTCTCTGTACAGCCGGTTCCTCGCCGCCGCTCCCTGAAAAACCCCCCCTGCTTCAAGCTTGACCCTAAACTCTACAACCGGCAGAGAGCCGTCGCTCGCTCAACATTCTTCAGCTATCTGGTATTGCGCGAGTACTTGTTCGAGACCTACAATTCTTGGGACCCGTTACCGTAGGATCTGCGAGTAAATCGCTACATCCACATCAAAGGCGGCGCAATCATGTCATTCCTATTCGGCAAAAAAGCAAGGAGGGAAAAGGTCACACTGTGCCTGCTCAGAGACCCCAGGATGTACAGACAGCGCCAGGTTCAGGCACCTCGATACCCACAATCAATGGTTTGAGGCCAAAAGAAAGAGGGGCTGGGATACAGTCTCCAACGCCAGGTGCTGGCGCCAACATCTCCGCCAATTCGATTGAAAATGGCAACACCCCGAGTCCGGAGCACGGACAGGGTCAACGTGGGCGACAGGACCCAGACTTATCGGTATGTTGCCATCCATCAATCATCGTCTGAGCCAGCCAGCTGGCATGATTCGTGGCAGATGCTGTTAGGTGTCGTCCATGTGCTCAAATTGATGCTAATTCGGTGCCTACGTAGCGTGGCCCACGACCTGTTCCCAATGGGCCTCCCCCAGGCGTCAATCCAGCCGCGCTTTACCCCTGGTCTCAACGACAACTCACCTTCACATCCTCACAACCAAATCCATTTCCCAGATACGGTGCAGCGGTTAATGCCACTTCGTCCAAAGAAGGAGACATATATCTGATGGGTGGACTTGTCAATGGGCAAACTGTCAAGGGCGATCTATGGATGATCGAGTCTGGGGGCAGTAACCTTGCCTGTTATCCCGTCGGAACCAGCTTTGAGGGTCCGGGTCCACGTGTAGGCCATGCAAGTCTGCTAGTCGGAAATGCATTTATAGTATTTGGTGGCGACACGAAAATGGATGAGCGGGACAAGCTAGATGACACCCTCTACTTACTCAATACTTGTAAGTAATGTCCCAACTAGCGACTTGCTTCATTCCTGATATATCTAGCAACGCGCCACTGGTCAAGATCGATGCCTCCAGGACAACGGCCAGCGGGCCGATATGGCCATACACTGAACATCTTGGGGTCAAAGATATACGTTTTTGGGGGTCAAGTCGAGGGTTACTTCTTCAACGACCTGCTTTGCTTCGATCTGAACGCATTGCAAAACGCCAATAGTAAATGGGAAATGCTCATCCAAACCAGCAATGAGGGCGGTCCTCCCGAAGGACAAATACCCCCCGCGAGGACGAACCACACGATCGTGAGCTGGAACGATAAGCTTTACTTGTAAGGCCGTCTGACCTCATTTGACAGACGGTACTGACATTCTCTTCCTAGATTTGGTGGCACCAACGGGACACAATGGTTCAACGATGTATGGTCATACGATCCGAAAGTTGTGGCATGGAGTCAACTTGACTGCATCGGCTACATACCCGCACCGCGTGAAGGGCATTCAGCTGCATTAGTTGACGATGTCATGTATATATTTGGAGGGCGCACTGAAGAAGGCACCGACTTGGGCGATTTGGCGGCGTTCAGAATCACTTCGCGGCGCTGGTACACCTTCCAAAATATGGGTCCGTCGCCGTCGCCACGATCTGGCCACAGCATGACCGCCTTTGGTAAGCAGATTGTCGTCCTTGCCGGGGAACCAAGCTCCGCAACCCGAGATCCGAGCGAGTTGAGCATGGTCTACGTGTTGAATACGGCGAAAATCAGGTATCCCAATGATCAGCAAATTCAAAACACGCCAGCTGGCGAGCGCGTACCTGGGAATCGCAGGCCTAGCCAGGAGAGAGGGATGGGCATACCCAATCGGAGTATAAATGCTGCGAATGGCGCTCCAGATGGTCTCAATAGAAAATTTAGCGGCTCACGAGAGAGTATGGCTGGCGGATCCCGTGGACCAGCAATAGCGCCGGGACCTGGACCTGGACCAGGAGGGCGAGGTCAAGATATGAGCATGGCAAATGGTCCCTCTCCACCTGGTGGAGGGTCTCGACTTCCTCGCGCTTCAATGGCACAAGCACCCTCGGGGCCGCCTCCGCAGCAGCAAGCCCCACCTCCACGAGCAAATGGAGTCATGTCACCAAATAATGGAACCAGAAGCAGAACCCCGACCAGAGAAAACCGTGGTTTCGGTCCGCCTGTTGATACTGGCAGGGGACCGTCCTTCGAGAAAGAAAACATAACTCCACCGGTAGTATCACCGGTAGGACGAGATGGGCCAAGACCAGGCCCAACCGCTCGTTCTATGAGTCCTGTTGTCAACGGGCGTCGCACGCCTACACAACAAACCGGGCAGCAATCAATGCAGCAGCCGCCAAGGTTTGCAGACCAGGCAGCCGACTATGATGAGCCTCAGAAGTATGATCCGTCGTTTGGGATGTTAGGAACTCGTCAAGCTGTTCAAGAACCGCCTCTGGATGAAATTGATCGATTTCAGTCTGATGGTCAACAACAGCAGCGATCGTACAACGACCAATACGATGAACATAACGGCATTCCTACTAGAAACAACAGAATTCAAAGAGATGGTTCAATTCCACGCCAGCAGCTCGAGCAGCTCGAGAACCAACATCAAGGCCTACAGAGCCAATTCGAGAGTCTTGAAAATCAGCATCAAGGTCTTCGAAGCGAATATCAAGGTCTCCGAAGCGAGCACCGGGATCTACAAGGCGAGAATCAAGGTCTCCGAGGCGAGCATCAGGATCTTCGAAGCGAGCATCAAGGTCTCCAAAGCGAGCTACAAGGTCTTCAAAGCGAGCATCGAGGCCTCCAAAACGAGCACCAAGGCCTTCAAAATCAACAACAGGACCTTATGCATGCATTAGAAGCAGCAAAGAGCCGGAATGCCTGGTATGCGTCCGAAATGGCTCTAGCGCGCCAGGCCGGATATCAGCCGAATACCTCAGGAAGCCCATTGGATGAAAAGGCTGCTCAATCATTTGGCAATGAAGACAAGCCACTCTTGGAGGCGTTGATCGCTGTGCGCGCACAGCTCGCTGAAGTGCAAAGTAACCTGGAATCCCGTGAGGATGCAGCAGCGCAAGATGTTGCAGCAGCAGAACAACAACGAGACACTGCAATTCGCGAAGCCGCTTACGCCAAAGCCAGGCTTGCAGCCCATGGTGGTAGTCATGTTGGAACGCCACAATCCGACGCGGCGTCTCGAGACCTAGGTCCCGACGATCGATCGAGTGACATTGCTCGCAAGCTGGCTGCAGCATTGGCAACACAAAACGAGCTACGTACCACAATCGCTACTTTGACTAACGAAGTTCAAAATGAGAGACAGGCGAGAGAAGTAGCCGAAGGTACTGCTGACGCCGCTCAGAAACGTGCAGCCGAATTTGACCAAGGTCACAACCCTGGAGAGCTTGAGAGTCTGAGAAGCGAGCTTCACCATGTTGGAAAGACCGCTCGAGAAGAATCGGCAGCGAAGTCTGAAGCACATTCTAGAGCACAACTGCTCGCGGTCGATAAAGAGGACCTGGAGCTTAGGCTAGGAGAAGCCTTGGAAAATACCAAGCAGCACAGCATTACTGTTGCATCGCTTCGCGAGGCTGTTGGAGCTTCGACCGACAAGGCTTCCCTGCTTGAGAAGAAGCTTAACGATGAAAGGAGACAGAGAGAGCTTGTGGATCAAAAGCTCTTACAGCTCCGCGCGGAACATGAGGAGCGGACAGCCGAGCTCGATGATACCATGCGCAAGCTTCGAGATGCTGAAGAGATGGCCAGTGCTCATGCTGCTGAGGCAAAGACCCATCGCCAAGCTATGGTCGCTGGTCTTGATAAATTGAATAGCCGGAGTCTGGCGAGTCAAAATACGTCAATCGAGGATGAGCGCGTACCGATACTGAAGGAACAAATTGAGCATGCTCATGCTTTGGTTAGGAAGAACCAAGCAACGGCCGACGACGCAGCAGAAAAGCTCCGCCGAGCAGAAGAGAGGATCGCGGGATTGGAAGCATATCAAGAACAATCCAGCCGTGACGGCCTTGCTGTGCGCAAGCAGTTGCAAGAGGCTGTTAGAGAATTAAAAGAAACGCAATCACAGCATAGTGCCGTGCAGCGGCAGTTGGAGTCCCATCAGCGGGACACAAGTGCGTTGTCCGTACAGCACGGTGCCCTCAAGGAGTTATTGGACGAAAGAGGCATCTCTTCAGAGAATGGCGGATCTAGATCAAGGAACATGGATAGTCCGGCATATCGTCTTGACACGCCAGACAATACCCGCCTGAGAGAGCTCGAGCAGGAACTGGAGGCTAGCAGACAAGCCCACCAAGAGACCAAGTCGTTAGTAGAGTCGAGAGAGCTGGAAGCCGATAAGACCTACCGTGAGAAGCTAGAGCTTCTTGAGAACGATTACCAGTCTGCCGTGCATTACGTCAAGGGAACTGAGAAAATGCTTAAGCGCATGAAGGATGAACTCACCAAATACAAGAAGCAAAATGAGCGACTGCAAAGCGAACTAGATGGAGCCCAACGCTCCCAATCAGAGCGATCAATGGGACCAGAGGCAGCTGCCGAATGGGAGCAAGAGCGCAACTCCCTTCAGAAAGAGATTGAAGAGATACAGAGAAGTGTGAAGGAGTCACACTCTCAGCTCGAGGCCCAGATGGCGCAAGTCCGGTCTGAGCTCTACGCTGCTCAGCAGGAACGAGACCATTGCCGCCAGAATAACGAACAGGCCCAAAAACAGCTCGCACACACTGCACAGCAAGCCCGCTCCGAGCTCGACCAACTCAAGAATGAGAACTCCATGCTCGAAACACGCGCTATAGACGCCGAACAGAAAGTAACCCTCCTCCTCGACCAGGTCGGCACTTCCGTTGGTAACTACAGACGCCAATCCCAACAACTCAACGGCCATGGCCACGCCCGCGGCCTCAGCAACATTAGCACCACCTCCACCAACCCTCCCAACTTCCGAGCCGGCCACTCTCACACCGACAGCACTGACCCCAGCAATCCTGCCAGTGGCAACACCGAAAACAACCGCAACTCCCTCGCCCTCGACAGCCTAGCCTCTGAACTCGAGACCCTCCGCTCCCATTGGGCGGATACGCACCGCACCTACCGTCTCAGCAACCAGTTCGACTTTGAGCGCTCGGCGCCCAACAGTGCCGTAGGCACGGGGAACATGAGCGACAGCCTGGCCAGCTGGCGGAAGAGGCTGGACGCGGAAGAGGCGCAGAAGGGACGTGGCCTGCGGGATAGTTCCGAGTCGGAGCCGGACCATCTCCGAGAGAGCGGGGTCATCCGACCGCATGAGAAGATGCCCGGGGGCTTGGCGGGCATCAGCAGTAGCGAGGATGAAGAAACGGAAGATGAACACGCCGGGAGAGGAAGCAGGAGTTATATCATCTGATGACGGGAATACCTGTGTGTGTGTCTGTTTGCATGGATTAATGATAATTGCAGTATACGAGGGAAACGGACAGGGGTTTTTTTTTCTCCCTTTTCTTTCGTCCCTTTTTTCTCTATATAGTGGTATGCATGTATGTACTTAATCCTCAGGCGTTGGATGACCGGTTGCTTCTTCTTTCAACGGCGAGACAGACACTTTTTCCCTCCCCCTGTTCGAGCTTGTTGGCTATCATTGGCCGTTAGATCATCTCTCTCCTAGAAGAGGTATGCTGTGAGTGAGCCTTTGGCACAAAAGGAGGCTTCCGTTTTTGTTACGGAGGGGAGGGGAGGGGAGAGGAGAAGGGGGGAGGGGCGGGGGTTGTTTGCTATACATATCTTTGGGGGCTGGCCTGCTTTATCTTCTTCTTTCTTGGGGGCTGGGTGCGAGAGCGGTCTTGTGATTGTGATTTGTGATTTGTACAGTTAGTGAATAGGTGGTGGGGATGATGAGGGAGGGGAATAAAGTAGTAGTACATCTTTTTCTCTGGTCAAACAGAAGGAGGAAGGATAGAAAGAAATTTCTACGCTGCCATCCATCCATTTGCTGTCCTGTGCATGTGAACGAACTTCTGCTCTATTAAATTGATTATTGTGGGAAAACATATGAAGCAGCCGCGCATGTAGATTTGGTCCCCGAGTACAAAGGTAGATTTGATTGTTTTTTTCGCTCGGTGTTTACATATATGGGTTTGTGTTTGGGATGTGTGGGGGATGGATCCATGGGGATGGGATGAAAACCGGCTATGCTACCGTGGGTGTCTGTTCAATGAAACTTTGTAGAAATTTTTCTTCTTTACTTTTCGGAGTTCTGCTTGTTCTGCTTGTTTCTATCGGACCGTTTGAACGTTTCGAGGCTCGAATCGTTGCATATATATATATCCTCTCTCCCTGCCTTCCTACATCCTTTCTTACATCCCTCCTTCCCATCTCCTTCCTTAAAAGAGAACAAAAGCCCCCCCTCTTCCCCGTCTCAAACTCATTCCAATGCCCAAGCCCCCATCCCGGCCCCTCCTCCTCCTCCTGGACTGGGACGGCACCATAACGACGCACTCCACCCTCCCGCTCATCGCTTCCATCGCGAATTTATCCTCCACTAACACCTCCCCAAACACGCACCCCAACACCCCCCCTGAAAACCCCCCTGAAACACCCACCCACCCCCTCCTCCCCCCCCTCTCCCACGCCTACACCACCTCCCTCGCCTCCCACGCCGCCACCTACCGCCCCCCTTCCCCGCAGCGCACCTCCCCCGCGCTCGAACTGGCCTACCTCGACAGCCTGCGGCCGCTCGAGCGCGCCAGCGTCGAGCGCGTCGAAGGCTCGGGCCTCTTCCGCGGCGTCGGGGCGAGGTGTGTGGATGTTGCTGCTGCTAAAGCTGCTGCGGAGGAAGGGGGTGCGGAGGACGACGGGGGTGCGGTGGGGGTGAGAGTGAGGGCTGGGTTGGAGCGTATGGTGGGGTGCGTGCAAAGGCAAGGGGGGAAGGTGGCGGTGGTGTCGGTTTGTTGGTCTGGGAGGTGGGTGCGGGGTGTTTTGGGGGGGGTGTTGGGGGGAGAGGGTATGGGGATGGGGAAGGGGAAGGGGGAAGAGGGGATGGGGGTGGGGGTGAGGGTGAGGGTGAGGGTGAGGGATGTAGAGGTTCGGGCTAACGAGATTGAGGCGGATGGGTCGGGACGGTTGGATCGGGCGTTTGGGGCCGCGGAGGGGGGGATTTGGACGGCGGGGGATAAGGTGAGGGTTATGGAAGAGGTTGTGGGGAAGGTTACCGCTGCTGCTGCTGCCGCCGTGGGTAGCAGGGACCAGGAGGACGTGGAGGTGAATGGGGGAAATGGGGGGAATGGGGGGAATGTGCCGTCGTCGACGACGCCCCCGACGATCTACATCGGCGACTCGCCCACCGACCTCGCCTGCCTGCTCAGAGCGGATGTGGGCATCTGCGTCCGCGACGGGACGACGATGAGCGCGGAGCAGAGGGAGCTAAAGCGGACGTTGGAGCGGATCGGGGTGAGGTGTTTGCATGTCGGTGCGTTCGGGCAGCACGGGCGGGTGGAGGAGGGGGAGGGGGAGGAGCGGGATGGAGATGGGGGCAGGAAGGGGGAGGAGAGGGGGGAGCGGGAGGGAGATGGGGAGGGGGCCAGGAAGGGGCTTTGGTGGGCGGCGGATTTCGACGAGGTGTGCGGGAGTGGGGTGCTTGGTGAGATGAGGTGAGATGGGGTTGATTCATAATGGTAATCTACTGTGCGGATGGTGCTGGAGTAGATAAAGCTGGCGGATGTGTACAGTATACGATGTTCATGACCAGCCAATCAGCGAGCGAGCGAGCGCTAGACTCGAGTACTGTACTGTATCGTAGCCATGATAAATAAAAATCAAGCATCAAAAGCGTAGACATCAATCATAAGCGGACTTCCGAATCCCACCAACAGCAGGAGTTCTAGTCTAGTCTGGGTATTCTCCCCGACGGACCCATCCCTGTGGCGTGGTTGAAAGACAGACAGACAGACAGACAGACACACACACACACACAGACGGAAAGCGACCCACTCACGCTGGGGTAGAGTTCAATGACATACATAAAGGAAGAAGAAAAAGAAGGACGAAATGCAAGCGTCTGTCTGATTATCACAGGACCAGAAACGGAGCAGAGAGAAATCTGGAGAATGAAAGAATATCAGTGGATGAAAGAATAGCGAAGGGAATCGGAGAGCTGAGGAATTTCTGGATGGTTCTTGAGGATGAGAAGAGAGGGAATGTAGAGCGCAAGATGGTTTAAGAAGTCTCATCGTTGATAACAATAAGGAATTCTGCTGAAGCTGGGAAATCTACCATATGATGATGTTAGGTTGGGTTGGAATTGAGCACTGGAACTACAAGCTGAAGCGGACCAGAAGAGCATGTTTGATATCCAGTGTTGACCAAATTCACGAATTCACGGCAATGGCTTATGATCTTTTCTTGATTGAGTAGGATAGCTAGATTAAATCCGGAACAATCGATGATCCGCCTGTGAGTTGAGAGGCTCATCCTCATGAGTGGGAAAAGGAAACAGCACAGCAAGCATAGCAGCAGCATTACAACCCCGGAAGCCGCCCTTTATCCATAACCCGAAATAAGTCATTCTTGGAACTCCCCCTTGAGCGAACCCAAGGCAAATATCGCTACCGGCCGGCGAACATACCAGTAGAATGGTGGGATCTTCGCCACATCGAAACATGCTTTTTCCGGTCGCTGCATTTCACAACCCCCCTCTGCTATGCCGTCCGCCGAAAATCCATGATAACCGTCCGTGTATGCTGATTGATATGAAAAGGTGCTCGTGCTGGTAATGATATTGGGGCTGGGTGCGTGTGGTGGTGCAGAAGGATCATTAGGGTAGTGCTAAGAAAATGAGGCATAAGTCGGTGGTTCTGAGATCGACGTTCCCCGGGGGAAGAGCGAGCAATTGCGTCCAGTACCGATAAGCTCTGTCTTTGCTTAAGCCTTGCATGTGATTGATGCTGCAAGAGCCATAGCTAGCCAGCGGCGTGCCGTTCGTGCCCATCTATCTAGAAGTTCGATGATCAGATGTTCGAGAGTGTTTGGCGTGTTCGAACGGTCTGATCGACCAAAATTCCAGTGAAAGTGATTAAGGCCGAGACAAAGAAAGCCGAGCTGACAGAATGATATGAAACCGGTAAATGGAGAGGGCAAGCCCGATGGAGTATCCATGTGTGTCGTTGCAGATACCTGAATGCTGGTGGTGGAGACCGTCAGGTTATGGTGATGGTTGAAGCTGATCGGTAACGATGTCCACTGGCGGTTAAAGAAGAACCAACTTAGTCGTTACCTAAAAAGAATATGATCAGTACCATCCACCGTCCCCTTTCTGACCTCCCCGCTTCACGCGGTAGACACCGTTGCTAGGTTTCGAGAAACTAGCACCAGTGACTCCCTTAGAGGCAGAGCGCAGCCTAACGTCGAAGACTATAGTATTAGTCAGAATTCGGTCTTCTAATCCTCCATGCCCAGCGTGATTCATCGATCAAACGTCAAAGGCAAAGGAGGTGGATTCCCTACCCAGGAACCATGATTGGCAGAAACTCACATCCTGTCACTTCCTCCTACTGCACGGTTCGTATCAGGGGTGTCGACGCCGCCCGGAGCACGCTCAACGACTTTACGTCTCTGGCTGGAAATGGCACCTGGTTTGCTAGCTGAGGATGTATTCTGAGGGAGGGCAATGCCTGCAGTTGCGGCGTTCGTACCTCCGGCGTGACGACGAGCTGGTTTCTCTTCTTCCTCTTGCACAGCTGTCTGGTTGTTGCTTGCCGCAATCGCTTGAGCGTTTTTCTGATACTTGTAGACGGTCCAATCAAAGACATAGTCATACTGGAACCCTTCACGGACGAACAGATCACGAAAGATCTTGCGGAGGTAAGAGTAGTCCGGCTTGTCATCGAAACGGAGGGAACGAGTGTAGTTCAGGTAAATGGCAAACTCGTTGGGGAATCCACGGCAAAGGACCTCCGTTGGAGTCGTCATCTTCTTTTCCATGATGCGGTCATACTTCTGCTTCTTAGTGGCAGCCTTCAGTCCCTGCCAGGGAAGAGAGCCGCGGCAGAAGTAGAGCATGACATATCCCAAAGACTCCATGTCATCACGACGAGATTGCTCTAGGAATATGTTAGCCTAATCTTCTTTAGTGTTGAACACGACTCTACTTGCCAACTCCTAGATGGGTATTGATGGATGCATAACGGGCAGTTCCTGTCAAGTTCTTGTTCTCACGGTACGGAATGTGAAAGTGCGTCTTTGGGTCACGATATTTCTTTGCCAAACCGAAGTCAATGACATTGACCTGGTTTCCACGCTTCCCAATCCCCATCAGGAAATTGTCCGGCTTGATATCACGATGGATGAAAGATTTGGCGTGGATGTACTCGATGCGGGAAATGAGCTGATCGGCAAGTAGAAGCACCGTCTTGAGGGAGAATTTGCGATTGCAAAAGTTGAAGAGATCCTCCAAGCTGGGTCCCAGAAGGTCAAGCACCATGGCATTGTAATCACACTCGGTTCCGAACCAACGAACGAACGGAATTCCGACACCTCCAGCCAGGGATTTGTAGACACGAGCTTCATATTCAAGTTGAGGGTGCTTGGCCTTCACACTTTCCAATTTGATGGCAATTTCCTCACCAGAGATGATGTTGGTGCCTAGTTAGAACAGGTCAGTATCGACTTGCAGTGACAGGAAAGGGCCGTCTCACCGAGGTAGATATCACCGAAGCTTCCGCTGCCTATCTTACGCCCAATACGATACTTGTTACCCACACGGAGATCCTAGAAGCACAAGTCAGTAACAGTTGAATCTGTAAGCTTTATGGAAGTGTATGAGTCGTTGGATTTGCCTTTCGTGGGGTAAGAGTTTGAAATAAATATTTAAGTAGAGCTTCAAGCCCAGAGAAGACGATATTGTAGACCATCTACTTTGAAAATATGCAGGGGACGACAAGGCAGCCCGAACGAGGCGGCCTCGACCATACGAGACCCTCACTGACAGAAGAAGTATACGCACCATTGTAGTCATCTTGATATGGGGTGACTCGGATAGTCACTTGATCTGGTATGGCCAAAGTCGTCTAGGCGGAGGGCTAAGTGTCCAGGTGATGGAGGGTAATGAAAGGCTTTGTCGTAATAGTGATGGATGATCGAGCGGGAAGAGAGGTAAGGTGTAGAAAGTAAAGCTGTATTGCTCTTGGCCTGGAATAGTGAGATTGGTTAGTGATGATGTTGAGATTCTGATGCGGTCAGCACGGCCAGGCAGGGCGGTGAGAGGGCTGAACGGCCAACGAGGGACTGGTTGTGGTGATGAGAATAGGCGGAGGGAGATGTTGTGTACGATGGTAAAGAGATAAAATTGCTTGTGATGCAGGGGGAAAATGGATTGAGGGGGTGGATCACGCACCTTCAGGGTTGTTAACGTGACTGGGAGGAGTTGAGGTTTGGGTCAAAGGATCAAAGGCAGCCTTGTTGTGCTGTGCCGATCGGGTTTAGGCCACGCGTATTGTCGTTTCATGCACGAGTTGAATGGGAAGAGTTGGAGGAGAACTCGAGGAACGAGCTCCTGTGTTCAACAGGAGTCTATGTCCCAAGAGCAGGGGGGATATACAGTGAAGGAAGTGGGATGTGTGGTGAGTGTAGGTACTGTAGTGTGCATCATGGAAGAAGCTTCAAGGGCTTCTGGCCTTCTAAGCCGGAAGAAAAACTACGCTAATGCCGCTTGCGGACTGGCGGAGGGGAGAGAAAACCCTCACTGAAAAGGTCCTAAGTGAAAGAAAGAATTCCATTATTAACACCAAGAATTAACTTAGCAGCCTGAACAATGATACCTTGCAAAAATAGATCCATCAACAAGCCGCCAATAGGTAGGTATAAGATCAATTGTTTGCCAGCTGGCTGAATGGTCTACAACGGACTAGGCTTTACAAAGCCTGTTTGCTACGCAACCGCTACAAACACGTATGCTCTCAGAGGCACTGCCTCCAAAGGAACGACCAACCACGCATATGTTGCTGAGGCTAGCAGTCCCATACCATACATACAATACCTTCTCCCGCAGTCCTGACGCGTGAGGGGAAGGTCCGTGCCGAATCAAACAGAGGCACATCAGCAACCTGCATGCAGCACTGCCTCTAGGCGATTTACCCCGACCCTCGCTTATAGATCGCTGGGCATTGACACGTATCTTACCAATCTTCCTCAACGAGGCTTCCATTAAGCAAGAGCTGTGGCCTTGGTGAGATTGCTTCTTTGTCCACTGGAATGTGACAGCACAATATTGGCCTCTCTAAAGAGCGAACAATGGCCCGACAAAGATGACTGATCGGACCCGTAAGTACGGATGTACGTGGCATTCGGGGACGAGACAACGGTCGTCAGAGAAGAAGTTGTTGGAGTCTAGAAACAAAGGCACACCAAGGCTCCGTAATCGGATTTGTGTGTTTGGAGAAAGGCCGAGGTTTCGGACTTTTCCTCCATTGTGCCAAGATGCTAAGCTATGGGGCTACAGAGTGATTCATGCCCGAACGCTAGCCGGGTCATGGTCAAATGCTGACCCTGACGGCTGGTATCCTCATGCAAAACCCTCACCTCAAAGACTTGAAGTCGTTCCTCTTAATGCATATCGCATATCGTATAGTCGTAGCACATAGCCGTTGCCGCCCAATCCGTCACCGTTTGCCAAACAGAACGATCCCAGCATCAGCTTCTTCTATCTGTGCATTGGCTCCATCTTCTCTCGCAAGTGCTTTCAGCAATTCATCCAAGTCCTTCACCTGTCCCTTGCCCTCTTCCGTAGCCGTCCATCCTAGTCTCCGATGAAGACGGACCTTTCTGACCTTGCCGAACCCAGTGTCATAGGCAATAGCAGCCCAAAGATCGTAGGCGGTGAAATCATCACAACTCTCAGGATCAAAGCAATCGATATCGAGTTGTCTCAGAGGATATTGGTGGCCTTTGTCGTTTTCCGAAAGCAATTGCGAACGGCTGACGAAGTCGAGGGAAATCTTGAGGTAAAGAAGGTTCGGGACATGCTCCATGTAGCTACTCAGAGGCTTATGGTCCTGCGCTAATGCTGGTATGGGGGCGGTAATTTCGAGATGATGTAGTTGTGACCCTTTGGTTTTCAATATAGTGCCAATGGAGATCATTGATAGATGGGGACAGTTTCCGATGCTGAGGTGGGATACCGACGGAGGTAGAGATATTAGAGAAACCAGTGGTGCGTCATGTATACCTCCGGATATGTGAAGTTCGCGAAGAGTAGCTGGCCAACTGTATATCATAGGATGCCGACTTGCATCGTGTGCGGACGATCGAGCTGTCAGATATTTCAAAGTCAGCATGGCCATTTCAAGAGCGATTTCCAAGCCTTAAACATCCCCACCATAGAGACGTTCCCGAGGTGAATCTTGGGACCAAGGGTCAAGCCCAGGGGAGGTAATTTGATCCCGATGAATACGTACGCAAGTGTAGGCTCTCCAGCTTCGAAAGCAGACTGGTGGAGCGTAAGAGATCGCTCATTGATATTGATTCGGAGACGAAGGAAAGGTCGAGGTGACGAAGATTGGAGCACTTCGAGAGAGCAGCGAGGCAATTTACTCTACATAAAGTTAGTGAATGGAACAGAACTCGTGTCAGACGGGTGGAGGTCTTGGGGGTTTGGACCACGCAGCGCCTCTGACGAACTGTAACACATACGCAAATGATGCCTGCGGCGCCACAAATTCCTCCAATCTCGTCTTTACCCTGCCCAGCAGCCGAGCCGTCAGACTCTTGCTCCCATTGTGTACCAGACTGCTCATGTCCAATCTTCGCACCAGCTCTGCCAGCCCGTTGCGCCGGACGTGAGCGTTGACTGAAGGGCATATTGCTCGGACAAAGTAGTTGTAGTTCTTGCCAGTGATCATCGGATTTTCGTAGAGGAAGGCTATCGAGGCTGAGTACCATGATTGTGAGGTCAAGGAGCAGGCGTAGAGCGTATTCTGACATCCGGCGAGGTAGGAGAAGATCTGCTGGAGCAGCTCCTGGGGGAATTGGACAACCATTTCAGAAGGGTGAGTTTTGTATTCCATGGCTCAGTTCAACGGCAAGCGGGAGCATGTAGAGTAACCCTCTGTGCAGGGGATCTTGACAATATTACGTTTTGGAGGCAAGCGAGGCGCGAGGCAAGGTAGACCAAGATGCCAAGGAGACAAAAATCTGCCCTGGCCGCACCCCTTTTCCAGCATAGGGTGAGCGCCGCTCTACGCTCGCGCGAGCCTGGGTGTTCCTGGGTAATATTATGCCAGGGCCCAGAGTAATACCAGGCCCATAAAACGTAAGGGAGTTAGAAGAGCGGTCCAGAAAAATATTCTAATTTTGTAAATTATACGATATTATCAAAAGTGCTTTTGGTCATATCTTCATCGATTCCCCGCCGTTACATATTCTATCTAAATAGACATCTATAGATAGACTTGGGCAGTGGACTCGAGGCATAAAAGCCCGATGATTTTTTGACATTTGAATGAGACATTTGAATGAGACCTTTGAAGACGAGGTTGAGGTAGATTGATTCATTTTGCACCCTGCCACCTGAACCTGAACGCGAACAGACCGACCGCAACAGGGTCAACCTATGGCTTGGCTGCATCCTTTGGGGGCGCCTTATAGGGGCTTTTAGGAAGGCTCTGGCATACCTTAATGCATTTCTAGGGGTGAAGTCCTAAAAAGGCGTAGCGCGGCTGTTCCATGGGTGAACCCTGCCATTGTTTGTCGCTTTGTGGCCGAAAACGAGTATTTTACTAGGTGGTACATCTCTATGTGATCAAAGCTAAATTCACTCAGCCCATTTTGGGAGTATCCTCTGACCGTACTAACGAGTGTTTTGTAGGCATTATTGCGGTGCACCATGCTGCCTTTATGGGGTCGTTGGAACGGAATTTTTCTCGTCCTTGTTCATGAAAACAATTTTGACAATCAACAATCAACATGTAAGTATCGAAGGGTTATGCTGTTTGCCACGCATCCTCAACATATGTTTTACGAACGAAGAGGAAGCTCAGTCGCGATCCGACAAGATCTCACCTTCGAGGTTGCTTCTCTTATCACCAGCCGTAAGATTCAAGTGGACGTTCAGTATTATCATTCGAAAAAATGGTATAATATGATACCAAGCGTATCCCAGAGCGCACATACAAAAGCACGAGAGTTGCTATCCCTACTCGACGTAGAGGTCACCGTCGAAAAACAAAATTACGAGACCGAACCAGTCGAAAATACACTTAATCTCCATCAAGGTGAATGGGAGAAGTTCTCCAACCAAAAACCCCACAGCAACAGAAAATCAAGAGAGCTGCTCCCTACGGCCTTAGAAGCTTGTATGGCTATTGGCAAGAGTGATGAACGCTGGTACGATCCATCGTAGATGCCCGGCGCCGTCTTAGAATGGTTTAAGGGACAAAAGGATGTCCTCTTCTATTATGGACCGATTTCGAGTATAACAGATATCGAGCTCGCATCTAAGGAAATGCCTTGGTGTTGATAGCTTCCCAGATCATGAAGAGCCATATCAATTGCGAGATTTGTTGTTACACCTAATGTTGAAGCAGCACGACTATCTAGACGAGCATAGCGTCCGACACGATGATTTACTCTTCCAACGAGTCGACGGCAGCGAGGTCTAAACAGTCTGTCCCGTGTGGCGATTATAGAAGCTTTGACGAGAACCCACGATACAAATGTTCTCAGCCGTGGTGCTACGCAATGAAGCAGAGGCGAAAATGCAAATCGCTAAAATGTGGCGCAAAAGCTCCAGGACAAAAGTGTGCGAATTCTGTTCGGCTTCAACCTGTCTCGACAGATCTTCTAGGTATTAAAGATGATAGGTCAGCGCTGTTAGCTGAAAAATGAGCGCAAATGCCCCAACTTATATCGTGCACTAGTACGGCAAGCTGGCGAAGGCCCACAACGCCCTTCCACAGTTGAGCGATTTTGTTGTCAGTGCAAAGAGAAGACCTTGACAGTTCGGAAATACGGCAATGATGAGGGAAATCTCTACGTCGATAATGAAGCACAATGGACTTTGGGCACTTATCGTCCTCTCCATGTTGTTTCAAACTCCAGATGTTTGAGTTGCCAGAGAGGGGGGAGACTTGTCCCACGGGATAGAAATATTCCCTTTGTCAGTACTATGGGACTTCTCAAGTTCCAACAAAGCTTCAGCATCCATCCTCGGGTTGTCATCGAAGCTCTCCTGGATGAGTGGCCATCTCAATCGCATGATGCAAGGGAACGAGGGCAGTCGAGTCTTGAAGAGGAAGTTGAGAACTCTCAACCCACATACTAAGTCTTGATCGCCATCATCCATACAACGTTGTGTGAACTCTGTCAAGAACAGCCTTTCAAATATTATAGTAATTCTCAACTGACTCGAACGCATCACGACTCGCCAGCAGCCTTACCTCTTACCGCTCGTCGTCTCAATCACTTTTACTCCTGTCTCGCCGCCACTTCGGACCAGCGCCACTACACCAACGCCACAAACGACCGCCCCTCAAACCATGTCTGCATCAACACGAAGGCACAGAAACACGTCCCCGACAAAATCAAACCCCGTTCCATCACAATATCAATGGACTCGCCGCTCACACCATTAGCCCACTCTTACAAAGTCGCAAGGAGTTCCCCTATCCGACGCGGCGAGCTCGCCTGCGTCGGACGCTGATCTACGCCGACGGATAAGGTTCGATAGCGTGAGGTAGATGTGTTTCGGATGGCTGTATGCTGCTGGCGGATTAGGGGGGCGGCAATGGCTATTGCGGATGAGTCGCTGGCAACGCGTTGTGAGACACCGGGAAGGTGGTGCTTGTTCGATTGGGCTCTTACTCGTGCTGAATTACAAGATTCTCAATAAGAAAGAATACATCCACTGGAATTCGTCGGTTCCATTGCGTATCTGCAACCGCATCCGCCAAGATGAGATAGCTGCTGCTAGATATCTCCCCTCCTGACATAAGTATATACAATCTCAAGACCGCCCAATGCCTGAGATGAAAGTTGAGGACGTTTGGTAAGGCACACATTACTCATTATCCCCGCTGTCCGAATAGCGCCGTTCCTCCTCTTAAGTATCCGGATGCACCAAGCGACATCATCTATTTACGAGGCAGGTATCTCACGAGACCAAGTCCGTCCGTCCCGAAGAATCCTTACTCCCCGCGCCCAAAAGTAGAGCCCCATGAGCCCCATCCATCCATCCATGCCCCCACCCCCAATCCAATCCCGATAAAGAACACAACTCCAGACACCGGTCCCGCTAAACGACACAACTCACTTACACAGCTCGTTCATCATCCGCCTGATCCCCTCCCTCTTCACCTCCGCCCGGTCATCCTTCCGGAAGAAGCACACATAGCGCAGATCCCTCTGCGCCAACATGACCATGACGGCGTAGAACTGCCTCGTCCCGTCGTAGTCGTAGCCGTACTGGCTCCCCGCGCCGGGGATGAGGGGGTAGTCGCTGTTCGCCTGGGCGAAGCGCAGCGCCTGCGGCATGTCCGTCACGGCGCCGGCGCGGAACAGGAGCTCGAGCAGACTCGGCCGGCGGCCCAGGATCGCGGCCTCGACGGGGTTGGTGTAGGATGAGGAGGAAGGAGAGGAGGAGCGCGAGGGCGGGGCCGGGCGGGTGGCGTTGACGTCGGCGCCGCGCTGGATGAGGAGTTTGGCGATGGCCTCGCGGCCCGTGGAGAGGGCGAGCATGAGCGCGGTGCCGTGGGAGGAGGAGCAGGCGTCGACGGAGGCGCCGCTGTCGAGGAGGATCCGGGCGATGGATTCCCGGCCCTGGGAGATGGCTTCTTGGAGGATGGTGAGGCGGATGGTGGTGGAGACGGGGTATTCGGCGTCGAGGGGGAGGCCGTTCCGCGCGAGGAGGGACATCATGGTGTCGGATCGGAGGGCGGCGCGGGCGGGGAGAGCGCTGGGGGAGAGGTGGTCGACTTTCAGGTTCACTTTTTTGCCGAGGAGGAAGCGGACGGCGTCTTCGTTGTTGGCGGATACGGCGTTCCAGAGCACGTTTTTCTTGTCGCGGATTGCGTCTACGTTGGCGCCTCTTGTTAATAAGGCTTCCATTAAGGGCACCGAGGGGAAGCGAGCGGCGCTCCAAAGAGCATGGTCTAACAATTCCTGGTCAAGGACATCTGCGGTCGACTCGTCGTTGAGGGTTTCGAGAGCTTTGTTGAGGTTCTTGTTGTCGATAGCGGCGATTAGTCGTTTCTTTCGGCTAGAGAATCCATTCGCCAACGATGCAAGCCGAGGTCTGGATTTCGACTTCGGTGGTGGCGACGGTACTCCATTGTGTGCTTCTACGAGCGTAGTGGTATCGGTCTCCGACCTGGAGAAGCTGTTGTCGGAGATGGAGGGCGCGATCGACCTTTTTGGAGACTCAACTCCCTCAGGGTCTGAGAGCTCGACCACCCACTGCCAAGACCCGTACTCTCGCTTTGGTAGGGGTTGTCCTTCAAATGTAGTGGTCCCAATGACAATACTGGCATTCAGTCCGTCAGCGGTGTCAAAGAATGGGTTGGCCAGAATGCAAACCTTCTGAAAGCTGTCAATAATGTTATGTTAAAGACAAGCCGACTTCTAATCTCAGCAATGTCCTCGCCACCTAGTCTTAGCCGATCCCAAGAGCTTTTGTCATCTGTACCCAAGCTTTGATACTTTTGGACGATGTATTGTAAGTCGGCGAGAACGCTAATACAGCCGTCCAGGATCGTCTTTAGCCTAGCTTGTCTCCGAGGTGGCAGAGGGTGGGACAATTGGGTGTCGGCAGCTTCTTCCAGAACACAATGCAACGACTCAAGCTCCCTACTGATAGTCCCAAATACTCCCGGGGCCGCTCTACCTAAAAGTCTGTTAGTATATGGTTCCAGCAGAGGAGTGTTTCCATACACGACTGGTAAATCCTCCACGCTAATTGGCCGACGGCCACAAAGTCGCTTATACCAAAACCAAAGGGAACGGGCATCTTTAATCGGAGGATCTGCGGTGTAACAATATAAGACTCCAGTTGCGAATGATTGTCGTTCTTCTACGTCGCTCCAAGGCTGCAGTGGCCAGAGAGGTCTGACTCACCAGTCCGGTTGGATAGCCTTATGTCGGTGCGATTGAACCTACCGAAATACCATAATCGTCGAGGAGCGCGTGCCTTCTTTTCTCAGCCAACTGTGCCTTTGTAGTTGAAACCAAGTTCCAAGCGATGAAACCAACGAGACAAGAAAAGGGCGGGATGCGGTGGGGTAAGTGAAGCTGTCGAGATCTTGGGGGCCCCCAATTCCAGACTCAATGTGATTAGCAGCAAGTCTAGGCTAGCATCGCATTTGGAGGGGGCGTCCACTTAGCCAATGACAGCCGCACAATTGACGAGGGATGAGCTTGGCAGCATTCAGCGTCCGGCACAGCCTGCTAGAAACACTTTCTGCGTACAATGATGGGTGAGGCGCAAGGCGTATTCCATTGCTCTCGCACTGCCATTGGAAAGGCTTTAGGGTACCTTAGGTACTGACACCTGCTTTGCTGCGCCACAATCGCCTATCATATCTTCTGAGTACAACAGCGCATCGAGGCAGCATTCGAATCCATTTCGAGCGACAAAGTAGGTATCTTACTATAATGCACAGCCTCAGCCGTTAAGTACCTTTCACTCCATGCAATGTTTTGCAATTCGCTACCTACTCATCAAGAGAGCGATCCCACTTGTACGAACAATGCTGTTGGCGATGAGACTGAAGACAGCATTGCTGGCAAGCTCGTCGTCTAATGGGGTACCACCTTGTGAGAAAATATACTGGTATTGAGTGGACTGAAAATAATAAGGTGTATCTAATGATGCTACGTACTTACTATTTAGCATATTCAAAAAGAATAAGAATGCTTGGCAAATTTCATCGCACCCCGCCTCCAGGAATCTGCGAAAAAAGCAATTATGAAACCTCTCTCCATCTCCTTCAGCCTTCCTCTTTTGTCCTCTTCCTTCTGTTGCGTCAGGATGATCGATCCAGGGACTGCGCTTGCCGTTGCAGGTATGGCAATGCATGTCTCGAAAGATTTGTTAGACTTCTTCAAAAGTTGGAAAAGCTGTCCAGAGGACGCTCTAGCCCTTCGGGCATCCATCCTCTGGTTGAGCCAGACTTTCCATTTGGTGCGCAAAACGTTGATGAGCCACAAAGATCTAGGCCCTGGTGCAGCGTCGACATATGACACGATCGTCACAAGCGTGGAAAGCTGCAAATCTAAGGTGGAGGCTCTCAAGACCGAATTGAATAAGGTGCAGACCCAGAGAACAAAAGACGGATGGCAAAAGATGAAGAACGAGTTGAAGCGATTCAGATACTTCTTCAGTAAAAAAACCATCTCGGACATGCTTACGACCATCAAACAATGTGAAGGCAGCCTCCGTGTCATAATATCACTACTCAATCTGTAAGTCTTAGGTACTAACGAGGATGCCAGATCGCTCACGCAGATAGGGGAACGACGGCGAACGTATTAGACGAAGTGCGGTCAATATCTACAGCTGCCGGTAATGCCGCTCAAGCGCGTGATGATTACCTGGAAGACGAATTCCAGAGCCTGAAAGATCTTCTTTCTCAACAAGCGACTCAGTCGGACCTGAGCCGGAGACTGGCTCTTGTAATCAAAGACCATAATCATAAGCAGGCTCTTGCGTGGCTAGTTCCTCCTGAGCGCCAAAAAGTCAGCTCGAGATTTCACACCACCCTATACCGAAGCCGCGAGTTTGGAACAGGATCTTGGTTCACCAACGGGAGCATGTTCCAGAAATGGCAAGAAGAAGGCAACTCCTGTCTCTGGTTGCAAGGTCCCGGTAAGCCTATAGTCCCAACATTAATTTGTGCTGCCTGACATGATTAAGTCGGCTGTGGGAAGAGCGTTTTGTGGTAAGTGCCTCTTGAAGAGCTTCTTGCCTTAGTAACGCTTGGCAGCTCTAGTATAATCCATGATCTGCAACAGCGTTGCATCTATGCAGACGACGAACCTGATGACATCTTGATCTATCACTATTTCTCACATACAGAAGAATTTATGCAAGCTGCTGAACCAATGTTACGTTCCTGCATTGCCCAAGCAGGGTTTCGTGGTTCCGTGAAAACCTTACTTGTTGAGTATTATGAAAGATACAACACCACTTTTATGTCTGAGGATCCTTCTCTGGACGAACTAAGTGCGTTTTTTATAACGTTGCTCAAAACACTGTCCGACCTGGATCAAGTCGAGAATTCAACTGCTGACAAAGTGCCCCAAAGACAGATATTTCTGATATTGGATGCACTAGACGAGATCCATTTCGGCAATCAGCGAGATGAAGTCCTCAATTTCATTCAATTCGTCAGGGAATTAAGCCAGTCTAATATTTATTTACTGGTAACAAGCCGTGCCGGCGCCGCGGAACACGACATCGCAGACGTCTTACATAGGACCAGCACCGCAACCAAAGCCGTCCTAGGCAAATATGGTAACGATGAAGAAGATCCTTGGGTTCGAACTACGGACACTGCATGCCTGCACTTAAAGTTAATGGTGTATGTGGTGACCGCGGAGGACATCAAGACTGACATCGATCTCGTTGTTCGAAGAGAGTTGAGGACACATCGAAGACTCAAGACGCTACAGTCCCAGGTAAAAGAGCTCATCCTAGACATACTCGTGCGACTAGGACAGCCGACGTGAGCCCTTGTCGTACATCCAATTAAAAAACTAAATTGACTATGTCGCAGGTTCCGTGAAGTTGCTCTTCAGATCACCAAGCTGACTTCGGCAGATTTATCGAGCCATGCAACTCCAGAAGCGATCTCGACTATGCTCAAAAGCCCCTCCAACGATAGCCAAAACTCTCCCGGCAGTAATAGAAGCCTACCTTTTCGACTAGATGAATTGTATCGCCAGCTACTAGACTCGGTGCACCCAACATTGATTAGCATGGTTCACAACGCTTTGCAATGGCTCCTACATTCGAAACGGTCGCTGAGCTTGGACGAATTCGTTGACATCTGCGCTTTTCAGAAAGACGACAAAGGTAGTTTGGCCTTTTTGGAAACCCAGAGGAGATCTCCAAATGATTTGTTAGCCATATTCGCCGGATTGATAGTAGCCGGGAGCACCTCCTTTACTAGTCGGCCGAATGTTGTCGCAGGGAGTAAAGTGTCTCTGGCTCACTTCTCGGTGAAAGAATTCCTCTTAAGGAGAGAAGCACAGAAAAACTTAGGCCAGACCCACGTCATGAATCCTTTCGCTGCACACCAGTTGATCGCAGAATATTGTGTCAAATACCTGATGCAAAGCAATTTCTTGGAGAAGCGACACCAACAGTACGCACTTCCCAACTATGCCTGGAACTATTGGGCCTGGCATTGCGTCCGAACAAGGCCTCTAGACAACTCAACATTGACTGTTGAGCAAGAATTAAGCAACCGTGCTGCGCGGGTTGACCGTGTTCCAAAGTCAGAGATTGAAATATATCTTTCGCAAATGTTGTGGGCGCTGGTCGGCATACAATGCCTTGATGCGGAAGATTTGTCGATTCGATTAGCACTACCATACTTCTACGAAGAAATGGACGCCTCTACAGTACCAGATTTCCTTTTGTGGCATGACAAGCGCCTTTCATACGTTCACGGTGCCTTGCGAGATCCGACCCAGCAGCTCCGGCTGGTGGAGTTACTTGCCACCGATGACGACTCCAGCGAGCTACGCGCCAATCTCGAGGTTGTCGGTGATATTACTGAAAAGAGCTATGAGGTTGTCACGTATATGTGGAACCCGACTAGACAGCCCGCAATGCTGCGCATCAATGGAATGCCTTTCGGTATACCCACAGGACTGTCGCAAGTTCTCAAACGACTTAGAAGAAGTGACATAGCAGGACCTAGGACTCTGTGGATTGATGCGGTCTCTATTGATATGGAAAACAACCAGGAAAAGAGCGTCATGATTAGTAGAATGGCTGAGGTATTAAAGCTTTCTACCTCACATGCCATCTTCGCCGACACATCTGCATGGGAACATGACGGGGAGAGCCTTGAGCTTCTCAAAAGGATCGATCAAATTCTGTCATCGGGCTCGCGATTGGAGAATGAGAGGCGGCAGGATCTGGTTGACTTGATAAGCAATCGTCCAGTTGAGCGCTTACTAAAGTCTCTCTTCGACCGCAGAATATGGATTCGCATCTGGCCTTTGCAGCAGATGGTCTTGTCCAAAGACTCGACTGTGTTCTACGGAGAGCATCAAATTAGTATGGACGTGCTCGAACGTGTTCTCATGCAACATGAATTGCTCGAAGCAGTGCTTCTGTCTGTGCGAAGATTCCCAGAAAGCGACCTGGCCAAGGACCATACATGGCGATCCCTTGTTGAGATGGCTCGCACACGCGCTGAATTTCGACAACAGAATAGAGTCCCTCCCTTGCGTGCTTTGTATGCCAGCCGCTACTTGCAATGTCGTGAACCCCGCGATCGTGTCTAAAGCCTTGTGGGTCTAATGCGCGACAAATCTATGCCCGATCTTACGATTGACTACACAAGTCCTTCTGCAGAGATTTTTGTCAGGCTGGGCCTTCTGCTCCTCGAAAGATACAGAAATCTGGATATGTTCTCCTTCAAGTCCCACGAACTACCACCATCTGCATACCATGAAACTCGTATAGGACTACCGTCTTGGGTATCTACCTTCGTATTCGCCCAGCACGAGACGTGGCCACTAGTGACTAGCGGTATCACTTATCCTGTTGTGCCAGACGTTTTCCGGGCTTGTGGAGAGCAATCCGAAGCTAGATTCATCTACAATATTGGCAAATCAACGCAAAATCTCATTCTCGACGGCTACATTGTGGATCGGATCCTACACGCTTACCCGCAACCGAGGAGTTCCACTTTCACCACTCTTGCATCGCAGCGTCATCGAATCCTCTCCGACAGCAGGCTCCAACATCTCGTCACAAAAAGCTTGTGGCCGGGAGAAACGCCCGTATCGGCATACTGGATGACCGTGTGTGCCAACCAGACCAAGTTGGGCGAGCTCATCATACCCTCTGCCGATGCCTCGGGAGACCGGAACCGCATCCCCACCGACGAGGCCCAAGAGTCTTCCTGGACTCCGGAGGACAGTCCGCCAATGGCGCTGCAATTCTCAGAGAACAGGAGGTTCTTCGTCAGTGCAGGGGGTCGGCTTGGTTTGGCGCCATCGATAGCCGACGAAGGTGACCACGTGGTGGTGTGCCCGGGTGGAAAGGTTCCATACATTCTGCGGCGTACCGAAGATGGGAACTACATCCTCTTGGGAGACAGGTGAGAATTGAATGTTCGAGATGCTTGGAACGCCCCTTTTGACGCTTGACCGCAGCTATGTGCATGGCATCATGGATGGGGAAGCGATACGGACGCATGATACACGTATTCAAACTTTTACTGTTGTTTGAGAATGGTCGGATGGCATGAGTTCCTCGTGGATTTTATCATAAATGTAAGCATTTGGTTCTCCAATCTTCTCGACCGTCATGAATAAACGGATCGTACAATCTTATCTTTTCCGTATTTGACAACCCACCCGACTCCGCCCCTTCTCTGCAGCACCCGTATACTCAACGTTGATATCAGGATAAGTTTTTCAACGGACGTCATGCAAGTGAAGTTGACATTTACATGGCACGCAGGTCCTTTATCGCGATCTCGGCGTGGCATATCATACACACATCGCTTGCGAACCAGTACTCTCTGCTACGGCGGACCAAAGTATCGTGCTCTGCTAGTGCTCAGGTTGGTTGGATGGCTCACATGCGAAACTGAGGGCTGAGAAATATGAAAGGGAGAGACAGCGAGAAAATTGATGCGGCAGTATGCGCCCTCACCCTCACTCTGGTCCAGTGGTGTTGAGATGCCGCTATCTCATCCAGGCATGAGAGGAGGGTACTATCGTGGGGACCCTGGCGTTCCAATGATCCTCGAGCAAAGGATGAATACAGGGAAGGCAAAGGATCAAGAAGAAGAAAAACCACCACGCAGGAACGCACCCATCTCATTGATTGTGCCTGGTTTTTCAGCCTTTGGGTCGTGTGCTAGAGGATCTGGGGCCATGGGTTGCGGCTGCCGAGCGTTTCTAGGGGTTGTGGAGTGGGAGGTTGAGATTCTTCTAGAGTGGGGGGTCTGTTGTGGTGGAATTGTACCTTGGTTGTGGAAGGAATCGAGGAGATAGAAAGGGTTAACCTTTGGTGCGTGGTATGATGTATGCTAGAAAGCTAAGTAGGTTTCAAGATGTAAGAATGTAGAAGACTCCAAACGGTATCGTTGTACCTTCTCCCCCAAGACCGTGGTACCTAGAAGGAAGGAGAAGCTCGAAGAAAAAAGGGGGTAGATCTTGAGCGAACAAGGCAGGGGAGGTTTTTGCAGTACCAGACTCCTACCACACAAAAAGGTCTCACCCCACTCAAAAAACCCTATCAATGAGCTATTCAGCATGCTGATGCCTTTTCATAAACCTACGACTCCCGAAGCCCCTCGGCAGCACTTTCGTCACTCGACCGGTCGCTCAACCCAACCACGGTCTTCACCCCTTCCCCGGTCTCTCTCGTTGTGACTGGATTCTGAGACATGATGCCTTCTGGGGACGAGAGACTAGGCCGCTATCGCTGTTTGGAGAAGCTTCCGGAGGTGCGGTGACTGGGGTTTCGCCCAATATGCCACCGGAGGTGGGAAGTGGGCGCTCTAAGTATCCTCACACTGCGGGGTACGAACGCGATCATATCTCATGAACTGGCGGGGAGTCTGCCATTCCGCTGATTCTAGGATCCCATCTTTGACCAGCTGCTCGCACTCCTTCCACGTTGCCTTATACTCCCTTTCGTTCATGACGCACGGGATAGGAAAGGGCTCATCTTGAGCGAGCTGCAAGGTGTCCAGTTTCAGTGCTTTCATGGACGGATATTCTCCATTCCAGCATTTCCGTATGATGGTGTCAATATCCCCTCCGTCCAGCGCAGGGAATTTCAGAGCCTGAAGAAGATCTATAGTGATCGGTCCATGATCGCGCCCGAACCATTCATTTTCGTAGGGCTCAAATCCCCGAGTCAGAAGGTAGAAAATCGAGCCCAGCTGAAATCGTTCGGCTTCTGGAGTATAATCTCCCCATATCCAGCGATCGAGTTCTCCTTCCTGCCGAAGCAACCTACTGTGAGGAGACTGCATGCCCACGTCATTCCCGATTGGAGCCGTAAGGTCGAAGTCGATGAGCTTGATAGAATCATTACTATCAACGAGGATGTTTGGCGCTCTAATATCACCGTGGACGAGGCCAAGAGACTCGAGCGTAGAAACAGCATCCGTCAATTGTTTCATCCATCTCACAACCAGCTCTCGAGGATATAGATAAGCGACATGGAGCGCCTGCCACGACTTCGACCGATCGTGGGTTTGGTGCTCCGCCATCCGGTTGAGGAGGTTACTGCTGAGCTCGCCGACGAACTCCATAAAATTGAAAGCCGAATCCCGGTAGAAAATTCGGACGAAATGAGGACATTGGGGGTTGCTCTCGAGAAGGTCATAGATGCGAATCTCATTATCGAAGTCAACCCCTTCGTCGCAGTCGACGACCCGTCTCTTAACGGCAACGCGGTCTGAAAGCTTGTAGACTACTCCAGATGCACCCCAAGCTATGAGCCTCGGCTTAGCAGTACTAAGGATCATATTTCCCCAGTAGGCTGTTTTTAGCGGAAGATACTCTCACAGAAGTCTAGTATTGATATGGAGGCATTCGTTCTCTGCACATAAATAGATAAATGCAAGGAAAAGCCACTAACCCTGCGGGATGTTATCCAACGCGACCTTCCGCATACCCTGGAGTCTCCTGTCCATGCTTCGTCTTGTATGGTCGTGAGCTATGAAGTCTTATTGGCTCAGCCCTCGTGCTACTCGGATGAGCGAAACGTTCTATGGGTGCATTTACCAGTATTAGCACTGGCAAGCAATCTTATCGATAAGAGCCTTGGCGGGCGTCTCGAGTCTCCTGTCTCCCAGTCTCGGCCGAGCCAGCGTCAATTTTCTTTGCTTTTCTGATGCAGTTCTCGAGATGAGCAGCGCAGACCTCAATGGCAAAAGCATGTTTTGCTCGGAGGTCTACCGCCATCACCTCCTCTCTTTGTCCCTCTCCAACCCTCCTATGCCCTCGCTATCTTAAGCGATCTCCCCGCTTCCTGCAGACATCCGTCTCAAACAATAAGCCCGAAGTCCCCAGCTTTGCATTCGCATTTGAGTACAACAACCCTAGAAGAAGACTTTCAAGAACCCGCCTGCTTACGTATCTGTAGCATTGACGGCGTCCTTCTCCGCTCCTCTAAACCCCTCCCCCGCGCCCATCGCGCCCTCTCCTATCTCCAAACCCACCGCATCCCTTTCATACTCCTCACCAATGGCGGCGGCAAGTCAGAGCAGGAGCGTGTGCAACAGCTCAGCCAGCTCCTCGAAGTGCCCCTTGACACATCGATGTTCGTGCAATCTCACACGCCTTTTGCGGAGCTAGCGAATAGCCATAGCAAGGAGAATTTGAAGGATAAGTGTATACTCGTTGTAGGAGGAGAGGGGGAGAAGTGCAGGAGAGTTGCCGAGGGGTGAGTGCGTCTACCCGTCCGTTCCCTTGCATTCCCATTCTCACCGTTTCACAGATATGGCTTCAACCACGTCGTCACCCCCTCCGACGTGATCACCGCTCATCCTACCCTCTGGCCATTCGTCTCCCTCGAGTACCACAAACCTTTCGCGAAGCCATTGGCCCAGAGCGCCTACTCCAACCAAGATTCCTCAGGCCATCCCACACTGAAAGTGGACGCCATCATGGTCTTCAACGACCCCCGCGACTGGGCTCTCGACACCCAGCTGATCCTAGACCTCTTACTATCCATAAACGGCCACCTGGGCACTATCTCGACCAAGAACGGTGATTCGAATCTTCCAAACCGAGGCTACCAGCAAGACGGTCAGCCCGAACTGTACTTCTCCAACCCAGACCTCTTCTGGGCGGCATCATACCACCTCCCCCGTCTCGGCCAAGGTGGTTTCCAAGCAGCCCTGGAAGGCGTCTTCAACGCCGTCACCGGCGGCCCCGAAAACGGCGTCCGGCTGCACAAGAAACTCTTCGGCAAGCCCACGCAAGGCACGTTCGAATTCGCCGAACGCAGACTCCGACAGCACAGGACCGTCCTACGAGGCCGCGGCCCTGACGACGATGGCGACGCGGGGAAGTTGAGCCGCGTGTACATGGTCGGGGATAACCCCGAGAGCGACATCCTAGGGGCGAACCGGTACAAGAGCCCCGTTGGAAGCAGGTGGGATAGCATCCTCGTCCGCAGCGGCGTCTATCGCGGCGGGAGGCCGGCGCACGAGCCGAAGGTCGTGGTGCAGGATGTCTGGGATGCGGTGCGCTACGGGCTGGAGAGGGAGGGCGTGGATGTTGATGGGCTGGGCTAGTTGGTTGGGAATGGTTGGGAATGTTTTGGTCTGAAAAGCAGCAACGTTCGAAAGCGAGGAACGACAACGTTACTCCATTTTTGGGGGGGTGGGGGAAGGGAATCGAACCCCCAGTCAACTGTGGCATGCGAGCTCAACGTGCATGTATATATACCATACAGAGTTGCTGAAGACTCACTCATCAGGTCCTCGGTCGTAGCGCCATTCGGCATACTTATACGAATACCTTATCCTGGTCAGTTCGTTACATACCCAAGAAAGCCTCAGCTACACTACTTGCCTTCATCCTAGAACCCGCCAGACTTAGTCTAATGCAGGCAGGGTCAAGACAGGGTCGCACAAGCTGCTCTTGGGCTCCCTCCCCTTTATAAGTGAAAGTGGTATCAAATTACAGCACCCCCATCGACAGTCACTGCAAAAGGCACAGGCGATGTTTTTTTTTTATTTTTATTTTTTTATAAAATTACAGGTTAAGTTTAATGTACAAGAAGTGAAGAATTCGAGATCTCTGGTATCCGTCTATCTCTGAGAAGAGATGAAGATGGCAAGCATATGCCCTTGACGGAGACGGAGAAGAAGAAGAAGAAGACGAAGACGAAGACGAAGACAAAGGAAAGAGATATTAGGTCGGCGCAATGCCACGCCTTTCGTACCCGGCGAAGGATTCATGATATGTCGGTCTGTGTGATGGGGTCAGTGTGGTTTCGAAATGGGATTTAAGTATCATTTGAAGGGGTTGGGTGAGGTTCGTACCGTAAAAAGGTTTCGTGAAAGCTCTCTCCCATAGAAGTAAAACATTGATATTGAAGATTCGAGGCTCTGAATGCGGGCCCCATCTGAAGTACTGTTTAATGTCAGGCTGTTTCCAATCACTGTGGAAGATAGACAACATACCATAATGAAACGAACCGCATCTCAGTTCCTCCCCCAAGCGCGACCTCCACTCCCGCCACGTCCACCACTCTCACGACGAGTGACTTCACCACGAACATGGTCCCCACGACGGCCAGCACTTCCCTGAGTAGGATCCTCATACTCCCCCTGTTCGCGACGCGGATCTCTACCGACCCTCGCTGGAGGGGCAGTGGCGAACCACTGGGGGTCGAATAAGGTGCTGTGGTTCTGCGGATTATGGTCAATTGCGTATGCTGGAGGGGGAGCGTAGTGGTTCAGGTAGTCGTATGGGCCATCCTTGTCAGCCAAGAGATTGGTGATGGCACCGGCGAACAATGCTTCCATCCCCTTTGCCTCATCGTCGAGAAACTTGCGGCCTGAACGCGCCATTCCTTCTTTGTCGTGAACAGATTTTACATCGGCAAGGGTGGAGATGGGAGCTTGAATCGCACCCTGCCTCAGACCATTGTTGTTGGGCGGCGTATTAAATCCAGCTGGACGACCGTGGCCAATGGGTCTTGGGGTGGTGGCTTGACGGCTTTGATCGTGTGGGTCGTCATCCTGGGAGTCGCCTGCGAGATCTTCGACAGTGCGAGGGGCTGCGTCTTCTATGGGAAATCTCTCCGGATTCATTCTATTCATCGTCTCGTAAGGCAGAACTGACGCCGCATATGAGAGGTCACGCGGATCAGCGCGGAACCATGCTGCTGCGTCTTCCAATTGTTTCTTGGAGTCTTCCGTGGGTCTCTTAAAGGTTCGTTTTGGGGGTGGGGCGTTCCTCGCAATCTCGTCCATGAACGCATTACCAGCGCCAATCGCCGCAGGTGGGAGTCCCGCATTCTTGGTGTAGGCACTAGCATCGAGATCAGAGCGAGTGATAACTCCAGGGGCTCGATAGGATTCACGAAGATTCATATGCCCAGTATTTGCATCGGTACGTTCGGGGTCTGGTAGCATGTTGCCCGCATAAGATTGCAGATGCAAAGCTTCGCTCACTCCTGGCGCCGACATCCCTTGGCGACGATTTGTATTTGTACCTGGTCTGGGATCCAGCAATGCTGCATTCGCTGTGACTGTATGCCGTGGGGTAACGGACTCGTAGCTAGGAGCCTGCGCTCGAAGTGTAGATCCAGTGACAGTAGTATCTGTGCCAGTAGTACCTGTGATAGTAGTATCTGTGACTGTAGACGAAGGTCTACCATCTGAATGCTGACGATCTCGGTGAGGATCATTCATGACGGTCCTAGCAGGTCCTGCCGGCCCTTGGGAAGATGTAACGGCAGTGTCAAGGTTCTGCCTCAACGCTTCTTGGTTTCGTCTCGTAGTCACGCCTGATCCGGTATAGGCGGCAGGATCTCGAATTGGAACTGCGCGAGATGCTCTGCCCGGAGCTGGTTGGTAACCTCCTTGCATTGGACGTTGGCGTTGGTCTTGGTCATTCTTGGCATTGGAGTCTCCAAGAGACAAGCTTTCAAAGTTTGGTTCTTGGGGAAATGCCTTTTGCTGATCAATGGTGCCCCTCACAGCTGGTAGACGTACCGACGCCCGAGGATTAGTGGCAAATTGTTGCTCATAAGCTGAGCGCTGCTCATGCGGAGCGGCTCCAGGGTTCTGGGCACGATTGTTAAGGGCGGCATGTTGATCATAGGCCGTGTGCTGGCTATGATAGGGGGACATCCCAGCGCTTGGGGCGTATGTAGCTTGCGGAGCGTTTGAAACGTATGACGACGCACTGGGACCTGAGGCATAAGTAGGGAATGTTGGCTGATATCCATACTCCGGCAATTGACCATACGCTGCTTGTTGTGAGGCATATTCGGTGTAATGAGATGGCTGATTACGCTCATAGTGCTGAATCGGTGGTGGTTGGTCCTGAAAAGGATCTTCAAGGCGCTTCTCTCCACGTTCAAGCTCTTGCTCCAGAGCTCTGTATCGAGCTTCTTCTTGATCGACGTATCTCAACTTCCGTTGGCGCTCCACCGTTTCTGGATCGTCATATTGAGTGTTCAAACTATCATATCCGGATGGAGGTTCCCTCAACATTGGACGTGCTGTGGAGGGCGGCGGATCAATTGGCATATATGGGTTTGTGTAGGGACGACCACTCTTAGTGGTGGTGGTGATGGCGTATGGATTTCGAAATTCTTGACTCGGGTGTGACATACGTGATGAGGACTGCCTCGAAGTTGGCTGGCCAGAGTAGCCACCACGAGTGGACTTGTTGGTTGGGGTCTGGGCAGACATGTTTGTGTCTGGTAGATCAGGATCCCACTGGTTAGTCTCAATGTTGAAGCTCGCTGTTCGGAGTGTGTCTGAGAGTGGCAGAGAATTGAGCGACGAGTTGTCTTTGGGCGATGTTGGATGACCAACTTGACCGCTTACTTGCGAGCTTTGTCTATGAGTAGCTAGCAAATCGTTGAATCTGTTCTCACTATCGTGATGTGGTTCAGCAATATGGTGCTGGGGATTTGGCGATGAAAAGGGAATTTGTGCTCTTCTAGAGGTCTTCCAGCTTCGTCCGCCAGTTTTGCTCAAGGCGTTCAAGTTCTTGACAAGCTGGCTGTACAGATCTGCAGGATCGAGCTTGCGATGTGGCGGCGGAAACAAAGGATTCGTTCGTCTAGATGCTTTTGGGCTTCGCGTGTCGGTAGTGATCGAGTTGGTGAACTTCTGACTCGAGCTATGACCTTGGAGCGAAAATGAACTATGAGTTCGTGCAGGCGCTACTTGAGAGCTGTGTAGAGTAGGATAGATCGTGCCGCTAAAGTTTTGATTCGGACGGTGATCTGCGGCCGAAAATGAAAGATCAAATTGTCCAAGGCCTTGTGAGCTTGACGTGTTTTGACTGATCAACGGATTGGGGTCTTGAATTGAGCGGTGATACTGAGCAGGCGGAAACGAAGATTTGGCTTGGCCAGATGCTTGAGAGATGTGTCTTTTAGTGTAGACGGAACGGTTGGGGTTAGAAATTATCGTGGCGTCTTGATGAGAAAGATGAAGCTTGTCGTGGTGAGGTGGACCTCGCTCGTGGAAGCCACCCTTACTTGGGCTTTGGCTATCCAAGCTATTCAGGATCTTGTCGTTGACCTCGATCTCGACTTGATGAGTGCGGTGTTCAGTAAGTTGGGAGGAAGGAAGTGTGATGGGTAGTGGAGCGTTGGAGGGTGGATGAGTGGATGAAGTGAGGGCGGGTTCCGTCACTTTGTTTTCGCCGTCTTTTTCCTGACTTTCTTGGAGCTCGCTTAACCCATG
Source organism: Evernia prunastri (assembly GCA_003184365.1). NCBI lineage: Eukaryota > Fungi > Ascomycota > Lecanoromycetes > Lecanorales > Parmeliaceae > Evernia > Evernia prunastri. The sequence continues at coordinate 425,913 of NKYR01000015.1, forward strand.
CGTCTCAAGCTTCTTGCCTCGACCACGCCGAGTGAATTTATATGTTCCAAGACTGACAGGCCCTGAAAGATCAGGGATTTCATCATCAATTGACTGCATTTGAGCGGCTCTACGCGCTCTGGCAGCGTTCAGCTCGGCAGCCCGTGCTTTCTAAGAAGAGCGCTGAGTCAGTTTTCCCCTGTTCGAGCGGGCGCCGTGCCCCTGGACCTTTCGGCAGTGGACCACTCCTTGTGTATGCAACGAGGCTTGACATGTGACACGGATTGGGAGATTTGGATTTTAGAGACACGTACCTGTGCAAAAGACGCTCCGCCAGCGGCGTTGGCTAGGTCGTCTTGCCTATTGTACGGATTGGGGTGAGAGGATAACTTTGCTTCTGCTTCCTCTGAGAAAGACGCTTTTTTAAATACGAAAGGGTTGGTGCTTTGCGTTCGTTGTTCTGGGGTTTCTTCCACAGGGGGCTTAGGAAGGATCCGAATGTGCGAGAACGGAGCGCTCTTTGCAGCAGTGTTTACAGGAGCGGTTGATGGTTGTGGTGTACCTGAGACGACACTGTTTGCAAGATTGGCGTTGCGTGGTTTGCGGCCTTGTGTTGCTCAAGGTCGTCAGCAGTTTCTTCTTTGGTCAAGATGCACGCTTCAACTTCTCACTTAGAATGCCGTCAAGAAGGGCTCGGGACTCACGACGACGTCTCTTAGCACCGTTACCTTCTCCTGTCGGGGGAGGAGGAGTCATGGATCGCTATTTTACTTGAGCAGCTGGCGTATGGATCGGTCTTGCAGGATAAAAGAGCTTGAGCTTGGGTTGATCCCCAGTCGACTACGCAACCCCCTAGGCAAGGGACGACAGGCAAAAAGCTTGCAAATCCAGGGAGGAGCGATGCAGATATGCTAGGATGGTGTTCTGTTCAGAAAGATGTGGGTTTTGGGCCCAAACTCACTTGGGCTGCGTTGGAGGAGAAGGCTAGGACCGTCAACAGGTAAAGATTGGAGCGATGCAAGTGCGGAGGACTCGATGCTATATAGCATCAGGTCCAAACGAGAGGCTTACAGCACAAGGGAACTGTGCTGGGAGTGGTTGTGGCGATACACAGCGCGTTCGAGTGGAGTGGGTAAGAGTGAGCTCAGACGTAAAGTGAAAACAACTTCCTCAGGATTAGTGGTGGCGATCATCACAACTTCACACCCAGTCCGCCGAAGTTTAAGCGGGTGGTCACACTGTGCTAGGAGGAAAGGCTTCTTAAGTCCGGAGTAGAGGGATCAGGCCTGAGACTTTCACAACATAAGCCTGCCTTTGTCGGTCGGATCCCGTTACAAGCCATAATCTTTCCAATCATTGTGAGCAAGTTCATGGTGTGCGTCAGCTATATGTGGTTTGTTATTGAGCTTCCATATTTCTCTGGAGGAGAACATGAGAAGGTTCCATGCATACGCACAACAAAGGAACTAAAAAAACAAGAGTATGCTGCCTGGCAGTCTGCATCTTTCTAGAAGGGTACAAAAGAAAACGCTGGAGATACCAATGGCTGCAGTCCCTGCAGGATATCCAGCAAACTGTTTCCCGCATCATCTGGCCATCCTTCAGCGTCCCAGAAGCGCAAGCCTGCATAGAAAGTTCGGCCATAGGTCCACTATTCCTTGAGCCAAAAGGCCATCCATCCTTGGAATTGAACCTGTCAAACCGTTCAAACCCTTCTTCTCCCCTTTCCTATGTTGTCAGGTTCGGACTTTTGGTCATGCTTCTCTTTTCCAGAGCTTTGGCTACGGAAAAAGCATCGACTCCTCGGCCTGTGGGTATGCTTTCGGACGCAAACAGCTTCGGTGTCATAGCTCCAGCTGTCAAATTCTGTGGGTATCATGTCGTCTCCTAACTCGACTGATGCTGATTGCATTTCCACTAGATGTTATCGATTTTAGAGGCTTCATCTGGATGGCTTGATTGCTACCTCTATGACAGCAGCTCATCCAGCAACATTCAAGCAATCTCTATCCACTGCTTCAGAGCCAACAGGCAGAATGCTAGACCAGAGGAAGCAGGTTTCACAGAAGTCTACAAAAGTGGAGCGCAATATTCTCGCTACCCACTTCTAGCTCAGATTGCCAGTTGGTCCAGATACCTCCTCTTCGCGCCGTCATGCAGGTCAAGCTCGACGAGCGCAAGAAAAACTGCAAAGACTCAAATTCTTTGGCATTCAATCGTTCCCGACGGCTCTAGGATCTCTTGGGGCAGGACCGAGGCCAGAGAGCAGGAAGCCTGCGCATTATGCTTGCTGTTCGGCTGTGGCCACAGATCCTTGAACGATGGCGTCAAATTACTGTGTATAATTAAATCGTTAGCAATTGACAGAGTCATCGGCGCGGAAGACAGGCGCACTCTTCATCCTTCACTGCCAATCCTCTGGATGACTTTTCCGTTACGCCATCTCTTCTACGTTTATGAGGCGCCGAGGGAGCCTCCTGAAGGCATGAGACGTTTTTCTGCCGATAAGTGCGGGTCTCGTAGTGACATCTTGTCAGAAATGTGCAAGTCAGAGAACAAATGATGATGTGGGAAGCAGAGTGAGGTTCGGAGATAGCATGCTTGGCATTGGGGCGGTAGCGCTAGTGTCTGATTGGGTAAGGCGTTGTTTCGCAGATGAGAATTGGCGGAGGTTTTTTTTCTCAATAAGTCAAGGTCGCCAGCTTCTGAAGCAACTGCCTTGGGGAGCGAAAACAGCCGTACATATTACGAGCCCACAATGCAGTGATTAGTACTTCTATCTGAAGTAGTACTGAAGTAGTACTTTATTAATGGGTACCGGAAAGGATCACAAAGTCGCTATGACTCCAGTTGAAGGAGGGTACGTGTTTCTATAAAAAGCAATTTGCTGATACTCGGATACATAAAGTTGGTAGCCAGCAAATTTCTTATACATTACTGGGCATGTGAGCATGTTCTCTGAAATGGCGGTAGAAAAGTGAGACTTACGAGCCCATCATTGTCCTGAGAATGGAATGCAGCATAGTCCATGGTTGTTGGAGAATGATGTGGACTTGGGCTTTCAACATTGTAATATTGCTGTGCGCCAGTCTGGGATTTGTAAAAGATTGTTGATTTACTTTACAAGGTTGACAAGGAGTAAAACGAATTGATTGGTTAGTATTCTCCTACAATTCGTCCATATTGGACCAACTATGCGAGCTAGATGATTTATTCATCAATCGCATCAATCAAATCGCTCTCTTCCATCAATCAGATCGCTCTGTTGTTGTCATTAAGCCAGGCACCCTACAGCACGAAGCCCCTCGTGGCTACCATATTCCGTTCTCTGACCTCATACCGTAGCGAATGTTGAAACCCAGGTATGTGACCTGTACACAGGATGCTTGAGATATCTATCTCAGAGATCCTCTGGAGGCATCCTTATATGCCCTGATAATTGAGCGGCTAGCATGACGACCTGGACTGAAATGGCCGGGATTTTCAACAGCGACTCCATCCAAGTGGTCGTTTTAAAATGCCCATTAAGCCCAATGTTCTTCGTCAATCTGCCGCCATGGAGGCATAGCGTGGTCTTGTTAGCATACCTGATGAGTAATGGTTCCCCCAAATACCTTCCTCCTTCCCCCCACCCATAGCCTCCTTCGTTGCCTGCTGAATAACCGGCATTCGTGCAGCACATGGCAGCAGCACAACTTGTAAGTGGAAAAGTGCAGACATTATTAGCGTACATAATCATACCTTGTTTGTTAAATGTCGTTAAGATGATAGCCGTTTCAAGTATAAATGAGGGAAAATCCCTAGGCGTACAGCCCCACGATTTTTAGGCGTACAGTCTCCCTAACCGAGCTAGCTTCTACGCGGAAGCCAACTTATCCAAGGATAAGGTACCTAGGTAAGTGTTAGTATGCATTAATAGCATCTATGTTCATAGCACAGTAGAGGCTGGTGATAGTTGACTGCGCGCCTAGCGCAACACTAGGCACACACACTAGCTAAGCGAAGAGGTATATCTTGCCTCTTCGCCTGCACCTCTTAGCAATGCATCTACATTTACAATTATCAAGACTATGCATATGCAAGTAGTGATAAGTAACTGGACAATCACACCTATGTGAAACCAACAGTAAGGTACACCTTACCTTGGACGAGGTTGACTATTGGTCTTCATCTAAGAAAAAAACGAATTTTGACAAATTCATGTTGGACCTTGAAAAATGTTAGGAGCTGATGCGCATGTCTGCACTCTGCACCTCTCTCGCAACAAACAATGACCAACAGCGAGTCGGTNCCATGAGGCTGAATCACGCAAATGGCAATCATGAGGCTATACAGAAAGTCGATACGTGGTTGCGTCTACCTAACGCCAGGGCTCTGAGTCCAATAGAGGCCTGAAAAGGCATATCCTCGTAACCCCAGCGCTAGACTAACTCCCATGCTTCTAGCAGCATAGACCTGGAGTGAAAAACGAAGCTATATACATGCAACAGGCGTGGGCGGGCGGGACGAAAGAATGCTATGACTCTGAAAGAGATCAATTCGAATGAAGAGTCAAATGCAGATAGAAGCCAGCTACTTATGCTGCTTCCTAATGAGCTACCTCCCCTGTAGAGGACACGTATTCCAACATTCCAACCAAGGCCTGAAACGATATAAGCGATATTAAGGCCTACTAACCCCCTGTCATGCAGGCGTGAGTAGAATGTTGCCGCAGGCTGTTGCACAGTGAAAGTTACAGTCGCGGTGTTGGTGGTAGTACTAGTCACGGCGGTTGTGGCTGTAGTAGCGACTGTGGTTGTGGCGGTCACCTACGAGTTAAAGGTCAGCGTGCTGCTTGTTTCAGAGGAGAGATACGCGCGGAAAGTATGTAATGTGACGAGCGGTAGGAGTACATGGTCGGGCTCAAGGATGTTGCGGGGTTTTTGAGATTCATGCGTGTATGCACACAGATATCGTATGTGGGCATGTAGAAAAAGCAAATATCTGGGGCATCGATCCTGGAGGTTACTTACTGTGGTGGAGGCTCCGGCAGGCAGGTAAGATGAGACGACAGTGGAGGTGGTGTATGCTGTCATCGTTACAGTCGAAGGCATCCCAGTGACAGTAGCGGTCTTAGAGGCAGTAGCGGTCTTGCTGTTGGTAGCAATAATATGGACGAGAATACCGCACGAGACAGTAGTAGGGTAGATCGAGGAGGATGCGCGCTTTTCAAGGTTTGGACGATGCCCGGCGAGAAGATTCGGCCGAGCCCGGGACTCTTGTCTTTTTTGTTTGTTGAGACCATTCTGGGATGCGGGTACGAAGCCAGCGGACGTTGGAACAGTGACGGTCGACACAGTACCCGTAACGCTCACATCCACGGTCACGCCAGTCATAGAGGTAATTGTGTTCGTCACGGTGGTTGTAGATTGTACGGTCTGTGTAGTAGTGAGGGTGCTGATCTGAGTGTTTGGAAAGGTTGAAGTTTTCGTTGTGAATACGACTGAGCTGGCTGTGACCGTCTTCGGTGCTGGCTGGATCGTGGTGGTCGGGGTGACAGTTGCGATACATGACTCCGTCTGTCGAAGGGTGATACTGTAAGTCGTTGTTCCTAGACTCTTAACAGATGTGCTCCCATACTTGGTAAGGCAGGCTTCGGCGGAGATGATGGTGCTGCACCAGGCCCCCTGGAGGACCAAGGTTAAAGCAGCTAAGCAAGGGATAAATTTCAAGACAGCCATGATAAGATGAAGACGTTTATGCTTCTCTCACCTCAATTCGACTACAAGCAGCGTCCAAGGTCGTACTTATAACCTTAAGAGCCATAGCATCGTAGGCAGTGGCCGAGCTTTGGGCATAATTCCACAAAGTCCAGCCCCTCATGGCTTTCTCAACGTCTCTCATGGCAATGTCGATCTTATGTAAGTTTAGATGGTCTTGGACCGAAGTCCAGAGCAGAAAACATTAGAATCAACCCTAGCCGTGTTCAACCCGTGGTTGAGTCGGAGACTTTCACAGGAACGTTGAGATGATAGCCAATGGGAGGAGTGAATATTGAATCCACAAACCGTTAGTTGATTGATGGTAGCAAGGCCCAAGCACACAGAGGTTCGGTTTGCGCACGGCCTCGGATTACAGAGTAGCCTGAGTTGACGTTCGTCTGTTCTCAAGGCCAGACTTTCAAACATAGTTACTGGCTCAAAGGCTGATTAATGGAGGCACCAGACAAGACGTTCTGATTAGTGGCAAGTGGAGGTATAGGAGGCCCAGGTATGGTTGATAACAAACTTCAGCTCTGTTGAGAGAGGTGTCGGATAGTGAGAAGAGGGTCGGTCATCAAGTCACGAAGTGGAACGTGAGGATCTTCTAGGGAGATGAAGACCTGACCCCACTTTCCACCGGCCGGGGAATAAATATTTAAGCTTAGCCCGACTACTACCTATACTTATTCCTAGTCGATAGCGGGCAGAGTCTTAAGGGCCCCGTATCGAGGATATGTACCTTATGTACTCAGCGGGAACGATCATTGGTGGTGAAATGCCGAAGATACAACATACAAAAAGGAAGAATGCGGTCAGACCTCTCAAAGCTACCTATAAAAGGTAAGTTAGCTTTTGCCAAGCATGACGCATTGAGTTTAGCTCACCTCTTTCCGAAAGAGCGAACGAGATAGGTAAAATCATAAGAAGATATTCAGTCGTAGGTACGTACCTAGCATGATACTTTTCGCCCGCTTCAAGGATCCTACCACTACTCCGAATCAGATCTACCTACCCTAAGCAGGCTGTTGGAAATGGTAACTTTGTTGGTCTAGAGTGGACTGAGGAGTATCTAGTGCAAGGCAGTCTGGTACTGTGTGCCGCGCCAAGCCACCAGTATGGTAAAGGTACGAGTAAGGTACCTAGGCCGTAGCAGCGCAACCGAGGCTCAAATCAGTCCAGAAGCCCAAAAATCCCCGCGGGGCAAAGCGTACCTGGCATACCTTTGAAGTTACCCTGAGTTGATAAAAATGCGGGGTTACAGACATGCAAAACTACCTTACCTTACTGCTAAGACGGATAAATTAGAAAGCTTGTTGAATGATAAGGTAAGGTACCCGACTCGCGATGGGACTAGGACTCTCACGCAAATTTTTTAGGGCTTTCTGTAGTATGTTATTCTCAATCAGACTGCCTTCACCGAACCAGGTTGAAGATATCTTGACATTAGAGGCTTGGGAAGAGAGAGTCCGTGGAGTAGGTTATGACATTGTACCGTATGGTATCTTCAGGTTGTTCAAAAGCGTTGGCTGTTCAAATTCAATCCCTTTCTCAGCACATCACTGATTGCAGAAAGAACATTATCATTTCAATCTCTAAAAAATTCCTTAATGTGTGACACAAGCACCTCTGGCGCCTCCTCAGGGATATAATGCCCGCAGTCCACGCTCTCCCCACTGACGACCCCCTCCCTACTCACCTTCCTCCACTCCTCCAGCGCGTCAAACTGCGCCTCGATGACCCCCTTCTTCCCCCACAGCACCCGCAGCGGACACTCGATTTTCCTCCCCTTCGCCACATCTTCCCTCGCCTCCTCGAGATCGATCCCTGCCGAAGCCCTATAATCCTCGCACATGCCGTGCGCCGTCTCCTCGTCCCCGACCTGTCGGATATAACTCTCCACGCACTCCTCCTTGAATTTCTCAAGACCGACCTTATTGCCTTAAAACCCCACAGTCAGCAGATCCATTCCATTCAAGTTGAGTCCGACTTGTGATAAACAGCCCTAAGAAAGCATTCCAACCCCGCAAACCCATACGGCAAGTCAAAAAGCCACCCCAAACTCACCTCCCCCCATCGTCCCCTCAACCCACCCCCTCGCACCCCCCACCATCAACCTCTCCGGCAACGGCGCCTTCTGAATCAAGAAAAACCAATGCCAATACGCCCTCGCGAACGCCATATCCGTCCCCTCGTACATCGCCAGCGTGGGCGCGACATCCAGCACCATGGCCCCCCTCACCCTTTCCGGATAGTCGACGCACAGCCTGTGCGCGACGCGGGCGCCCCGGTCGTGCCCGCAGACGAAGAAGGCGCCGAAACCCAGGGCCGACATCGCCGCGGCGCAGTCGGACGCCATGGTGCGTTTGCTGTAGCTGGCGTGGTCTGTATCCCCGTCGCCGTCGCCGCCGCCGTCGCCGCGCGGTTTGGAGGATTTTCCGTAGCCGCGGAGGTCGAGGAGGACGAGGGTGTAGGTCTGGGCGAGGTGCGGGGTTACGAGGTGCCAGATGAGGAGGTTCTGGGGGAAGCCGTGGAGGAGGAGGAGCGGGGGTTTTTCGGTGGGGGAGGGGGAGGAGGAGGGGGAGGAGGTGAGGGCGTGGATGGAGATGGTTGGGGTGATGGGGATGGTGTGTGGGGTTAGGGTCGGGTAGATGGTTTCGTAGGGGTCCATTATTGTGGTTGAGGGGAGGATGTTGTATCGAGGAGAACGTTGATGCGTGGATATCGTGGGGTAAGACACAAACGCGTCATTGCTCCGGAGTTAGGGCGGCGGGGTTAAAGCACGGCTTCAGTAGAGTACTAAGTTTAAGGTACAGTAGTATATCCTTGGCTTCGATTGTCCCCGACAACGCATACCAGGACAAGCGACAAGCTCACTGCGTCGTCCTTTGGAGGTGGCGTTGACCCGGGCGCTGGATCGAGAAGCTCTCTCCCAGATGCAAGATGGGGCCCTCAAATGTACACCGCGCCGAGCTCATTCGCGGTTTCGTAACCGGACACGCTCTGTCTGCCGTGCATGGCAGAGTAAACATTACTGTTGTAACAGCAGTTACCGTGGGGGCTGCCGGGCGTTGAGAACTGTAAATTGCAATGCAAACCCGAACCCCCCCCCCCCCCCCCCCCCCCAAAAAGAGAAGAAAAAAGAGAGAAGAAAAAGAAGAGTGTAAGTTGCGGAATTAGACATTCAATTACTTCATTACCCTCGTTATATAAATTAGCAGAGCATCAAGTGCCTTTGCAGGCAAGAAGACAACTCTTTCTCTATCTCGAAACCATGGGTATCAACGCACTATCAAATTCTTTTTTTCCAAACGCCAACAAAGGGGTACTCTTACCATACGTCTCAAGGTGCTATTTTCGCTTCCATGACAACGCAGCCCTTACTCATGGAAATCACAAGCATGTTGAGCGTGACTGTCTCTTAGCCCTCTTTTTTGCTCTTGAAAAACACCCTCCTCGTATTGCCCACCTTGCCCAAATCCCCTACTAAGCTCTCGCCTCCGACTTTCTTCTCTACACCGCTGTGTCTCGCCTGCTCCATCATTTCATCTACCCAAGCCTGTCTCCTAGGCGAAATATCCACGTTCTTGGTCTTGGGCCCTGCAAGACCAAGGGACGGGGAGACTTCTTCTGTACCCGCCCATGCAAGGGGTTGTGAAGTGCGTGAAGAGGGATCCGACTGAGGCGTAGAGGGCCTTTGAAAAATCGCTGGAGAAGTCTGCTGCCTGACAAGCCTGTTGACTGGACTTTGCTTCATTGATGGTGTCGGAGAAGCCGGTCTGCTCCCAGGTCTGCTGCGGGGTGATTGATTGTACGTCAGCGGAGAAGATGAAGGGAGCCCGGTGATATCGAAGGGGCTATCTGAGACTGATCGTCGACCATGATGACCTGCGTACTCCCGCAGATATTCGCCCAGATCAGCCCAACCACCTCCAATGCGCACCATGACGCGTTCACCTCCTTCGCCAACCAGACGCACGAAAAGCTTGATAGGAGCAGTCTTGCCGGTCTGATGCAGATGATAGAGCTTTATATCTGACTCACCAGTCAGTGATCGTGATTGGGAGCTCTTTGGCTGCGCAGGTGCTAGGGTCATCGACGGTAGTGGGGTCGATGTCTGCGTTCTTTTCAGTCGCCATATAGGCGAGCCGGCTTTAGGCGTCCTCGGGTCTGAGGAAGATTTAAAGCGCGTGACTTCCGGAGCATCAAGCTCAGGCCCCGACGTCAATCGAATTTGCGTGGGGAGCTCGGTCAGTATGGAGCTGATACGTTCTTCAAGCTGATCATCCAGATTGGTTGGAGAGAGGGTCACCGTCGTTCGTGGTTTCTCAATATACCCAGCAACATGACCGCCAGTCGGACTGCCTATCTTCATCTGCCGTATGTTTACGGGCGTAGATCCCGGACCTAGGTCGGAAACTTGTTCGAATCTGTGAGCAGACCGAGGGGGAACAGGTGGCGGTGAGTGGTATGGAAGACGATGCTCAGTCACTTCTAGGCCTCCACCTAGCCTTTCTACTGGTTGAGTAGACCTTGGCGCCACAGCAAACGGCAATTGGTTTGGTAGACGATGCTCAGTCATGTCTAGGCCTCCATCTAGCCTATCAGCTGGCTGAGCAGCTCTTGGGTCCACAGCAGGCGGCGTATGGTATGGAAGTTGATGCTTTGGCGTGTAGGGATCCCTATCTGAATCCTGTATTGACAAAGGCGACTGTACGGAAACGGGGGGCGGTGGATGGTACAGGAGCTGTCGCTTGGGCATGTCAAGTCCCGAATCTGAATTTTGTGAAAGAATCCTATATGAACTTTGTGCTGACACTGGGGACTTTACAGAAACGGGCGGTGGTGGATGGTACAAAGCTCGCTGCCTGAATATGTCAAGTCCCGGATCTGGGGTCTGTACAGGTACCGATGATTGCTGATACTCTGTCTTTCCGGGGGCTGGCAGTGATACGGTAGAACAGGAGGCCTCGGGCTCTCCATGTTGCAGAGTGGAGAAAGTAGACAGTTTCCTCGGCTGTACCTGACTATACTCGGGATCTGACAGCGAAAACGTAGAAGAGTAACTTCCACTTCGTTGTACATGAATTCTGCGAATCTCGTGTTTTGGAACACGCTCGAAGGACTGGAGTGAAGCACTCCTGGTTCTGATGTGTCCTGGACCTCCATTGTGCCGTTGATTCTTTGAAATGAGGTCTGAAGATACGCCCCTCTGATGAGTCTTGGGCCCAGCACCCTTGGCTTTGACAGGAGAGCTTATGTACTCTGCGACGACCGCGCTTTGTATTTCTGGACTTGACTTTTCGGAAGAATAATTCGAAGTTGTTGATACGGAGCCAGAGGTATCTGACGCAGCGTCTGGTGAGTAATCGGGCGTCTTGACGTTTTCCCTTGAGCTGGCAAGCATTAGAAGACTCGGTCTATGGCTTGCTTTACTGGGTGATGAAGGCGTCTTTTGTCCGTCGGAAAGTACATGCGTAAACTGGGCGTCAATGCTGTTTACTACTGGCTCTTGCGGTTGAGCGTTGTTATTTGGATCTTGTTCAGGCAATGCACGTCTCAACTGAAAAGGCTCGAGATCGAACGTTACAGCAGAAGGCATGGTGGAAAAGCTTGTGACCGCGTCCTCAGCGTTCAGATTCTCGCTCGGATTTTCTGGTGTCAAACCAAAATCACCATCAGCTCGCTTTCTGGTCGCTTCGAATTGCGCACCAATATCCAATGTCGAGGTTCTATGCCGAATATCCAGCGGGCTATCCAAGTCAAACAGCTCATCTGTGTGATCGCGTGTATAGTCCTTCTCAAGCCTTTCAGTCCTCAATTCTTTATCCATCGCCAGCCGCTCAGCCTTTACGACCCAAGCGCCGTATTGGTTTTCCATATTGTCCAAGCCATCGACCCAGGCATCAGGTAGAGTGTCGGCACTGCCTTCTAGAAGATCAAGCATCCTATCCAACCTTCGCCCCAGCTCCGCAATTTGATCTTGCAAGACAGCTCGGATGTCCGAGAAAGCTTTCCGCGAGAAGTCCGATCTACGCTTAGAGTCTTGGGCATCGTGAGCACCGATGGCGATGGACGCAGAAATCATGGATTCCCGGCCAGCATCTAAATCAGTCAAGAAGGACGGGACTTCGCGCAGGACTAGCAATCGTGTAGACCAAGTGTTCAGCAGGGTTTCCAGGCGTGAGATTGTGGGCAGAGCCTGCATGATGATAGCAGTGATGACTGCGGTGAAGTCATCCAGATGTTCGTAATCTGTCGCAAGTACACCACTTGCTCTTGGGTCGTGAAGGGAAGATCTTTTCGAACCAGTTTTAGAATGGGTAACACGCACGTAGTCTTTCAGGTCCTCGATCTCCAACGTCTCCATATCATCTCTGATCATCTCAATGCGCTCTTCGTACTCTTGTATCAGCTTGGAAGATAAAGTCCTCATATTGTCCTCCCCACTGGGATTGCTCCTGCCGTATCTTGCAGCATCTGGAGACCGTGTGTCGTCAATGTGTCCTTCTTGGTACTGAGCCCTTTTCTTTGTCGGTTCCTCCGACGGGGCCCGATCAAAACCAGGCCACGCCCATTGCACCATCTCTGCATACCATTCTTGTACTTTCTTGCCAGCCAGCGCAACCTTGATTCCCCATGCTCGTTCTGACGTAGATGCGGATGCAACACATTCTTGTATGAAGCTTGTGCCGGCCTTCCCTTCTGTTCGCAACAAGTCATTTGCCTGTAGAGCCTCAAGCGTAGAGGATGGCGATAGATCAGAAAGCAAAGGATTCAATTCCTGGGTGGTGAAGTGTTGCCGTCGCGAGGGAGATCGTGAGGGCGAAAGTGATGCAGCAAGCCGCGGCCGATTGGAGAAGTAGTGGGCAGGATTTAGATTGATAGGGTCCATTGCTAATTAATCCATTCCTCTAGAGAGCATTAAACTTACCAAAAAAGACAGAAATAGGAGCAAAGAGCGACAGGGATCTATCTACAAACAAGAACGTCGTTAAAGTCGTTGGGGGCCTGGGGGAGATTATGCATCATGCGGGGTAAATATTGCCGCGCGCTTGTGTTTACCTTCGGCAAAACCTGGCACAGCTCAGTGTGTAACTGTGTACTTTAATTGACAAATTGTGCAATGTGTATTAGCTTGAGCAACCTCGGTTTAATTGTGAGCCAAGTTCTCTAGGGCTATACAACGGAGGTGTACGAAGTGGGTATGCTACGAGCGATTCTTTACAGATTCGTAGACAGCATGTCTTCGTAGTCCTTTGTCGATAGATATTAGGGCGAAACGAGCACGCGGCCTTTGAGATACGGGAGATGATGCTGAACCATAGGGTGGGATTGCTCTCAGCAGATATCAGTAAACCAAAACATGGATTGTTGAAATCCGTACAGCTGATACCCGCTGTCAGCTGACAATAGATAACACGATCCCTCGAATATTCTTCGTCCCTTGGACAATCAACGCATCAGTGTTTCGCACCACAATCTTCCTTGTTGCGGCACTGGTCACTATTCTGCTCTCAGCAACTAGTGACTCAAAAGCATGGATTGTTGGCATCCATATGGGGTTGAACCCGGTGTCTTCTGGCGATAGAAAAAATGCTCTTCACAACCTCCTTCATCCCTCCCTCAGACAATCAACGCATCAGTGTTTCGGACCACATTCTATCCTGTCGCAGCACTGATCCCCATTCTTCCAAGTGCAGTTGTTTTCTTTGGCGTGGGAATCACACGGAACCTCCATCAGCTCGATGGGAGTGCAGGACTCCTTGTCGAGGGTCGTAAAGGTCGATCCCACTATGTCCGCAGGACACGTCGGACCGACACCCGCTTCCAAACCTCCGAGGCAGTATTTGCCGCACGGCCACTTCGTCAGGGTGAAGACGCCGGCTTGCGCGTAGTCCGACGTCTTGGTGATGTGCGCACCGTTCTGGGCGTTGTTGAGCCATTCCCCGGGATTGGCTCCGGTATTGGGCAGGCCGTGCATGTCATTGATGCGGATCCCGTCCGCGGGGTTGATCGGCAGTCCAGGCGTACATTCCTCGGTCTTGCATAGTTTGAACAATCCGGATCGCTGGTTGCGGCTTTCGGGTCCGGGACCGTAGTAATTGAGGATGTTCCAGCCGAGGAGGTACCCGTTGTCGTATTTGAATGTATAGCATTTCCCTAAGATTTGTTTAGTGTGATACACCTTTATCATAGACTACAGAATCGGTACTTGCCGGTTTCGATTCCAGAGGTGCAAGGACGGCAACACCCATCGGAATCCTCAATTTGACCTTTGGGACAAATGCATTCATCATTGACTAGCCTCTTCCCATTCGCACAAGTTTTCTTCATGTCACATCTATCCCTTCTTCTGCTTCCGCGCTCTCCTCCTTGCTGCTGTTGTTGTTGCTGGCCGCCATTCTCTCCAATTTCGTATCCGTATCCAGGATTATTGCCATCTTGTTGCTGCTGTTGCCGGTCGTCGTTCCCTTTGTTTCCGCGTCCGTATCCATCGTCATTGTCATTTTGCTGCTGCTGCTGCTGGCCTTCAGCACTGGTACCCCCGTTACTGCCTTCCTGTTGTTGTTGTTGCTGTTGTTGCTGTTGTTGTTGATGGTACTCATGTAAGCTTTGTCCGTGTAGGCGCTGTTGTTGCCCCTGTCTCCCGCCATCATCGTGTCCAGGGTCTGCTTTACAAACAGACCCATCGTACATAAAGACTGTAGGGCAACAAGTGTAACCAACTCCGGCGCCACCAGCAAGTTCGTGTCCCCGTCCACAACAGTCGAAGGCAGACTTCTCACTACCGGAAAGATGTTGGCCTGGCAGGCAGCAGCCAACGAAATGGCTGTCAGCAGAAAGTGCGATTTTCTTGTTGTCTTCTGTGCATTTGAAGAGAACGGTAAAGTCTGAGCCTGGAGACAGTTTCATATCGACTTCTGTGGCATCCTCCGTCACTACCTGATTGGGTTCAAGCTCAGCAACTTCGACTCGGCCTCTGAGATCCGGACGGAATGCAGCGAGAACTCCTTGAGCCGGTAGGCCAAGAAGAACAAGCGCAAAAGGTGAGATCCTCATATTGGATTGCTTGCAAGTATCAAAGTAGGAGTGGAATTGTTGGGGTCGATAAAACTTGGGCGATTGAGGGATGTATGCCAGGCTTTTATAAAGCTAATGGGATTATCGGTTTATAAGAAACGCGGAAGGATTAGCGAATTATTCAGAAATGAGAATGGATTGGTCATGCGTTCCCAAGAATACCTAGTTATACTGTTCCTGCACTGCATACTTGTCCTAAAACCAGAGCATGCAAAAGTGCATGTGATAGAGCCGCGTAGGTCCTCTGATCCCCAACCTCGGAACTGTTGGTTTTGATTAAAGGCTTGAACCAATATCACTCACATTCTTTAGGAATGATTGGTTTCCTGTGGAACTGTTGTGCATGCTATTTGCCCACTAGGATAAAGAGATCTTTAATAGGTTGATGGGGTGTAATAAGACATGCAACAAGTTTTCAGTCCGGGGATAGCGTGAGGGGGAACTGTCTGGATATGGAAATACAATAATACCTGTTCCAGTACGGCGGGAGTCGTGACTCACAACGGGATCGATGGGCGTGAGAACTCGGACAACCTGGTGATGTAAGCAAGGCTGCTTTAGGCAGCTAGACTCACTGTTTCATGCGCTATCTTCGAAAAAACAACGCGAAGTTGAAGGTCAAATGGGGTAAAGCAAGCCGAGGCAAATGCGGATTCGTCAAAGACATAAGGCTTCAGACACGGGAGTGAATGGAGCGGATTTGATAGCGATTTGTTTTCCAAGAGAAAATATACATGTGGATAAGAGATCAATAGACAAGACACTGATGGCACTAGAGTGGGTTCCTACATTAGTACTACTTGCTTCCGAATGAGGGATGTGGAAGCAATGAGAATGGCCTCATCGTCGGAAGAAGGACTGTTGTCATAACCTCCACAAGTTGTACCTCTCTCTCTCTGACAACACAAGAAGTATTGTACTTCGTATTGCTCGAGATTATCCTTGGCGGTGTGAAGGGTGTGTTGGACAACGTGAGACTCTTGTGAAGTCGGAATGGGCGGTTGTTTGACAGGGCGATGCCTTATGATTTCGACGTCTTACTTGGGCAATGAACGGAGGCTCGTCTGCACAGTGCACACTAAACCCGCATGCCCACGAGATGAATACATTTCGACCTGGCTGTAAGAACTCTCTCGCAGACCCGATTCGACTACAGCTTTGCCAAAAAATGCATCATGCTCGAAGATGTGAATTTTTACTATCAGACCCATGGCTGAGTTTGGACGGTACTTGAGATCTTTGCCTCTTTGAGATTGTTTGAAGAAGGTGCATTCTGTGTCATGGCCTCTCGGATTTGGAACCCTACCAGCTCATGATGAGTTGGGAGCCCAGCAAAGTCTTGTGTGTGTGTGTGTGTTGTGTGTATTGTAAGTGGTCAGTGGTTTGCATGAGGCTGGGTGATATGCACATCATTGTTCTTGTGGCTAGCTGAACTGCGGGGTTCCCGCTCAAGGCTCAACGCCCTGTTCTCCGGGCGATCCGGGCTCTGCCTTGCTACTTAGTGCTGCAAATCAGACAGATATGCGTGCTGCAACTTTGGGTCTCCGTTGCATCTCAGCTGTCTTTTTCTTGTGGCTTCTGTCCCTCTCGTCTTCGCCACATACCATTGGCCCCATCCGTAGCTCGTCTTCCCGTTTAAGCTTGCCCGCAAACAAAGACTGCTTGACTGGGACATCTTCTGCAAGCTTGTGCTTATTCACATATTCAATTCGCTACAGTTTAGCTGTGAACTAGTGAGACCGAGATTGAGTGCGAGACTTCAGTCGAGACAGGCTTTTTCAGTCGAGATTATCTATCTGAGCGAGCTATATATAGTCTATTTATTCACTATATTTGCTTCTCATCGCATTCTTCTCGTCGCATATCTTCTTCTTTCTAATAAAAGCATATATTTTTTATTTAAATTATTTTATCGATCTCATTAATTCTTCTACTATCTATCACTCTTTTTATTTTTCTTTCTATCTTATCATTTTTTTATCTCTTATTCGCTAGTTCAATAACTATCGTTAAACGTAAACGTAAGATCATTAAAAAGACTTAAGACAATACTTTTATTATCTCTTCAAGTTTCTCTGTCACACGTCGTATACGATTCTTCTCTACTTCTTCTATAAGTTCTTCTAATTATTTAAACTCGTTAGCGATTACAAATTTCGTTCTTAATGTCTTTTCTATTTAACTAGATACTCTTCGTTAAAAACTCAAATAAACACGCGTATAGAAAATCTCTATAATATGAAATCGCGAGAAATTTATTCGTTTTTAGAATAAAATTAACGAAATACGAGATCGTCAGTAGACGCTGTCGTCAGTATTTTAAGCGCTTATATAATCTATTCATATTTAGTCTTCTCTATCATAATCTTCTTTAATATTCTCTCTTTAATTCTCGTCTATATCGTCTTTAACTCTATTTATTAATTTTACTCTATCGTAATAAAGAGTTTAGACTTTCGTCGAGATAAAAGCGTCGCGTCGCTCTTTTTTTTATCAAGATAATAATTTATTACTATTTTTTTTATTATATCGTTTTTAAATTATCGACGTTAAATATATTAAGTAAATCTATGACGAAACGTTCGAGATAAAGAACTTTAATAAACTATCGAATAACTTTATTAATCGTCTCGCTAACGATAACGACGAGATTAAAGAATTTAAGAATCTTCTACGATGCTTCGAGATATATAATTAAATTATATACTTCTTTATTTACGAGATCGTTCTTCTATTTCTATAGAAAGCTTTATTAAAATATCGATATTACATATTAAATCTTTACATTATCTATATCTTCGCTACTATACGTTATTTTTACGAGATTTTCGTTTATAATCGTATATAACTCGATTAAAACGACTCTAACGCTTAACGAAGTTTTAATAAATATCTTAAAAATTAAATATTGAAAATTAGATTATTCGCTACGTAGTTAAAAGTCTTCGCATTATACAATTCACTGTCAGGGACTGGAGGTGTAGCTGAATGCATTGATTCCGGTATGAACGGAATAATAGCTATGAAGGTCTAATGATGGCAGAAGGCCGATATTTGTAGGTAGGGCCAAGCCGCGCTAGGCCCGATCCGGCCGAGTGGTAGGAGTCATGGTGTTGTGAGCTGGAACCATGACATTCACGCATAAATGTAGCTTCGTAGTAAGTTTATCGTAATATTAATCTCTATTCGTCTTAAATAAATACTTTAAATTCGCGAATTTTATATTATAATCGTTTTAATCGTAATAAACTCTATTACGAACGCAGCTGTCGCTATCTTCATATATATAATATATACGATTAATTATATTTTGTTATCGCGTGTGTCGTTATTATCAGCTGTCATGGTTCCAGCTCACAACACCATGACTCCTACCACTCGGCCGGATCGGGCCTAGCGCGGCTTGGCCCTACCCACAAATATCGGCCTTCTGCCATCATTAGACCTTCATAGCTATTATTCCGTTCATACCGGAATCAATGCATTCAGCTACACTCCAGTCCCTGACATCAGCGATAATAACGTTAAGATATCTGCTAACGTCGTTTCGCTGCTTTCGCGATTATCGTCGCGATTATAATTATTCTAAGATCTTCTTTTTATTATTAAATTCTTTCTTTATATATTTATTTTATTAAATAAATTTTCGCTTCGCAAGCGAAGTTCGCTAAAGAAAAACGATTAAAAAAAATTGATTTTAAAATCACTTTAATCGCGTTTTCGTTAATATTCTATTAATTATTATTATTCGCGACGTTAAGATAGACTATTAAGATTTTGATTAACTACTTTTAAATTATTTATATTTTAACGTCGCTATCTGTTAGTATGCATTAATAGCATCTATGTTCATAGCACAGTAGAGGCTGGTGATAGTTGACTGCGCGCCTAGCGCAACACTAGGCACACACACTAGCTAAGCGAAGAGGTATATTTTGCCTCTTCGCCTGCACCTCTTAGCAATGCATCTACATTTACAATTATCAAGACTATGCATATGCAAGTAGTGATAAGTAACTGGACAATCACACCTATGTGAAACCAACACTGATCAGTGGTTGAACTCACATCAACCACAGAACAGCAAGGTCTAGTATAGAAGAGATAGAAGCCGAAGTGATTTTTCCGCCTCTATGCTTCAGAAAGACAGCCGGACTTAACCACAGCCCCGCCTAGATTTCAAAAGCTTGCAAAACAAGAAGCCACTGCAAGACCTAGCACTGAGCATCTTAAACTAACAAGCTGCGTCTATCACGCAGAACAACTTTTCACGATCACGAAACCGCACAGCCAAAGCTCACATCAACGCTGAACTCTTGATTGAGCTTCTCGGCATCATTCTTCTCGATAAACCTGACTTCTACGATNGGCCGATATTTGTGGGTAGGGCCAAGCCGCGCTAGGCCCGATCCGGCCGAGTGGTAGGAGTCATGGTGTTGTGAGCTGGAACCATGACAGCTGATAATAACGACACACGCGATAACAAAATATAATTAATCGTATATATTATATATATGAAGATAGCGACAGCTGCGTTCGTAATAGAGTTTATTACGATTAAAACGATTATAATATAAAATTCGCGAATTTAAAGTATTTATTTAAGACGAATAGAGATTAATATTACGATAAACTTACTACGAAGCTACATTTATGCGTGAATGTCATGGTTCCAGCTCACAACACCATGACTCCTACCACTCGGCCGGATCGGGCCTAGCGCGGCTTGGCCCTACCCACAAATATCGGCCTTCTGCCATCATTAGACCTTCATAGCTATTATTCCGTTCATACCGGAATCAATGCATTCAGCTACACCTCCAGTCCCTGACAGTGAATTGTATAATGCGAAGACTTTTAACTACGTAGCGAATAATCTAATTTTCAATATTTAATTTTTAAGATATTTATTAAAACTTCGTTAAGCGTTAGAGTCGTTTTAATCGAGTTATATACGATTATAAACGAAAATCTCGTAAAAATAACGTATAGTAGCGAAGATATAGATAATGTAAAGATTTAATATGTAATATCGATATTTTAATAAAGCTTTCTATAGAAATAGAAGAACGATCTCGTAAATAAAGAAGTATATAATTTAATTATATATCTCGAAGCATCGTAGAAGATTCTTAAATTCTTTAATCTCGTCGTTATCGTTAGCGAGACGATTAATAAAGTTATTCGATAGTTTATTAAAGTTCTTTATCTCGAACGTTTCGTCATAGATTTACTTAATATATTTAACGTCGATAATTTAAAAACGATATAATAAAAAAAATAGTAATAAATTATTATCTTGATAAAAAAAAGAGCGACGCGACGCTTTTATCTCGACGAAAGTCTAAACTCTTTATTACGATAGAGTAAAATTAANTAGCTAAGCGAAGAGGTATATTTTGCCTCTTCGCCTGCACCTCTTAGCAATGCATCTACATTTACAATTATCAAGACTATGCATATGCAAGTAGTGATAAGTAACTGGACAANGGTCCTCAGGGGAGTTGATATTCCATGGATCCAGGGTTGTATCGAAGTTCTCTCCGTCCTTTGGGATCACTGAAAGTCTTCGATCTTTCGTTTGTTTTAAGAGGCTGCTGGCTCCTTGTTGAATTTCCTTGAGAGACTCTTGCAGTTCTGTCATATCAAGTGGAGTAGCCTCGTTTACCGCGCTCAAATTTGCCATGTTGAGAGGAAGTTAGCTCTGAAAGTTTGTTTGTTGGGGGGGATTGGTTTGCACGAATGCTGGGGTGCTTGCACGTATGCAGCGAGACCTCCTCGTAAGGGGTTTTCCTTGTGGTCAACAAGTCCTAGCCACGAATGGTTCGTTTTGCCTGTAGGTAGGCCACACCCGAGTGTCCAATGATCTGCTATCGAAACAGCTTCACAACGGTCCCGTTTGACAATTTTATTTTACTGTTCGCTTGCCAGTACGAACGGAAGGGTGGATGATCTAGTTGTAGTGTCAGAACCGTGCCCAGAGTCAAGTCTAATGGGGGTAAATTGAATAAGACAACTAGATAAGGAGGAAATATGTACAGAAGAAGAGCGCTTAAATACTAGGAAGAATCCCCGCTAGCCTATGTGTCAATGGGAATGTGTCAATAACCAATAAACACTCTATGTGCTAGACACATAGCCATAAACACTCCCTATGTGCCTGACACCTAGGGTACGTCCGTAACAATCTCGTCGAAATTGTAGATATTCTCAATTTGTACTTCAAACTTTTGACAAGTTCTCTAAAAACGTTGAAATTAATCTAAAATAGTCTCTGACTTATACGTATTCTTTCGTTAAAATATAAGAGACTTTTATTTACGTATTTTGTACTGAGAATTACGCTTTAAAAATCGTATAGATTAATAACTATTTACGCGTCTGAATAAGTTAAGACGCTCGCGAAGAATAAAGTTTATAGCTCTTATAAGCATTAAACGACTGTTACTGTTAGTATGCATTAATAGCATCTATGTTCATAGCACAGTAGAGGCTGGTGATAGTTGACTGCGCGCCTAGCGCAACACTAGGCACACACACTAGCTAAGCGAAGAGGTATATCTTGCCTCTTCGCCTGCACCTCTTAGCAATGCATCTACATTTACAATTATCAAGACTATGCATATGCAAGTAGTGATAAGTAACTGGACAATCACACCTATGTGAAACCAACACTGATCAGTGGTTGAACTCACATCAACCACAGAACAGCAAGGTCTAGTATAGAAGAGATAGAAGCCGAAGTGATTTTTCCGCCTCTATGCTTCAGAAAGACAGCCGGACTTAACCACAGCCCCGCCTAGATTTCAAAAGCTTGCAAAACAAGAAGCCACTGCAAGACCTAGCACTGAGCATCTTAAACTAACAAGCTGCGTCTATCACGCAGAACAACTTTTCACGATCACGAAACCGCACAGCCAAAGCTCACATCAACGCTGAACTCTTGATTGAGCTTCTCGGCATCATTCTTCTCGATAAACCTGACTTCTACGATCACCTTTTCATAATACTTTTTCAAAATGGCTGAAATCCCGGCAGTATGGGAGAAATACGTCGACGCATCGACATGGGGAATGGATTTGGACTACACAAACGTCACTACTCAACAGCTTA
>NKYR01000150.1:0-43799 GCA_003184365.1 Evernia prunastri
TTAAGTCGACGTTCCTTGGCTCCTGAGCTTAGCGGAGAAAATAAGAAGCCCACTTCACCACTAGAACCAGCGCCATTAGGATTCGAACCTAACACAAACTAAATACCTNATCATATACAGTCTTCAAACAGCTAGAGTCCTGTAGACGTTGTTGCAAGATCTCAACACGGGGGCTAGCTACCTGAAGAGGGATATGGAGACCGCGTCCCCCCCCACCCCCACAGTGCCAAGAAACCCCCCATGCTTGTGAAACCTAGTCAGGGAGCCGAAATGAGGCTATACAAGTGCAGGCAGGTAGCAACGAATACTATGACTTTCAAAGGCAATCACCATGCTATGTGAACGGCTGGTGTTCAATGCCACTGTGGCGAATAGTGTACCTTCCGGTCCGTCGGACCTAAGGTTCGACGGCAATTGTTTCGGCTTTAGTCTTCGCCTATCATCATGTAGAGACACCAAAAACAGCTGGAATCGTGTGCAAATGTGTTGCGGGGTCCCAACACCGGGGCTAGCTACCTGAAGAGGCATATGTAGATCCCCCAGTGCTAGGAAAACTCCCAATGCTTGTTCAGCTAAACCTGGAGTAAAATGAAGCTATATACAGGTGTGGGCGGGCGGGAAAAGAATGCTATGGCTCTGAAAGAGATGGAATCGAATGAGGAGTCCAACACTCGTGGGCAGCGCATATAAGTAGTGCTCTCCTGGATATCGCGTCTCTATGGAATGTCTGCAATATCGCTTAGCACGATGTGGGCCTGCAATATCGCTTGCTAAGCGATATTACCATGTAACACTATGCCATGCGACCGACTAACCCCCAGTCTCACTGGAGCGAGAAGAAACTCCCAACTAGCCGAACTTACATCATTCCGAACAAGAGAACTGTCCCTCTTTGGAGCGATGGCTGTCAATAGTCAGAGGTAATGGACAGAGGGATCGAGCAACTGATGTTTCAACAACGCGAGTACATACAACTTTGTTTCTCAGTCAATGATGCATCATCGTTCAACAAAACCTAATCACACACCATTTCAATATCAAGACTCAAGACGCTATGACTGATTGGCGCTTTCTGCTGTGTGGGAAAGTCAAGGGCAAGCTTCATTTCAAATAGCACTAGTCCTCGACAACTTCTGGGGAGTGCTTTCTGTCCACTTCTTCTAAGCTTGGGTGCAATTTGCGCTCCTTGTCCCTCAATACAAGAACAGTAGGTATTCACTACCCATCGACTAGCGGCCTTGTACAGACTGTAATGACACCCTGGGCTCTTAGTTGAACAAGAAATCCATGTGTGTATAATTACAACTCATCTTTCCTCGGTCAATCTTCCCCTCCACACTGCTCATCTCTCGTTTCTCCTCCTCCCCCCCATCTTTTCTCACATTTTCGACTCCTTCTGGGTTGGCGTCGTTGCTGTTGCCATTGTTAAGTCGACGTTCCTTGGCTCCTGAGCTTAGCGGAGAAAATAAGAAGCCCACTTCACCACTAGAACCAGCGCCATTAGGATTCGAACCTAACACAAACTAAATACCTCCAGACCACAAGCTGTCCTGTACGATATGCATAGCTCCTGGTAGTCCATCTTGAACATTGACATAAACCGTTAGAAGTACGATCATTATTAGGGCCAGCGGAACATCTGAGGTCGATCTGGTACCAGAAGTGAGTTAATTGACAAAGCGATGACACCAAGAGATCAAGCGACATCCGGCTCAATGGAAGGATCCATTTGGTGATCTCGTTATGTCAAGCAACTCACTTCTGGATACCGAGGGTAGCATCATGATAATGATTGGGCGCTGCTGGGGTATTCTGCTAATTAGCAGCTGCTGCCTAAAATGTCTAAGTTAAAAGCTCCGAGACATTGGCAGGCCGAAGCGCCACAAGCATAGAGACTGTCACTCCCGAACGCGGCACTTTGCCGTCTGTCTCCACATGAAGCAGAGACTCGGTTAATTATGTTGTAAATTGATGACCGCACTACTCGCAGTGCACTGGGTGATGGAGTGGGATATTTCTTCTTCAGATTAGTACTAATGAGAGATGCGACTGTCATTTCATTATAAGGTTGATTTAGACTATGCGCTCACCTGCAGCAGTGATTCAGAAAGGTGGGCCCGCCGGCTGCCTTGCGTCTACAATCTAGCAAGCAAGGGAGTCTCTCCGAGTCCCCGCTTCTTGATGTGAACGACCTCATTTTATTCTTATACGGACTCTCCAGCATCCAAAGCTCTTCCCTCCGTCCCTCTTACAATGAACGATCCTAGTCCATTCGGTACCCTGTCGACAATACCTCAAGAGGTCAAGCTTGAAATCTATCTCCTACTCCTCTGCAGGCCTTCTTCTCTCCGCAAGACCCTCAGATCTTGCATCAAACCATTATCGCAAGACCAGCATCCAACTGCCACAAGTCACCGATTCGTGGATGTCGCCATCTTGCAGGTCTCAAAAGGGATCAGCGCAGAAGCCATGAATGTATTCTATTCTGTCAATACGTTTCACATCGAAATACCCGCAGGCGTTCCAAAAGCAGACCAACCTTCAATTTGGAGCTGGATCTTCTTGCTCCCCTCCCAGCAGGCATGCGAGCACATCAGAGACCTCAAAATATCGTTCTCTACTGCCCAACTGCTCGGACCCAAAGACCACGACTTAAATGAAGGTTCAATCATCGGAGAATTGATCAGAAAGCTAGAGATGTCCCGTGTACCGCGGAACAGACTCACTGTTGATGTTTTCCACCTTCGCCACGCCGCTTCGCCTTGGACGGATACGTATTCCTTCCAAGCCCTTGTCAGCATGACGAGTTTCAGCTCTATAGAGGTTAACATGACGTGTGTACGTCGCGATGGGACATGCTACTTCAATAGGGACCCCATTGTCATCGAGGGCACCGTCAAGGAAGGTTTAGAGTTGATTTGGAAGAGTCGCAGACACCCTATGGACTGTGTCTTCAGGTTCCAACCTCGAATTCTTCTGTGTTAAACGGCATCGAAAAGTAAGACAACATGACGTAATGGTCCAGTTTCTGTTGCAGACCAATCAAGATTGCTGTTTCCGACAGTGATGTAGCTAGATTGTTAGACGAATTGTGTTGATCAAGGCATATTGTAATGATACATGTGCTTCATCTGTGAGGTGTTTTGGTGACTCTACATGATGACATGTGAAGGCTAAGGGGGGTACAGCATCGGTGAGAGATGAAGAATAGTGAATCTAGACAGCCAGCTTACGGCTGATGGGACATGGAGTGCCTAGCTACATCAGTGAATGGTGAGCCAATCATGGATGACAATGATGGGATATGCGTGTCAAACAAGCGAGTAAACACCCTGACAGCCATTCGATTATCGTTTCAACACTTCGCCAAGAGTCCCGCCATAGACCACAGAATGTGAGCCCCCGCGAATCACATCCGTTCCGATCCCAATAACCCTCCATCACTCCTAGACTTCCATCCTCGCCATGGACCCTTCATCCCCCTTCGGTACCTTATCCTCACTCCCTGTCGAACTCAGGCTCCAAATATGGCACCAACTTCTCAGCAAGCCCGTCAAAGTCCTCACGCCACAGTGGTTTCTACGTGCTCGGGATGCACTGTACCATAGGGAACCCTCCGCGCGCTCTTCTGCAGACGTTGCCGTCTTCCTGTCCTCGAAAGCGTGCGGGCTCGAAGCAATGGAAGTCTTCTACGCAAAGAATACCTTCTCCTTCTGTGCGCTTCCGAGCGGACAAGAATTCGAGTTTAAAGACTTCCATGACGATCCGAGTGCGGCTCACTTCATCAGTCAATACGAAGCCTGGACGCCGTCGTACCCCTCAGAGCTAGCTGCCCGTCACATCAAGCACCTGAAAGTCTCCCTCGGTATTCCATACTGCCATGACCGCTCCGAGTGGGGATACCAAATGTCGGATCGTTCATTGTGCATGGATTTGATGCGGCAGATGCAAACACCAGGTGGTGCACGAAAGACCTGCTCCATCGACCTCCTCTTTTTCTGCAAATATAAGCCTCCGGGATCTGCTCCAGTGCTCGGAGCATCCCTGTTCCAAGGCTTGAAGACCTTGACTGCGTTCGAGAAGTTTACCATTAATTGCTCCGGCTACCAGCGACTTGTAACTTACGCTCTCCATCCGAACAAACCACGTCCGCACAATCTCGATTACCCAGCAAACATGTCGTTGAGATGCTACTTTATGCTGAGGATTGCAGAAGAGCTAGAACCAACTTTGGGCCCTGCCATCTTTGCGAAGGAGAACCATACGCACATAGTTGAGTTTCATCCACGCACTCATGGCGCTGGATTGAAAAACCCAAGAGGTGCGTTGGCAGGATAAGAGTGCTGGTCAACATGAAGGTCATGCTCAAATGAAGGGTTGAAGGATATGGACGTAAGCAAACTTGAGGTAATGGTATGTGGAGCTTATCTTTTGTCAAGATGCGCTATGAGCCATGGCATCCTTCTAGAGTATGATTTCCCTTCCGACCAATCTACCCAGAAGGCTCCATATAGGCTAGGAACAAGGATGTCCCCTAAAAGACCATCACGAATTTTCCTCCCATCGTATGATATCGCATTTCCATCTTTTCACAATAGTAAGCCATCATAACATCTTCCTAAAGTAGCTCAAATCCTTCCCAGGCCTTCCATGAAGCAAGGAAAACAGATGTGCTCGTCCCACCCACGTTCACACTAGGATCATAGGATACGCCGACAGCAATCTCAACGGCGCCAGCAGCCGTGGCATCATTCGTCGATGCGGTTGGTAGGGCGTCTGAAAACGCCGAGCAGCCCACGCTCAGGTAGGCGTCATAGTCGGACTCCTAGGACGTGAAATTGAATCTAGACTTTACAAATACCACTATACCATGGCTAGGCTCTTTGAAGCCCGGTCCTCTCAGTATCATGCATCGGCTGAAGAGTGCTAGACGGATCCACCGCCCTAGTGAGGCTCACCATGTCGTTCGTGCCGCCCGCTACGGAGTTGCGTTTGCGGTCCCATCTCAGAAGCAGGGTCCATGGATTTCCCAGAAACAGAATCCCGCTGATAGCCTGAAGATGTAGTCTCGAGGGGTCACAAGTTCCAGGACGAGAGCGATGCCACCACCGTGAAGAGCCTCACGGCGCGTTTCCCCCAATAAGCACTAATTTTCTTGAAAGAATAGAGCTGGGGATGAGTTCCTCCACACAATTCTGAGCGAGCATCTGATTCGCCAGATGAGAATCTCCGAATACGGAGGTCAAGGCATCCATATCATCCATACAATAAGCGGCAGTGTAGACCGCAAACGAGATTTCATTCGCGGTTTGGTCGGACAAGAGACGAGCGTGCAAGCCGGAGATGAGATTGTTTGACCGAGGTATCGGCTTATGCAGATGGACGATATAGCTGGGAAAGCGAATGCATCGACCATGAATGCAGTGAATCAGACGCGCAGGAGCCTCCATGGAAGGTAAGAGTTGGACTTGAAGGCTCTTTGGGAGCTTGTGGTGTTCTAGAACGCAGGAACGAGAGGGTTGAGAGAGAGAGAGAGAGAGAGAGAGACATCAGAGCTTGAATACCACCGAAACAGTATTCTCCGTGAAAGAGGTAGCGATCCCAAGACACCGGCCCCCAAGCTCAGGCGTATGCCAGTAAAACAGCGGTCTCGGAGCGACGACCGGGCACCATGACCCACAATGAAGTCTTAACCGAAGCATGCTCTAGCATGTGCCACTTCTCCATCACGCGTCTCCACCAGCTAGCCAGCCAAGAGAAACACCCATCTACCTTTTCGTTGTATACAGTCTCGCAGTCCCCAGCCTCACGGGCAATACCACGAAAAGCGAAACCTCTCATGCAGATGAACGGTTCTCCCATACAGATGAATGGTCATTACACATGACGGGCACGGACACAGCTACGTAGCGGAAATGTGACTAGCCCGTCTCGAGTCGTGATAACGCCGGGCTTCAAGGCCTGGATAGACACATGGCTTACTACAGCCCCTGAAAAGGAAGACAAATCTCATATCACTACCACACAACGCCGAAGTAGGAGGCCGGGGCGTTAGCGACATAGGGCCATGAGCGGAGCGGACAAAAACACCAAACTTCTCCTTCTGGAGACAATAAGAATCCAACCCAAGACCAACTACCTCCCGTACACTGAGCAACGGCCCCAGTCCCAGCGCTGGCAAGCAGCTTGACACCAACCGCACGAGGGCCGCACACAATGCTCCCAATGGTCCGCCCCCAATTCTAGGACTCGCAGTCCGGACCGTCCAAATGAACCGTCTAATGGACCGTCTATTTTGAAATCGGACGGTCCGGACGGTCTGGACTGCGAGTCCTATAATGATCATATGTAGACTCATATAGCCTAGTAAATATTTGATTATAATAGTAGTAAATGCCGAGGTTTCCACTCGATTGGGCTTAGCGTGTCTTGACTCTATATATAAATAGCCTCGTAATACTGTTGTAGATAGCAGCAATGTAGACAGTACAGATTCATTGTATTTCTGACAACAATTAAGTTATTAAAGTATGTAAGTTTATGATTTCGATTTAGCGATATTACGAAGGAGGATCTATACGCTATCGTTCGTATCCCATCGTCTGGCAACTGGGGTGCACAAATCCTTGGCATCCACCATCAAAAATCTATGTATATGAAACAGCAGCTATATGCTCATTTCAACACGCAGTATAATTATATGTATGAATATCATATGATTTATAGTCATGATAGCTTCTGAGACTCGCTGTCGTCGTTTTTCTTTACTAAAATCTCGTAATTTGACGATGTTATTTAATCGTTTTAAGAGTAACTTTCTGAGCTTTATCTTTGCTGAGTCTATAACTTTTCTCTCAGCATATAAGTGTGATACTTAAATATTAGTTCTTTTATATGATTTAGATTATTTAACATCTTATCAGAAGACACAATACTAATTTATAGCTACTTGATTTCTGATAGAGACCTGATGAACGCGATATTTTCGCGCGGCTTTAGGGTTAAGCCCCTGAGTTGTGCACCCTGCCAGACGATGGGATAGGAGTTGGAATGTACGGTTCTTAGTGGGAAGAAAGGATGATATTCTATGGAAGACGAAGGATCCTGCAGGAGGATATCCCTGCCTGCTGACTAAGTATATGCTAAGCTAAACTCAGTGCCTCCCGGTACCACCTTCCAACTACTCCCAGGAAAAACAGAACAAAGCCCCAGCGACTTGAAGACATACTCGTAAGCTCAGGCATATTCGTAAAAAGCAAAGGGATATAAGCATGTAGCATAAGCACAAGAAACCCCAGACATATCTGATCGCGCTTCGTCATAGCAAGGTTTCTTCGACTTTCTTCCCAGTACAAGCGCAAGTAAAAGCANTCGTATCCCATCGTCTGGCAACTGGGGTGCACAAATCCTTGGCATCCACCATCAAAAATCTATGTATATGAAACAGCAGCTATATGCTCATTTCAACACGCAGTATAATTATATGTATGAATATCATATGATTTATAGTCATGATAGCTTCTGAGACTCGCTGTCGTCGTTTTTCTTTACTAAAATCTCGTAATTTGACGATGTTATTTAATCGTTTTAAGAGTAACTTTCTGAGCTTTATCTTTGCTGAGTCTATAACTTTTCTCTCAGCATATAAGTGTGATACTTAGATATTAGTTCTTTTATATGATTTAGATTATTTAACATCTTATCAGAAGACACAATACTAATTTATAGCTACTTGATTTCTGATAGAGACCTGATGAACGCGATATTTTCGCGCGGCTTTAGGGTTAAGCCCCTGAGTTGTGCACCCTGCCAGACGATGGGATAATAGAGAAAAAAGCTCAAAAAGTCTTGAAAGAGGATTTGGACTAGTCCGGACCGTCCAAAAACAGTCCTAGACGGTTTAGACATTTGGACGGACTGGGACTGTTTATATAGCTTCAGTCCAGACGGTTTAGGCCTTCTGGACGGACCGTCCGGACCATTGGGAGCATTGGCCGCACAACCCACACGCACCTCGGCCATTGACTCTGCCGACGCGAAACGCCGCGTGCTTTCCCGATAGCCTCCTTGCTGTCCGATGAGCGACGGCTCGGCCTGCCCAATGCAGGGCTGGCACGTCGACTATAAACCCCGGCGGCGGGGGGGGGACTCTGACGTGGAGACGCTGGGGCGACACAATTGGCGCACAGCAAGCAAGGGTAGTGGATAGTTTGGTTGAGAGGTTTTTCCGGGTGGGATAGTAGCGGAGTAGCTGGAGGGGAAAGGGTACTGGGATGGCATGGCGACTTTGTTGCGAGGAGAGAAGCACTGTCAAGGCAAGACGATTTTGTTTTTTTCGAGAGCTTCTACCACTATAGGCAAACCGTTGGAAGTTCCGTCACGCAACTATGCGGAATGAAACATCACCCTATAGAAGGCACACCGCAAACTCTCGCACGTCTCTGTTGCTCCTTTCTCCTCCCCGCCATCAGCCCCCCTCCGTTCTCTTTCTCAGCCGGGCCACACACGAGAAGCCTCAAGTGTCAAGTCCTCATCTTGCTGCTGCATGTACTGGAAGCGTAACAGGAAGCCTGTGATCGGACAGCATGTCGCTAGTGCGCAAGCTCATTCAATGCTCTTACTTTAACCAAGCCCAGAGCAGAGAAACGCCTCACCTGCGGGAAAAACCGCCCACCTGATGCCTATACCACCGCCGCGCGCGTGGGGACAATGAATGTCATGAAGTTTCCAGAAACATCTTATCCGTCGTGACAGAGAGCTTGAGCTGCTTTTTCTTCCCAAAGTGGACGAACGGGGTTTTTTCTAGGGGACCTTCGGCGGGGAGAACGCGGCCTGAGGAGGCGATGTATCTGACTGCCTTAACAAATGCCAATAGCCTCGATCGCGAGCCACGCATCTAGCTCCTTGCTTTCGGGCAGTTTGCGTATTACGACTTAGGAAGAAGCGGTATGTGCGGCCGCTCTGTGAAAGACATGAAGTGCAAAGGGAGACTGGAGTATTCCACTCCCGGCCACGTGCAATTATTTTTGAAGAAGACTTAGACGGAGACATCATACTGCATTTGGTCAGTCTGACCGAAAGGCACTAGACAATGACATAGGTTCAACTGAGTATGCAGAGGGCGGTACAATCATGGCGCTGTGGGCTGGCGTGTATCGCCGACCTGCCTCGCCCCTATCAGTTCCAGAAGACAGACTTCGTGATTCGTCTATTGCGCATCTAAGCTCTCATGGCCTGAAGTGGGGTGATGGCGCTTGGGGCTAAGTTTGAGGGTGTGAGGAGGCCTCTGGTTAGACTTGAGACGTATGGGCCAGACCATGAACGATTTCGTAGCTGCCGGCTTTGCAGACACAGAACACGGGCTGGAGCTTGTGGTAACGAGGCTTGAGAAAGGGTGGCTGGGATGGATGAAGCAGAATGAACGCATCGTGGGATCTGCGGTGGTGGATATGATCGGAGAGGGGGCAGCAGCCGTAAGTGATGCAGACAGATCGCTAATACCTGTTCAAAGCTCATTCATCCTCTAGTATCTCCGTCAATCCTTGCGCCATCTGTGCCCAACTCACCTTGTTCGTCATCAACACCCATATCTCCGGATGCTCCTACGCAATAGTCACATTCTGCATCTCGAGAGGAATCAGCGGCAAGTCGGCTCAGGTCATGGGACACAAAAGATCTCATCACTCCAGTGGGTGGTGTAAAGGTAGTGCAGCCTGGGACAGCCATTATCTACTCGTTGCCTGATCCTGGTTCAATGGATGCTTCAATGGAGCAACGCGTAGCGATACCTACTGCAAATTCCGAGGAGCTTGTCCCACCGCTATGACGACAGTAAAATCTGCTATATAGGTAGGATTTTTCAGATAGGACAGTCATCAAGACGATATGGGCTTTGACTAACCCTCCAAGCCTAGTTGCAACAGTGTTGGGCGGAAAGGGTGGCGGGATCTCTATACGTGGTGGATTAGAACGGGATCTAGAGCAACATGGCAATTTATCCCGCAAGCTAGAAGTGCATCGGAGAATCTGTCTTTTTGGAAGGTGCATCTTTGAGAAGGGTGGAAAGGCACCTACCCGAGATAAAGGCATATTGCATCATTGGTTATCAACCAAGTGTAAGAGTCCAAGGCACAGCTTTCCACCCTAATGGTTGCCACGGCACATCGAGACCCGAGGGGAGGAGACAACGAGTCCTGAACTCATGATGGATAGAACGACCATCTCCGGCTTTTGTTGTATACGGTCACTAGCAGAGCAAACGTTTCGTCTGACTTCCTCAAAAATGTGTGTGCTAGGGCTAGCCAACCAGAGTAGATTCAAAGAATCGAGCTAATGGTGCATATGTTCGCATTGCTCATGGTAAGAACAACTCTCCGCTGGGTGCTGACGATCAATCATCTAAATCGGCTACTTATGCTCTTTCGAATTATTGTTCCCGAAACCTTAATGAGGTGACAGCTGCAGGGTGATTTTAGGAGCTCGAAGATGCTCGCTCTAAGTACTCGGCGAGCGGTGAGTCCTGTGGAAGACACGTGGGTCAAGACTCAGACTCAGCTGGTTTTCGCTACTGCTTGCCTCGTTAGTCCGCAGTATTCTTCACGCAGAACCCCAATTTACACCCTCGTGATTGTGCTCTCAATAGCACTGCAACCTGTTCAAAACCGAGGATCTACTCCCTGCTGCTAATTTAAGCATATAAAGCAGAGAGTCATAATACCATGACGGGATATAAGGGGTTCACATTAGCTTAGTCTGGGTTTCATCATGCCAGATTACGAAGCTGCGTCACCATGAAGTATCTTGCAACCTTCTGGTCTTGGAGATGCCCGCTTAGCAAGCCAGAAAAAACAGACGGAAGAAGCGTGCGCGCGAATAGGAGTTCTGGATACCAGGCATGAGTCATTGAGCAGTGACAGATGAACAAAGTTCGGCCAGAACCTGTTGATGACAGCTAGACAAGCCATTGGTGTTATGCCATGTCCAATTCGATGACGTCTGGTATTGGTGTGTGAGCTTTGCATTGGTCGTCCATGCAGATCATCAAATGGGAATCGCGGCTTTAGCTATGCTGTCCCGAATCTCGTAACGCCTTGCCGAAAGCCTTGTCTCAAAGGTTATGCGATGCGGTAGCAAGAAACCGAAAGCCACATCTAGGACGCCCTCGGTGCGGGCTGGGTTGGCTCTGGGACCCTCCACTTGACAAATGACCAAGAGACCTCTGTGAATAGGTTTGAGACAATACAATGGAGAAAATCTCTTTCTGGACGTATAGGACTGTGAGCTGCCAAAATTAGCTTACTATACCATGTGCATGAGGAGGAAAGAATCTCGGGAGTAAGATGGAGGGCCGGAGATTCTCGTTTAATGTTGCACTAGGCAGATGATGTCCCGCCATCCATCATAGATGCAACCAGCTGTTTAGGGAAGCGCATTCTTTTGCCGATTCGTCGGGCGGCTCTTACACCAAACAGAAGCTCCCCTGGGCCGTCCTATCTGCAGAGGGAGCCCGAAAGATTGGGGAATGCTGCTCAGGTCACACGCGGGCAAAGGCGGGAAGATCTCCACAAATTTTTCCCAATTTCTGTCTCACTTGGTAATTGTCTGATGCACAATATGATCGACACTCCTGTGGAAGATCGGCGGCGACTGAGGCAGGGATCTCGCCTTCCTCACCTACAACCCTATCGTGCAGGTGTAGGCGGTTAAAAGCCACATGTCAGTATGCAACTCCACCGATGCACCCGTACCTAGTCTTGGTGATTTCAATGCCACAACCCTTTAGGGCGAAATATTGGATGCTTTTTTGGGGGAGAATCTCCCTGCAATCCAGCAAGCCATAGATGGATGCCAGATTCATAGTCGTAAAGATTGATGTAAAATTACGGAGAAGAAGTTCCTGGACAGCACTAAAGAAACCCTAACCCTACTTCCGACAAAGAGGTCTGTCTTATAGGGCATTAAATTAAATTTTAGAGACTTTCATTGAGTCGAATAAATATAACTTCTCTTGCTTGTTATCTAGATAATCTTTAAATTAAAAAGACTATATAAGATTATAACGTCGATATTTTATTGATTAAAAGTATTTATAAAGATCTTTATATATTTAATTATTATAGTTCGTTTAAAAGACTTTATAATTCTTTTAACATATTTTAAAGAATTTAGTAAGACATTTTAATAGTATTAAATACGAAAGCTATATAGAAAATTATGTATCTATATTTATACTATTTTTTTTTTATTATTATTTATATAGTTTTAATATTATAAAAAGAAAGAAACAAAGCTTTTTATAAATAAATAATATTAGTTATTATATTATTAAATTTTTAATAGTGTCATAACTTCAGCTCTTAACATTATAACTTCTACTACTTAATCAAATCGAATCTAGCGCGACTTGACTCTACCCATAAATATCGGCCTTCTATCATCATTAGATCTTTATAGCTATTATTTCGTTCATATTGAAATCAATGCATTTAGCTACACTTCAGTTTCTAATAAACAATAATAGTATATGCAAACTTTAATATTAAAGTCAATAAATATAAATACTATATTAATGTTTATTATATATCTACTAAAAATATAATTTATAAATTATTATAGAAATTAAAATTAATTTTTAATCTTTAGTGTAGATATAAATATATATTATCTTTTAATAGATATTTCTAAATAAAGAGTATATAAATTCAAAAGACTTTTACTTTTAAAAGAAAGAGAATTTCTTTCAAATAATAACTAGATAAATAAATAACAAAAATAGTTTATTATATATATTTTCAAAAGCTTTAGAAGTATTTATTACGATTATAGAGTATATTAAAGTAATTTTAATAACTCATTAATATATATAATTACATGAATTAAGTCTTTCATATTATATGTAAATATAACGTGAGTTACGATTCAATATATATAACTCAATTAGTTCTCTATACTAGATCGAGGCTTTGTTCAAAAATTAGAAAGATTACTGTAAAAGTACTATAAGCGAGTACGCAACGTTTATTCGGTGGTCGGATATGTTCGTTGAACTCCGAACCAGTATTTCACTCGAGTGGTTGCAGGAGATTGAGAGTATACATATGATTCGTAAGCTAATCCAACCGAAAAGGTGTGCAAAGGCACCCCGTAAGTGATCTGCGACACGTACATGGATATGATTAACATTTCGGCCCCGAAGGCGACTTGTGTAGCTGGCCAACGTTCAATCAAAAATTGAAGAGGAGGCTTGATAAGAAGTTACTGGGATGCATGATCAATGATGGTACTATGGATCTCGTAATGGGTCTGGAACACTCGATTTCGGTTCGTAAACACAATGACCTAGGTCCTAATCGCGTCATCATCTTAGTTGAGATTCACTTTGTTTTTGGAGTCCCTTCAACTTCAGACACGTATCTCAACCTTACCGATCTAGACGACAGTAAACCATCCGCTGGATCTCTTGTGGTCTCCAGCAACTAGCGTAGTTATGGCTACCTCAGAAGCAGAAATGACGCCGATCGACAATGCAATGCCGCGTCGACACGTACCAAATATTCACTTCTTTCCAGAACCCGAGGGTTCAGACATGCCCACTGCTGTAGATACGCTCCGACATGGTCTCTCAAATTTGCTCAAGGCCATTCCTTTGTTTTCGGGTACCCTAAAGGCTACCGGCCAGAGAGGAGGCCTCTGTGTGACCGCTCCGTGGAGCACACTCCAAGATATTTTTCAAATCAAGGATCTGAGTCAGGAAGACGGACTGGATTATCAAAATCTCAAATCCAAGCATTTTCCCCTCGAAGACTTGGGAAATCTGGCGGCATTGCTGCCCGTGGCCGGGATAATGAAGAGCGAACCGTCAGTGATTCTCATTCAGCTGAACATCATAAAAGGCGGGATAATTATGGTTATGTGCGTGCACCACAGCTTCACGGACGGAAACGGCACCGTTGCCATCACCAGGTTGTGGGCTGCATGCTGTCGGGGAGAAGATGGCTCGCGACTAGTTACAGAGGAAATGACCGACCGCAAGCGACTGATGCGAGGATGGGGGAGCGCAAGCCTCGCTGATATTTCCGAGTTTACCAGGATGCCAACCGAAAAGCAAGGCTCCTCTGGCGGCATTTTGTCGTACATCAAGACAGTTCTCTTGAACTGGCTAACGAGGCTTTCACATTGGTTGATGGAGCGCTTTGGCAGATGGACAGTAAAAATCAAGAACGTGGACGGCAAGGCATCTTCTCAAGATTCTAAAAGACAAAATGCTATATTATTCTTCTCAAAAAGCAAATTGGGCGAGTTGAAAAGTATGGCGTTTGTCAGGAAGGAAGAGGCAGATGGTGAAGCGTGGATCAGTACCCACGACGCTCTTTGTGCCTAAATAGGTTGTTGCGTCCTCTCTTCAGCAGACCACCAGATCCGTCCGACGGCGGACAGGAGCTGCACACTTGAGATGATGGTGAATATGCGGCGCGCCTTGAATCCCCCCTTGCCAGCAGACTATATTGGCAACATCATAAACACTGTCTCGGTTTCCGTTCCAAGTCAAAGCATCGTCTCGACACCGGCCAAAGTGTCGGAAATGGCGCATGCGCTACGCAATCAGATCACGCAACGTAATGAGCGATACGTTCGAAAGCTAATTGCAGCACTCTCATCGGTAGGCGACCTGGCAAAAGTAGTATTGACCCCTGCATCACCATCTGAAGATAAGATCCTATTCTCGTCTTGGGCAAACCAGGCTTTTTATGATATAAACTGGGGTGATACGGTTGGGACTAGGATCGAGAGAACGAGGGGCCTCAGTCATGCAGCACTTTGTCTAATTTTGCCCGAGTTATCGGCTCCCAGTTTTACGGAAGACGAGTGCGGACTAGAAGCGGTAATTAACCTCAATCGGAGAGGGATGGAGCGGTTGAAGCAGAATGAGTTGTTTATGAGGTTTGCGCAGTGGAGATGTAACTAGATACAGAAGAAGCCGTTGAGATATCAGCGATATGATGAGGATGTCGAGTAATCGATTTACTTCCAAGACCCTCCTGAAGTATATCATATACATGATACCAAATCCAATGGCTGACAGGGCAACTTCCGAGAATTGGGGGCACAAGTTTCAACAGAGACAGACCACAGTGTGTTGCACGGGAGGGTCATAAGATTCAGTAGGATATCATTCCTTATTGATTATCGTTACCAGGCTCTGAGCTATCTGTGCCCATATCCCTCGCTCGCTCGAATTGGGTGATTCGTGCCCACCATTCCATGAATAGAGTGTCAAGTTTTTCTCGTCCACAAGCCTTCTAGTCATATTAACGAAGTGTGCCAAAGGATCAGTCTCTCCTCGCACGAAAAGTGTGGGAATATGGACCAGCGGCCCTGCAATCGAAACATCGAGCCTCCTGCGTCCGCTTGCATCGAATGGTGGGAAGGGGGAAACAAGGACGAGGCATTTGACATTGTGTGGGTGATGTAGGACGGCGGACAAGGCTGTGGCCCCGCCGTCAGAATGCGCGAATATGACGTCCGTTTTGCGGTTACTGATGGATGCAGAGACGAGCTCTACTGCTGCAAGGACACTGGATGGGGAGTCGCCGTCCCAGAATCTGTAATACGGCGGCGAAAATAAGTCGCCGATGCCTGGTGTATCATGGTCAGCAAATGTACTACACGAACGAGTCGTATGGCTTGGAATCAGATGGCTTGTACCCGGATATGGTGGCGACTCTATCCTGCCCTGCAGGTACGTAAAGTCGAGTTCGCTGTCGTCACCTGTGAGGCGGCGCAGCTCTTGTCGGAATGGAGCTATCGAAGATATACTTTCGTCAGCAAACACGCCCTTGGGCGATTTTTCTCTGTAGTCAATGGCATAGGAGCTCAGGTTGCTCAGATGTTGGCCACGCACCAGCCTGTGACTTGAGTACCTAGAAGGTGGAACATTCGATAGTCAGTCTGAGGCACATGTACTGCCGAACGCAAGAGATCTCACATTGGAGTTTGACCCGTAGCCATGGACACAAAGAACTCGCATCTTCTGATGTTTTGAATGAGCATCACAAACACGCAGCCAGTCTCTGAAAGTCAACGATTGGAGCGATACCGGCAGCAGAAGTGTTCTAAGAAGAGCCCGGGTTTGATCTCAGGAATCATGATATGATGACTCTAGCTGGGACTCTGATTACCAGCTTGATGTCATTGTGCCTTGCTCTAGTTCCTCTTTTCTTTTCGTGAGCGAGCTAGGCTGACTTCGATGAGTCGCAAACAATCGAAGCGCGACCCGGTCTCTACCGAACATGGTGTGCATCCGTATTTGAATCAGAGGATATCCGAGGGCCCAAAGATGCAAGGACTCCGCACATCTTACCCGAATGCTTGGGTAGCGCATTGTTGGGCGTGTGCTTGGATAGACTTGAGGTCCCCATCGGACCTAAACGACTACAATGCCTGTCCAATAGCGTACGGGGTGTATCAAACGTGTACTATCGGCAAGTACATACCCCTTCTTGGCTAGGGATCCGCACCCGCTCCTAGTACCTCCCAAATAGCGCGCTCGGCGTTGGCGTAAAGAACGTAATACTACTACCTCACGAGGAGATAGAATACGTCCCGCCATGGTATCAATTTATAGATCTTGAACATGCATGAAACGTATCAATATAATTATATAGAGGGAAAAGGACATGAAATTTAAAATAATAATATAGAGAATAGAGAGTTTAATAATCTTAAAAAGATGAAGTAGTAAATATAATTTAAATATTATATATGAATTTTAATAGTTTTAAGATTTTAGATATAATATATTTCTCTTATAGACTTTATTATTCTTTAATAATTACTAAGATTAGTAGATATAGTATTAATATTTAATAAAAAAAATATATTAAGTTTTTAAAAATCGATTAAGATAATTTTATTTAAGGATTTTAAATGTATAACATTAGATTTTTCTTCTTTATTTTATAATCTATTAACTTTAGAGAAAAAATTAGATTTTATAAAATAAACATTTAAGTATCTATTAAATATTAAACTTTTAAATCTTTTTTCAAGTACGATATAGTATAAAAGCTAAGATATATATATAGAAAGTATTATATCCTTTTATTATATTTACTTTCTATAGTGTAATATTATAATGATTTAGTACTTATCGTGTAACAAGGTAAGAAGCTCTTTTTTCTTGGCGGATGACGAAGCATAGAGGCCTAGATTGTTTTGGAACCTCTTCCTTCGAAAGTAGTACAGCCTTGAAAGGGAGAGAATCTATGATATAATGAGCAACGCATGCAACAAGCCTCACCTCTTTGGTTACTTAAAGATGGAAAACGGTCTTAAATCGCACTCATTACCGTTATTACTCTTGGAGCTTCACGCTTGCTTGTCGCGGGTTGGACAGCCCAATTGGAGACGATAGCGTTCTGGCTGCTCGAACTAGTCTTCTCAGCCGACCATAATGGAGTTCAATTAAAACTGTGGTATGAAGGGTAAGAAGGCGGTCTTGGTTATGTTTGTCGTTAGTCTAGCGTGCGAGAGCCCAGTGAGCGGATCTCGTAGCCGCTAGCTCGGAAATTCCAGTCTTATTCGTGCATATGTGGACTTTATCTTGCAGCTTGCATGATGCACAACATCTTAGGATGTGATTCAACCCGAACCACACCATCAGACACCTTATACGGACTCTCATGGTTAGAACAGCGATTCAGAACAGTAGGCACAGCGCCTAGACTACGCTTTGACTATTGACATCCTATTCCAGGCTGATTGCCACTCGAATGAAGGCTGTCCTCCCAGGAGTAGCGCTTTTCCAACGACTTCGTCGATTTTGACTTTCGACTGTGGACACTGAAGATCTTGTGGTGAAGCAAAATGGGCAGCTGGACGAAGGTGGCGATAGCTCGGAATTTCACTCGGCTTTCGTCAATCCACAAAAATGGCTCACACTCGGGTCGTACTGAGGTGGCTTTCAGCTCGCGGTAGTCGAGCATTTCAGATAGCTTGGCTAGGGACTAGCTAAGCATTTACTGCCGTTGCTGTCTTTACTAGAATTAGGTCCCAACATCTCTCCCTTCCAAAAAGCTGGACGGTACGTGATAAACTTGTAATTCCAGCACTGGGAGACGCGACTGTCGCCAGACTCTATATCGATGGATTTAAGTTTGCGCAACGGCTTTTCTAAGGACCAACTCAAAGGTTTGGATTATGATGCTATCGTCAAGGCTTATGCTCAATTCCCTGGGAAAGCGTCCATAGCGGAGCTTGACATCGATGGGTTAAAGACGTCAAATGGAGATTACCAAAGTGTCTTGCCCATCGAGACGTCTAAAGCTGTGGCCAAGCGGAATGATACCGATACGGCGTTCAAGGAAGGTATCAAATTCATTCCTGCCGAAACCAACGGACATCATCTCTCACAGCCGTCCGTAAATACCATTGCACCGTCGCCCCCGGTTCCAGGAGATGGAGTCATGCCGATCGCCATAGTTGGAATGAGCTGCCGGTTCCCTGGTGGTGCCAATGACATCGAAAAGTTTCGAGAATTGGTCTTTGAAGGTCGCTCCGCGTGGTCAAAGGTCCCAGAAAGCAGGTTCTCAGTCGATGGCTTCTATCATCCAAATTCCGACCGAACTGATTCGGTAAGTACTTGAGTGGAATCTGCCGTCACTCGGTCAAAGACGGCCAGCTGAGAATCTAGATGAATGTCAAAGCCGGCCACTTCTTACAAGGAACAGATTACAAGCAGTTTGATGCCTCTTTCTTCAATATAAGCCCCAATGAAGCCAAGGTGAGCCCTAGGTTTAATTTAGAAGAGGAATAGCGACTAAGAATTGCAGGCAATGGATCCCAGAGCCCGGATGCACCTGGAGGGAGCCTATGAAGCTCTCGAGAATGGTAATCCTTTCCAAGCATCCACTGTAGTGCCAATTGAATAACGATGAAATAGCCGGTATCACCCTCTCAGAGGTTATGGGCTCTGACACTGCCGTCTTTGTTGGAGCCTTCGGTGCTGATTACGGTAACCTGATGGCTCAAGATCCCGGGATTGTTCCAGCATATAAGTTAACCGGCCTGGGGGCCTCGCTATTCTCAAACCGAATCTCGCACTGGTTCGATCTGAAAGGACCATCCGCAACAGTGGACACGGCTTGCAGCGCTTCCATGACTGCGCTTCATTTGGCTTGTGAGTGTCTCCGGAATGGTGACTCCAAGATGGCGATAGTATCTGGAGCGAATCTTATACTTGAGCCAGACGTTATGCTAGGCCTCAGCACTTTGAAGTAAGTAGTCCCACATGGGAGTTACTCCAGGTGCGGTTCTAAGTCAAACAGGTTCCTGAGCCCCGATGGGAGGACATACATGTTCGATCAAAGAGCGAATGGCTACTCGAGAGGTGAAGGACTAGGCACACTGGTGGTTAAACCTCTATCAGAGGCGCTCGAGGCAAATGACCCCATTCATGCTGTCATCAGAAATACTCGGACGAACCAAGACGGACGGACCCCAGGCATCACAATGCCTAGCCAAGACGCGCAACGAGCACTCATACAGGCCACGTACCACCAGGCCAGAATCGATCCATCTGAGACTGATTTCTTTGAAGCTCATGGGACTGGTACGCAGGCAGGAGATCGCATCGAAGCCGAGGCGCTTTCAACTGCACTTAGCACTGCATCTCGCTCCTTTCAGAAACCACTGCACGTTGGGTCAATCAAAACACTTCTAGGACATACAGAAGGTTGTTCTGGTATCGCCGGCATGATGCATGCGGTGATGGCTTTGAGAGGCAAAGCCATCTTACCAAATTGCAACTTTGAAATCCCCAGTGAAAAGATAAAATTTGATGCGTGGAGAATCAAGGTTGGTCATCCATGTAAATAGAGAGTATTATTGACATATCTAGGTTCCCACAAAGCTTGAAAGCTGGCCTGCCGACCATGCCCGTCGAGCTTCTGTAAACAGCTTTGGCTATGGGGGCGCGAATGTTCATGTCGTCCTCGAAGAAGCTCCAGGCCAAGTTGGTAACCGATATGAAGTGAATGGCTCTGAAGAATCACCCGATTCCCATTCGGTAGACGAGCGAAAGATTTTGTGTCTCAGTGCCCATGATGCGGGCGGGATCGAAAGGCAAGCCGGGCTTCTTGCAGAGTACCTCCAGGTTCACTCCGGGTCGGAAATCATGCACGATCTTGTCTATACACTCGGTCAACGACGATCTATCCATAAGCACAGGTGTGCGGTTCAGAGTGATTCACTTCGAGGGCTGCAATCGAGCCTTGGGAAAATCAAATATGCTCCTCCCAAGGCCAGCGGACCCAAAAGACTTGCGTTTATATTTACTGGTCAGGGAGCTCAATGGCCGAAGATGGGATTTGAGCTGCTGGGTACATATCCTGTCTTCAAGAATACGTTACATGCCGCAAGCAAACACATTACTAACCTCGGTGCTACCTGGTCTCTATTAGGTATTTTCAAATTTTTGTCTTTTGGTTGTTCATCCTTGACCTAGTATACAGATGAGCTTTCCCGGGAGGCTGCATATTCCAAGGTCGACGAGGCTTTCATCAGTCAGCCCCTCTGCACCGCGTTTCAGATTGCTCTGGTCGACCTCCTCCGATCTTGGGCAGTCCACCCTAGCATAGTCGTGGGCCACTCCAGTGGCGAGATCGCTGCCGCCTATACTGCAGGGATGCTCTCGCTCGAATCTGCCATGAGTGTGGCTTTTTACCGCGGCAAACTAAGCTCGCAGCTGGTTCCCAAAGGTGGTGATGCTAAAGGTGCAATGCTTGCTGCTGGGCTTTCTGTTGACGACATACAACCTTACATAGAAAGTGTCAGCTCGGGTAAGGTTGCAGTCGCTTGCATCAACAGCCCAAAAAGCGTCACACTCTCAGGAGATGTAGGGGCTATCGACGAGCTACATTCGATTTTCGAGGAAAAGGGTCTCTTTAGCCGTAAGTTGAAGGTCAACGTGGCTTATCATTCCGTCCACATGAAAGCGATTGCGGAAGAGTACTCCAGATCTCTGCGTGGCCTGAGTGTATTACCGAGAAATCAGAATGTGAAGTTCTTCTCCAGTGTTTTCCCGGGCATCGGTGTGGAAACCAACACAGAGTATTGGGTCCAAAACCTTCTTTCTCCTGTTCGATTCAGCGATGCGATGAGGATTGTGCTCGACTCCCAGACTGAACACGATCTTGCGTGCATCGAGATTGGACCTCATTCCGCGTTAGCCGGTCCTTTCAAGCAAATTTGTCAGTCGTTGTCCGCAGAGGCAAAAACAGAATACTTTCCGTCTGTCGTGAGGAATGGAGATGGCGTGGAGCAGGCGCTGACTCTCGCTTGCAGTCTGTTCAGCATTGGCTGGAAGATTGACGTTGCGTCAGTCAACTTTCCAGCTGGAGAGACGAATCTTCGAGTACTGACGGACCTCCCCCCTTATGCATGGAACCACAGCACCAACCATTGGCATGAAGGAAGACTGTCCCATAATTACTGCCACCGCAAGCATCCGCCTCACGACCTCCTTGGTACACTCTTAGATCATTCGAGCGATCTTGATATGCGGTGGACCAAGTATATACGTCATTCGGAACTTCCATGGCTCAAGGATCACGTGATTAGATCTGAGATCCTTTTGCCAGCTGGGGCCTACCTTGCTATGGCTATGGAAGCAATTGCCCAAAAAGCCTCGATCGTCGGTTTGCAGGTCAAGGGGTATAAATTGCGCGATGTGACTTTCTCCAAAGTCTTGGTAGTCCCCGACACATCAGATGGAGTCGAAGTGTCACTCATCCTGGAGCCGTTCCGGCGAAGTTCTGCGGCATCTTCTACAAATTGGAGCGAATTTCGAGTCATTTCATTTGGACCTGATCGAAAAGCTTATGAGCATTGTCATGGATTGATAAGCGCAACCCACACCGCGAATTTTGACTTCTCTTCCAAAGATGAGGCCGTTCTAGCCAGTGTACGCCATGACAAAGATATGAAATCTGGACTTTACCAGCAGTGGTTGTCACAAGCTGCGTCAAACAGCAACGAGCTGGGTCCGTCATTTCAATTGATCTCGAAATGTTGCATGAAGGACGAGAATGTTTTCTGTACCTTGCGCATACCCCAGAGGTTTGGCCAGGAGAGCCCACTGACCATCACCGCTCCTCTGTGGGACTCTATTCTACAGGTCACAGTCCTGGCTCTTGCTGGTAAGGCCCGCCCTCTGACTGGCGCAATGGTTCCTACTTCAATCGCCGAGCTGGCCATTTCGAAGTCAATTAGTCGGAATCCTGACGATATACTTTACGCTCGAGGCTCGACAGCAGAATTGAGTCCAAGGGATTTCGAAGGTCAAGTCATCATAGCTCAGGACACGGGTGACGTCTTAGAGCCTGTGGTCCAAGTCCAGGGTGCTAAATTTGTGGTCATACCTAGAGATGAAGAGTACAATAAGAGCGAGGACGATCCAAAGACCAAACTCTGTTGGAACGTGTTGTGGGAGGAAGACCCTGATGATCTATCACAGG
The DNA here is from genome assembly GCA_003184365.1 of Evernia prunastri. NCBI lineage: Eukaryota > Fungi > Ascomycota > Lecanoromycetes > Lecanorales > Parmeliaceae > Evernia > Evernia prunastri. Next base: position 22,515 of record NKYR01000150.1, read on the forward strand.
AGGACCTTGCGAAGCGTTGGCCAATTCCTGGGCTGGCACCTCAGGAGATACCCCAAACCGTGATCTGCGAGAGAGCTTCATGGTACTGTCTACGCTCTGCGTTCAAATCTTTAGTCGACACAGATATCGAAAAGATGGCACCCCATCATCGAAATTACTACAACTGGATGAAAAAGCGATACGAGCTGGGACAAGATGGCAACTTACCTTACCAGAAGAAGGACCATCAAGAGTTGTGGTCTTCCACTGACCAACAAGTCATTGAAAGTACTTTGCAGCAAGCGGCTGCCACTGGCGCCCAAGGCCGCATGGCGGTTCGGTTGGGACGTAGGCTTTTGGATGTATTAAGAGGAGAAATAGAGCCGCTCTCTTTGATGCTTGAAGATGATTTACTGAACGAATACTACGCGGATAGTCGAGGCCAAGACCGTGTCTATGAGCAAGCTGCGCGATTTGTGAGACTGGCTGCTCATAAAAACCCTAAGTTGCGCATTCTTGAAATTGGAGCTGGAACAGGGTACGTGATCTCGTGACGACCTCTTTGCACGTATACTAGTTTGTTTTCGCAGAAAGATCACTAATCGTTCACCTCTCTTCCATCATCAACAAGTTGCCTTTGCAAACAACAAAATTTGATGCTGACTCGAATTGAATAGGAGCATAACGACATGGATTTTGAAGACGCTTGGTGGATATGACACTCATTATCCTCAGTTCTCATCCTACGTCTTCACTGATATCTCGACTGGCTTCTTTGAAAAGGCTCAGAACAAGTTCAAAGCTTGGGGAAGCCTCATTTCGTACAAGTCACTCAATATTGAAGAGGATCTGAAAGCCCAAGGATTTAATGAAGATGAGGGGTACGATATGGTGATTGCCGCGAACGTTTTGCATGCTACCCACGTTATGCACCACACCATGAGCCAAGTGAATAAGCTGCTCAAGCCAGATGGAAAGCTTATTCTGGTTGAGGCATCTGCAGGCCGTATGATATCTGGGGAACTTATTTTCGGACTGCTTCCGGGATGGTGGATGGGTAAGCAATAGAACAATGTCTCATCAGGGTACTGACATGTTGCAGGCGTCACCGAAGGCCGAACAGAAAGCCCTCTTCTTTCCGAAGGGCAATGGAATGCTTTGCTGAAGCGCACTGGATACTCAGGGGTCGACATCTGTCTCCGGGATAGCATAGAGGAGGAATCATGGACAATGTCGATGATGGTATCATCCAAAGAGAGCAGTGATGGAGAAGTTGATCCCCATGAGATTCAGATCATCTACGACGCCCCCCAGGAGCGAGATCTTGTCGATTCACTAGCCAAGAAGTTCGAGAAATCATCCAGCACCAAAACTTTGATCTCAACCTTGTCAGAGACGGATCCCTCGAACGAATTTGTCGTCATTGTCGACCACGCAGACGCCTCTCTTCTCCTAGACCTTGACGAGAAAAAGCTTGAGGTGCTTAAGTCAATATTCTCCCAGGCGCAAGGTGTCCTATGGATAACGTTGAGCGGCTCAAATTACAGCAAACAAGCCGAAGCCGGCGCTGTTTTGGGGATGCTCAGAACGCTACGGTCAGAGAGCGGAGGCATGAACTATGTAACGTGTGACATGGAGTCCAACGAAACTTCGAACCTGGATCTCGCTCAAGCCATCTCTAAAGTCTTTTTCAAAGCATTCAGCAAGTCCAACATGAGATCCTCGGTAAAAGAACTTGAATATGCTGTGCGGAATAGAAAAATCGTGATTCCTAGACTTGTTGAAGACAAGCCTGCTAACAAAGCCACCATGACGCAGCCATCGAAACAGGAGCCAGAAGAGCAACCCTTATGGCAAGAAGACAGCTGCCTGCGTCTCGATATGGGCCATGTTGGACTCCTGGACACATTCCAATTCGTTCACTCCCGGGGCTTTCCATGCGATCTCCTCGACGACGAGGTGGAAATCGAAGTAAAAACGGTCGGTCTCAACTTTCACGATCTCATGGTCGCGACAGGCCAGCTTCCCGATCCGAACGGCTACGGTGTTGAATGCGCTGGTATCGTTACCAAGCTGGGGAAGAAAACGGACCAGCTCAAGGTTGGGGACAGGGTTTGCGCGATCGCTCCCTCCAGCTTTGCCAGTCGGGTCATCGCATCTCAGAAGCTAGTCAGCATCCTGCCGGACAGCATGACTTTCGAGGTCGGCGCCTCGATCCCTTCCGTTTTCACGACATCTTACTATTGCATCTACCACGCAGCCCGGCTGCAGAAGACCGATTCAATTTTGATACACTCAGCAGCGGGTGGTGTAGGGCAAGCATGTATCAAAATGGCGCAGCTTGTGGGCGCAGAGATCTTTGTCACTGCAGGCTCCTCAGCCAAGGTGGACTTTCTTCAGAAGACTTTTGGTCTACCGCGAAGTCACATCTTGAACTCAAGGACCCTCAGCTTCAGACATGATATCATGGCCCTGACTGAAGGTAAAGGTGTTGACGTAATAATCAATTCCCTGGCAGGAGAAGCCCTCACAGAAAGCTGGAGATGTTTGGCCATGTTTGGACGATTCGTGGAACTCGGCAAGAAGGACGCCGTGCAGAACTCCAGGCTCGACATGGCGCCTTTCGAAAGGTCTGCCAGCTTTATTGCCGTAGGATGGGATCATTTTGGCAATCATAGGCCAGAATTTGTTGGCAGTGTGCTAAAAGAGATCATGAATCTTTTCGCCAACTTCACTTTGACCGCACTGGAGCCAATCACCACCTTTCCCATGTCGGAAATTGAAGCAGCATTCAGGTTCATGGCTTCAGGAAACCACATGGGCAAGATTGTTGTTACAGCTGACAGAGATTGTCTTGTCAAAGTAAGTCGATCATCCGCGCGAATCTTCAAGCTACTAATAGGTAAATGTAGGCTATCCCTAGGTCGCCGCCACCTCTTCGGCTTCGTGCTGATGCTTCTTACCTCCTTGTCGGCGGACTGGGTGGTATTGGTATAGAAATAGCAAAGTGGATGGTCAATGACCTTGGTGCTAAGAGTCTCATATTAATCTCAAGATCTGGTCTCGATGCAGCCGGTGCAGCAGATGCAGTTGAAACACTTAGGAGACCAGATGTCGCCATCACAGTGCGTAAATGCGACGTGGCAGACAAGGAAGCCCTCTCAACCTTGCTTCAAGACTGCGCTGACACTTTACCGCCAATCCGAGGCCTAGTCCAGGGCGCCATGGTCCTCAGAGTAAGCGCCCACATTATCTCTGCTCCCCAGACCCCAGAGCAAAATTTGCATCGCTAATCTGATTCATATAGGACGCGATCTTTCCTAACATGACCCTGAGTAAATACTACCAAGCTCTCAATCCCAAGATTCGCGGTTCACGAAACCTACACGACCTATTCCAGCAGTCTTCAAGCCAGCTTGATTTCTTCGTCATGCTCTCCTCCTTAGGTGGCCTCCTAGGTAACGCCTCGCAGTCCAACTACGCCGCCGGGAACACGTATCAAGATGCCCTAGCCCACCATCGCGCAGCGCACGGCCTACCCGCTTTGACCATCGACGTCGGCAAAGTCGTAGATGCCGGATGGGTCGCGCAGAACCAAGACATAGTATCGCGAGGCGTTCTGGAAATGGCTCGGGACATCAGCGTCAAGGATCTCACTAATCTCATCGAGCACCACATCCGCGGCGGAAGCACGGGGTCCGACACGGTCGCGGCTCAAGTGGCGGTCGGTATCGAAGGGTATCCCTCCTTCGACGCACGCTTCTTACACGTTGGCGCCAGCGTCGCGGGCTTATCGCAGAAGCAAGAATCACAAGATCAAACGCAATCATTGGAGTTGCAGATGGCGGCCGCAGGCCACGATAGCGCGCGGCTGGTATCGCTGATCCTGGAAGCGTTCAAGCAGAAACTTGGCCGATTGCTGGCGCTGAAGGTCGAGGATGTGCGTGAGGACGAGACGATTGCGGGACATGGAGTTGACAGTCTGGTGGCGGTTGAGATCCGGAATTGGTTCCGAAAGGAGATGGGAGCTAATGTGACCGTGTTCGATATTTTGAATGGCAAGTTGAGTGTGAAAGGAGTGGTGGACGAAATTGTCAGGGAGATGGTGAAGGCTTGATTGGAAGAGATACGGAGGATGAGGGAAGATTCTTGATTGGGACGCGTCGTCTTTCCGGCATAATTTTGGCCAGATTTCCTTGTACTTCTGCGCATCCGACCTTTCCACACGCTCGTTTTGACACGGCAGGAACCTAGCATCTATCACATTCACGGCAATTCATATCGCGAAAAACGCTGCGCTTATCCATCAGAAGCATCCATGATTCAAGAAATGCACCTTCCGTAGATTCATTCACTCTAGTCAGCTTGGATACCAGATCCGCGCAGCAGACTAGAAGTACTACCCATGAAGCCTCGAGAAGCGCAAATTTGTAAGACGCCAGACATTTTTCAAACGCTGCACCTATTCTATTCCTATGCCCTTCCTTGTACTCGGGACGTACACGCTAGCGGGGGCCCAACCGTAGGGATTTTATGGGTAAACTCAGGCTTGCCTTGCTCATACCTAGGTAAGCAAGATTTTGACCCCTACCAGCGTGTCCGTCCCGAGTCCATAAGTATGAGTGCCATGGCTTCTGGGAACGTCGGCTATCCCTCGAACTTGTGAGGGCCACGAGACGGGTTCCAGGAGAGTTCTGAGATAAGTAGAATGATCAATCGATCTATGCATCACATACCGACACCTTGACAGGACTCTGGGCGATGCAATCAGAGACTCCAAGCTGCTCTGACAGGGTTGGCGGTGGTGGAAATAGTTGATTTTCGAGGGGAAATTGCACCAACTATCAGATTTGAAATCCAAACTGCACCAACTAACACATATGTGAAGATATAAAATTTAATTAGGCGTTGAAAAACAAGTGCCGTAAGGCGGAGTGTCAAGACACTAACCCATATGGGACGCCAAGCCAGGAACCCTAGCCCTCAATATCAGCGAACAGCCCTACTGCATTAGTGGCTTGGCGCATCCCACACTACATGTAGCCTACTTTCCTACATTACATAGATCCTTAGTCCACTCAATACCACATTATTCAACACCTTCAATAATCGTGAAAATTTCTTCACTATCAATTGAACCAGTTGGTTTTGAAGTCAACCCTGCACCAACTATTTAGATAAACCAACGGTTCCACTAATAGTGGACCACTTAGTTGGTGCACCATCGCCAGCCCTAGCTGCTCAAGACTGGGCTGAAATTGACTTTTTTCACTGGAAGTGTGGTTGGACTATGGAGCACTGCTACTAACGTTGCGTATGCAGCTGACACTGAATCGTACAAGGGCAGCCCGTTGCTAAGTGTGAAAACGTTCGCTTTCAGGATTTTATCTGCTGGAAATGATGCAGGCACATCTATGTTGAAGCTACCCCCCACGGTGTGTCAAATAGCTAATGGTGGCAGATCGTATGGTTTTCCTAGACTAAATAAGTAGTCTCACATTACGCCATACAAAATATCAATCAATCGTCCGTGACCATTTCTCAATACCTTCGCAATCCGCGGCACAATATAGAAACCCAAAAGCCTGAAAGAAGGTTTTCGACACGGTCAATAGACCTAATCACCATCGCGATCTCAAAAAGCATCGCTGCAGTAGCATTCCTCCTCTTCGAGGCCAGACCTCTTCCACTTGGCTCCACCTGCCTTCCACGGAGAAATCTTAGTGGTATGAACCGTACTGTCGTGTATATACCATACCATGCTAGACTGGGTTATCGCCGATGGAACGTTCCCTCATTGGATGAAAAGATAAGCAGCAGTGACCTCTCAGTGTGTCAAATTTCCCCGGCCCTAGTTCAGGTTCCAATTTCCTATTGAAAAAATCGAAGAGACGCCAATCAGAAGGCGCATAATTCCTTTCATCATAGTGTCTGTCGAACCAAATCCTGAAATCCAAAGTCAAGAGCTCAAAATTCTTCAAGGTCTTCAGCCCGCTAACCACACCCCTTGGTGAGAACTCACCCTGAACCCACCGATAGTCTATTGTAACGTGGCAACTTTTCCTTGGAGTCTGGGTGCCGCGGAGCCCGCGAAGCGACTTGACGAAGTGGTCTGCCTCGTCTGCTTCACTGGATCGAGACGTGAATTGCGTTGCATCCAGTGTGACTTCGACGTACTGCATCATACTGAGAGCTTGGGGACCCAGCATCTTGGGAGGCATGTTATGCACGTGCCGGCCCTCGAAACGGAAAACGTTGTCACGATAGAGAATGCCCATCGCCTCAAGATTAACCTGACGAGCTGCTCTCAGGATGGCCAGGCGTTTGGACTGGCAGCGAAAGATCAAATATATCAACGCACAGCCCAGGGGGTTCCATAAACAAGAGTGCGGGGTGATAGACTGCCCTGCGCCGGTGTAGGTCGCCTTGAAGAGATGGTGGTAGATCATGTTGCGCACCTCGGGAGGCAATGCGAAAAAGCCGTGCTCGGTCGTCGACTGGAAGACACATCCTTTGGTCATGTCGATTGGTTCGCAAGGGTTTGGAAGTCTATCGACGGTGTCGAAGGGTGTGGACCCATTGCGTGCCGCGTCCATGAATGAGAAAGTCGCTGTGGACGCTGGAAAGGTTGGAGATGAACTGGAGGTTGGAGATGAACTGGAGGTTGAAGATAGACTTAAAGTTAGGGATGAACTGGAGGTTGGAGATGAACTGGAAGTTGAAGCTGAACTGAAAGTTGGAGATGAATTAGAGAGGAAGAAACAAAGAGGAAATCGCGGGAGATAATGTACCCTCCCTCAGATGGCGTGTCCAAGCTTGAAAAATTGCATTATCTTGGGAAATTGGGTTTTTCTCTCTCTTACAATCATTGAGCACGTTTGAGAGTGGAACCCGAAGCTTACTCTAGACTAGTTGCCAAGACCTTCTCATTCTGACATTACCCACACTTCGAGATCCAGGCAAAGCGTCCGATGGCTTGCTGTGGAGCACCAATAATCACGAAATTTGAATCAGAATGACAATTTCTGGCTTGAGCAATAAATAACTCCAGGCTACATCCTGAAAGTGCGACTTTCTGTGGCATCCCAGATCTCATCATTTGGTGCATTGAACCCAAGCGCGCATGTTCAAGCAAATGAATCAACATTGGGATTTTATCCAATTTTCAATAACAACAAATTATATACATATCATCTAATCGCCTATGTGTGGACCTTATCGCGTCGTCTGGACCACTGTCTAACAAGATTTCCTTTTCAACCAAGATCATTCCACATGAATATAAGATATCCCTCACTAATCTTCTTCCTCAACGCCTTCAGGCTCAGGACTCCAGTCGTCTGGAACAGGGTTAAGTGGACGGAACTCGAGATGATGACTTCCCACACTCTCATCGAATTTCCCGGGTCCCAAACTCGACTCCAGAAACCTCTTCACTTTCTCATAGCTCTTCTTGTGATGCCGAAGCAGCGCCGTATCATAAGTGAAGATTCTCCGAAATGCTTCTTCAGAAAGAAGTCCCTTAAATTCCGCAAACTCATACTCCTCCACCACAATCTTGATCGTCAAGACCTTGAAACCCGTGAGGCGTGCAAGCTGGATGTACAAGATATGGCGATGGACATGGAATGGGACAGAACCCTCTTTGCCGTAATTCAGCGTGACCTCGCACGACTCCCGGGTGATCTGGTTGCCGGCGAAAGTGGCAATGACATCGTCGTTGATCAGACGCGCACCTGGGCCGGTACTGAGGCGGAACTCCACGTGCTGGACGGAGGCTACAGGTACGGAATCAAGGTTTACCCAATTCGTGCGGTCGACGAAGCCTAGGTCCACTCGAAGGACCGTATGCTTTGGAAAAAGCTCAGAAGCTTCTTCCTGGACGCGCTTGTTGAGTCTGAGAACGGTAAGGTTGCCGCTAGCGATGGATTTGCTGTAGATAATATCGCGGAGCTCACGCGGCAGGTCTGAGATCAGGAACGGTGCGTTATTCGACGGAAGGTTTGATTGGCTGTTATTGGTGGAGCACATTGTCTCTCGTAGATCAAGGTATCTGATGGTCCACGAGTGTTTGGTGGTGTTGGATCTGCTTGTTGTTGAGGGAATCTTGGTACGGGAAATTCAAAAATGGAGCACGTCGTATGGGAGCTATATAGATATGTAGGCATGGAGGTGGCTGTGTCATAGTCAGAAGGTGTCAAGGGGACTAGATGTGTTTGTCATACAACGATATTCACCTCGCATCGAATTCGAGAAACGTGGGGCCCCACTAGGTAAGTAAATTTTCGGATCTCTTAAATCTAGGTCTATATGCTGTTTTTCGTGAATGGCCCTCTCGGCTAGAAACTTTCTCTTACATAATGTTGAGTGCCACGTCATCGTGGCTGAATGGCTTTTGAAGATGACCACACTGTCTCCAATCCGTGTTTTCTGTATCTCACAACGAATGGGATGGTGAAAAGAATTCGGCGAGCCACACCAATTGTCATGGATCCTGTGTGGACGATCCATCCCGGGGGCCATAAGCCATGTTATAGCAGATGGGGCCAAAGAGTGGCTACCTACATGAATGATTGTTAAGAGATTTATAGACAAACAAGAGAACCAATGATAGGAAGCCCATGGAAGTCATTGGGCAGATAATCGCAAACACTAACAGCATAGTTCGCAAGGTGCGAAGCCGGAAAGAAAGGGGCGTAACAGTGTATGATCCAGTATGTATTACTTCGATATACTGCATGCAACTTTCCCGAGTCTAGTCCGTCTTCCGTGCTCAAGTGACCTGAATTTGCTCTTATGAGATGCCTAAGCCCTTTACTCCTGTTGAGCACCGTCTTTTTGACAGTGGAGTGTGACTGAATTGCTACCAGCCGGCGAGCATACAAGCCTATATACGCTCGGCTGGCCCCTTTTCCAACCGATGTTGCTCAAACATGTCCACTGAGCGCTCGGTCTTGCCCTGGGTGTGCTCGCAGGGATGGAACTCCAAGAAGCCTTTTCCGTCCTCCTTGATAAACTTCGCCGGACCCAGCGCAGGTACTAATCGCTTCCTCAACTCGTGCGTATCCATCGAATCCATAAACAAGCGACGTTGGGGACTGGAGTTCCAGTACTCTGTATGCTGGTCCTCCCTCACGAGCTTGATTATCAGGGTACTGAAGTGTCTGTACCCGGACAACGCATAGTAGAGCGTCCACGATAGCGAAACACCCGGGTGTGATTTGTCGGTCCATGCCTCTTTGTCAATCAGGGAGTCTTTATGAGCCTCGATGGTGAAGGTGCAGCAGCCCATGGCATCATTTTGGCGATAGCTGAGATGCCGAATGGAACTGAATCGGAATGCATTCTCCAGGTGGGGATCACGGCCGGGGGGGAGACGGAGGCGAATATCGACATTCTGGATGCCCGCGGGAATGTTTACCCTAGTGACAATGGTGTCTAGGCGACCTGGGATATTGAAATTGACACGAAATATCGCTTCGTGTTTGATGCGGTGTAATGCTTCTTCAGTGATGGTGGAGCAAATGCAAAGGATGTTCATGTCTCCGGAGCGAATACATAATGCGATGATCTCGTCTCGCAGCTCACGAGGAATGGTGAGTAACTTGGGTTGCTCATCGATCACAGGCTGGTGAGCGACAAGAGCTGTCTGTTGGGTTGCCAAAGCCATGGCTCGCAAAATGTCTTCAATAGTTTGTTTTGGGTTATCAGAGGTTTACTCCTGATAGATTGAAATTATGGTCGTGATTTAGACGCGGATCAATTTGTTAGGAGTGTTAACGCGTAAGCGCTACTGTGTTATAGCTACCCCTCATGGTGGCCAATGGTGGCAAATTAGCATGGACTTCACAGGCTGTAAAGTTAGCCTTCACATCACTCCATAGCTAGACAATGCATCCTTTATACTTCGGGTTCAACACGGATTTATAACAACGGGGCTTTGTGCCTTTGATGAAAGCCAAAAATTTGTTATAACACAGTGGTGAGTTGTTTTTGTGAGCGTATTCAAGAGGACTCCATGTTGACAGGCTCATACTCAAAGGCGCCGGACAATGATATCAGATCTTTCGACGTACTGTGGTTAGAAGGCGCCATCAGGCAAGAGTCAAGATAAGAAAAATAGAGGCTGATAAGGCCCAATTCGAGATTTCATCCAAGACATGAAGGCATGACGAAGTTGCCAATCTCAACAAAGCGACACATACCACCATCGGGTCCCCTGTTTTCAAAGCTACCCTAATGAGTCATTGACACTGCATACACAATAGAAAACGAGACATAACGGCGCATGTGGACAGGAACAAGATATGCACGGTAAGCATTAGTGGGAAACACAATGACATATGTGGAAAATCAGAAACCTCTCATCAGTGTCCCGTTTAGCTAAAAACTCAAACCCTGATATTTGAAACAAGAGAACAGGTTCATCGAATACGTCGGGGCCTCACTGGAAGTGAATGCAATACCACCAAATATGCTCAACATCTATACTACTGAGTGGGAAGCTCTGGCAAAGTAAATCGGGTTGCCTCTGAGAGGATAACGGCATTGCTCAAGAACATGTTAAACACCTTGAAAGCAAATTCGGTTACTTCAAGACGATGCTAGATCAGGTGACGGTCAAACTGCACCCGCATTATCAATCAACGGCTCACGGAGAGAAGGACAATTGTCAGGTCCATTACCATAAGCCGAAAGATAGGTGTTAAAAGATACTGGCAGCGCTGCAATTAAATAACGACAATCTGAGTATGTTCAAAGCCAGAGTCCACACGAAGTCTAGATAGATATCGTCCGCCATTGATGGAGGGAAACATTTGAGTGGTTTGTGTTGCTACTGCCTTGTTCGCTTGTTTGCCTAGTATCTTCCATGTATATACTTGTTTGCCTAGCACCTTCCGTCCAAGTTTACCACATTCTTCATGATTGTATTCATGTAGCTAGTCAGTCTTTACCCCCATTTACCATAAAATAGCTGATGACCCCGTAATTCGACTCACTGTGCATCATCCATCACCACTGCTGTGCCCTGCTGACTTTCTCTCATGCTTCGTATACATATAATCAAAAGGTTGAACATGTTTGACAATGAGTTCCACCGTCATTGTGGGTGAAGCATTTCGCCAGGTTTTGGACACTGCATGGGATATTTTACACTCATAGCCGGTGTTTCTCTTAACTCCGGTGCGGGTAGTCCCGTCAGCACACATCGCTCCCAATACCCAAGCTAGACTTTTAAATACTGCGTCCATTTCTGATTTCTACCCTCATACCTCTCCATTCTTCTGCCCAACAACCTACATCGAATATCAAGAAGATCCCGACATGTCTTCCTCAGCGAGTATCGAGAATAGCCGCGACGCCATTGCTCTCGACCAGACAATCAAAGCCACTCACCAAGCAACATTGGCGCCCGCTGAGCTTCCAACGCCGCAAAAATTCCCTCTCCTCGACTTGGCCCCTGCGCTGCGGTCAAGAGTCTACAAACATCTTATCTCAGCCGGAGATCTCAGCGTCTTGAGGACCTCCAAGCTAGTCCACCGCGAGGCAGTTCCATATCTCTCACAGGTTGCGTGTTTCCGACTCGGCCTAGGAAGTCCCAACCAGAGTCCAGTGACCCTCGATCTAAAGACCAGCATCACGTCCTTAGGCCAACTCACCCTGACCGCTCCAGACTACATCCAGCACGTCAGCATCAATATCAACCAGACGCCAGGCGCAGGCCGTACTGTGGATCCTCATCTTATCCGATGCTTCGGTGGCAACAGCATCACCCGGAAGTCGTGCGTCATCACCGTTACTCTCGGCAACTGTGCCGCTCTGCCACAATACACGCCGGGCGACGAAACCTACGGTGCAATCGCGGCGCTGACCGGATTCAAGGTGCTAAGACTGCACTTCGACCGCGAGCCAGCTCCAGAGGATAATGAGTTCACGCTGAGAGTTCTTGGGCGGGTAGCGTTGCAGGCGACGGATATCAACATCTTTTGTCGATTGTTCTGGGATAGCTGTAGAAAGATCGAGTTTTTTCTGGAGAAGACGCTTGGTTATGCTACTGTCCAGGGCGAAGACTGTCAGTATTCTCTTGTATTTTGGCCGAGCGAGTATCAGGTCAAGCGTGCAGGCAAGTGAGAAGGAATCAAGCTGCTTTCCCTATACATTTTAGTTGCTGAGCCAAGCATTTTTTGTACTAGTATAAGTCAGATATAATCTTTCGACTTCCCAATCACTCTTGTTGATCTCAATTTCATCAGTCAAGCTGAGTCAGGAGACTATGAGGCTATACGAAATACATGAATAGTGTTTGGGGCGTAGCAACGCCAGGGTAGCATATCAATAGAGGCCTAAACAGGCATATTCTCGCGCTCTAGCGCCAACAACCTCCCATACTCGGTATAGGCTTGGAAAAGTAGCTAAATACACAGGCGAGGGCGGGCGGGATACAACATAGAAGACCCGTAATGCTCTGCAAGAGTAGAATCGAACAAAGAGCACATTACATGAGGGACGGTCACATGAGATACTTTACCTATGTCGCAATTCACGCCTGCATGACAGGGGGTTAGTAGGCCTTAATATCGCTTATATCGTTTCAGGCCTTGGTTGGAATGTTGGAATACGTGTCCTCTACAGGGGAGGTAGCTCATTAGGAAGCAGCATAAGTAGCTGGCTTCTATCTGCATTTGACTCTTCATTCGAATTGATCTCTTTCAGAGTCATAGCATTCTTTCGTCCCGCCCGCCCACGCCTGTTGCATGTATATAGCTTCGTTTTTCACTCCAGGTCTATGCTGCTAGAAGCATGGGAGTTAGTCTAGCGCTGGGGTTACGAGGATATGCCTTTTCAGGCCTCTATTGGACTCAGAGCCCTGGCGTTAGGTAGACGCAACCACGTATCGACTTTCTGTATAGCCTCATGATTGCCATTTGCGTGATTCAGCCTCATGGTTGCCATTGTTTGCTACAGGGAAGAGATTTAGGATACTAAGCAGTCATACATAACCACGCCAGGCACGTCAGGCACACAGGCTGATGTCAAGTACCGCCATGTCAGCCATGTCAGCCAGAATAAAAGTAATGTAGAATGATATTCAGTAAGCGGGTGAAAACGCGTCTACCTAGACACACTCAGTGGTGTCGAGCTGATTCCGTGGCACGCAGTGCCAGATGAGGCTAAGAAAGTACAGCTCGAGGAACATTTCTTAGCTTGCCTTGGTATTGGTCTCTTCACTCGACTCCATCTCTTTCAGAGGCATAAAATTATCTCCCACCCGCCCGCTCCTATACACAGCTACGTATTCATACTCCTAGACTATGGTGCACAAGCATGGGATTTATCTTAGCACCCCGAGGGGTACAAAAAACGGCTTCACATGGCAATCCTGGGGTTGAGACCGCGCAACGACATTCCACACATTTCCAACTGTATTTCCAACTGTTTTGATGACTGTTGACGATGATATTTGAAGGCTGCCTTTTTTGGAGGGTATCATAGAAAACCGAGTAACCGCGTACGCATTCTCCCAGAAACCTCTTGGCAGCCATTAAGAACCGAACATCTTACGATACCGACTCTTTGATACCACGGAACTGTTGCATTAATTAGGGTGGCTGCGCAGGATAAGCCTTTAACTCTTTTCTGACTCTTCTCCGAGTCAAGCAGACCTACAATATCAATTGAAGGTCTTTGATTTTTTGTCTGCTATCTAATCAACAGTCTTGGCCATACACAATGAGATTCACCTTCGCCGCAATCTTTCTTGTCAGCCTGCAGATGCAGACAGTTTTGCTGTCTTCTCACATGCTTACAAGTGACCAATAGAAGACCATCCTGCCCGCACTTAGCGCGGATGACTAAGCAAGTCTTGACAATACGCCTCCACATTTGTAGCTTACAAAACACTCCACTAGATAAACATAATCAATTATATACATGCTCAATCTGCTACCCATTCACTATCTGATAGTTATAAGCCCGAAATCGCAGACTTCTGCATTCATAATTACAATTACACTATAAAGAAAACATCGTGCACCCTTTACAGACAAATTTATAGTCTTAACATCTATATCATTCTTTTACTATAGAAGAATCACTTATAGTTTCACCGCGAAACATTCACATACATAAAAGAAATATTTGAAAATCCACCTTTTCAGAAATATTCATCGAGAAAGATCTAGAAAGATTCACGAAAGATTTAGCAGTCACATATAAAGGAACATTTATCGAGAAATATTCAATTTCAGTGCATCACTATCTCTTAAGTATTCATCGATCGTTATCGAAAATTATAAAGAGATTGAATTTTTCGTGATATCTCTCTTTTTCTTCTTTGTATCATTGTTAAAATAAGCAAACGAGATCTCAGACTATCAACAGTCAAATGTTACGGACGTACCCTAGCTGTCAGGTACAAAGGGAGTGTTTATGGCTATGTGTCAGGCACATAGAGTATTTATTGGTCATTGACACATTCTCATTATCACATAGGCTAGCGGGGATTCTTCCTAGTATTTAAGCGCTCTTCTCCTGTGTACATATTCGCTCTTTATCTAGTTGTCTTATTCAATTTACCCCCATTAGACTTGACTCTGGGCACGGTTCTGACACTACAACTAGATCATCCACCCTTCCGTTCGTACTGACAAGCGAACAGTAAAAGAAAATTGTCATCGGGACCGTTGTGAAGACGTTTCGACGTCAGATCATTGGGCATCCGGGTGTGGCCTACCTACGGGCAAAACGAACCATTCGTGGCTNAGTTCGGCGGTCTAATGGTGCGCCGTTGATTGACTATTTCAGCAAGGGATGAACTCTCCCATGCACTACCGATTTTGGTGTATGCTACTGCTACAGCTTAGCAATGGATATTTGCGATACGGGCCCTTCATCTGATACTATTGTACTCCTTTCGAGCTACTTGTGACGTAGCCCGAGCACCACGTCGTCGCCCTGAGGCACTACCTCGAAATCAATCAATGTGGGAACAAAAGCAAGTCTCTCCCGAATATTGTGCTGCGCAGGCGCGACACCCCGCCAAAGTTTGGTGGGGGCTGCACCAAAGAATGGCGGGACCTAAAGCTTATATGCTCGGGAGGCTGATTTTAGCTGCAAATCAGTGACGGGGGACTGTGGGAGGGGGACTGTCCCGAGTTGAGTGGGCAATCGGTAGTACTCAGCACTTGAGATTAGCGACCAAGAGGTCAGGTCACTTGCCTAAGATGTACAAGGCCGTCAATGGCACAGATACGTTGACACGGTATCGTCGGTCTTGTGACTTGCGAGAGTGATATCGAGGGACGAGATTTTGAATTTATGGTGGCGACCTAGTGCTATCTCGGTCCTGCTACTATCACATGTGCATCAAAAACGTTCTAATCGATGATTGGCTGGTCCCTGAGGTCAGATCACACGTAGAAGCGATCCACTATGTAGCTCAGCCTCAGGCAAAAATTTTCTACGTATGATAGAAGATCTGGAATCTATATATAAATCGTCAGAAAAATAAATAGATGCGGGCGAGCGGAAAGAAGAAGATGTGCGACGAAAAGAATGCGACGAGAAGCAAAAATAGTGAGCAAATAGGCTATATGTAGCTCGCTTAGATGAGTAATCTCGACTGAAAAAGTCTGTCTCGACTGAAGTCTCGCACTTAATTTCGGTCTTACTAGCTCACAGCTAAACTGTAGCGATTAGTGTTATCTCAATTCTACTACTATCATATGTGTATTAAAAACGTTTTAATCGATGATTGACTGATTTCTGAGATCAGTTTATACGTAGAAGCGATTTACTATATAGCTCAGTCTTAGGAAAATTCTCAAAACAGTTTATATCTGACGGAAATCGTTAGCTCTGAGCTGTATAAAGACGTTGAAGACGACGTGATACGACGAGAATATAAGTCGGATATATTTTAATATATAGACGATAGAAATTCGATTTTCAGCGTTTCAGCAGCTGAATTTCGTTATCGCTTAGATCGATGTGTTTTGCTTAGACGATAGTTTCTCTACGAAAGAAATATTTTGAATAATAATTCTAATAGTTCAGTCTTCGAAGAATCTCGCGAAGTGTAATAATAACGAACTGTCTGAAAAAGATCTTATTGATATTAAATAATGATGTCGAGGCGTCTATAGAGAAGCGAGTAAACAGATTTCGAAGTAATCAAATCGAATATGTATTGTCGCTAGCGGCGATAATAAATAATATGATATTTCGTCTGAAAGGATTCATTTGAAGAACGAAAGAGTTAACTTCAAATAATTATCGTGTAGCGTCACTGATCGTCTAATGATATGTTAGCGATAAAAGTTATTCTTTAAATCGGTCTTAATTTAGATAAACTCTTCTACGCGGAGAAAGACGACGAAGACGAGATAGAATAACGCGTATAGAGTAGTTTTATAACGAATAGTGATATTAAATTGAAATAGAATGCGAAGTAGGACATCTCGGGTGATCGGACGTTGTTCTTTGATATTAGTCTCGTCACGAAGTTTTCTGATATCGTTGATAACACGCTACAGTAGAGAATAATAAAAGACGATAAGATCTTAAAATCTTATGTTTATATGAACGGATCGAATCTCGCATAGATATATCTTGATGATTTTTATCTAAATATAACGATTTGCGAGACTCGCGATTTAGATAGTTAATGAATAAATAGTAATAGAGAACGCGGTAACACGTGATAATGCATAAAATTCGGTGTAGAAATTAGTGTTACGGACGTACCCTAGCTGTCAGGTACAAAGGGAGTGTTTATGGCTATGTGTCAGGCACATAGAGTATTTATTGGTCATTGACACATTCTCATTATCACATAGGCTAGCGGGGATTCTTCCTAGTATTTAAGCGCTCTTCTCCTGTGTACATATTCGCTCTTTATCTAGTTGTCTTATTCAATTTACCCCCATTAGACTTGACTCTGGGCACGGTTCTGACACTACAACTAGATCATCCCCCCTTCCGTTCGTACTGACAAGCGAACAGTAAAAGAAAATTGTCATCGGGACCGTTGTGAAGACGTTTCGACGTCAGATCATTGGGCATCCGGGTGTGGCCTACCTACAGGCAAAACGAACCATTCGTGGCTAGGACTTGTTGACCACAAGGAAAACCCCTTACGAGGAGGTACTGCTGCATACGTGCAAGCACCCCAGCATTCGTGCAAACAACCCCCCTAACAAAAAGAACAAACTTCATTAAAGAACAAAGACTTCTTTCTCCGCTCCGCATCCAACTCCGCCTGGACGTTCTTCCTTAAGCAGTCAAGAAACCACCCCATCAAGCTGTTACCATTCAAAAGAACACCATTCAAAGCATTACCAGTCTTCGTGGCACCTCAAACGGATAAGAAACGAGTGTGCTAGACAGTGACAACATGGCACGAGGAAAAGGTGTTGAGAGTTCAGAAGATGAGGCTACTCCACTTGATATGGCGGAACTCCAGGAGTCTCTCAAGGACATTCAAGGAGGAGCCAGCAGCCTCTTGAAACAAACGAAAGAACGAAGAGTTTCGGTAATTCCAAAGGATGGAAAGAATCTTGATCCCGCTATGGATCCATGGGATATTAACTCACCTGAAGAACTGGCCCAGTCTATAGAGAGAGACGTGATCCCCGTTCTAGAAATGATCCAGANTGTACATATTCGCTCTTTATCTAGTTGTCTTATTCAATTTACCCCCATTAGACTTGACTCTGGGCACGGTTCTGACACTACAACTAGATCATCCACCCTTCCGTTCGTACTGACAAGCGAACAGTAAAAGAAAATTGTCATCGGGACCGTTGTGAAGACGTTTCGACGTCAGATCATTGGGCATCCGGGTGTGGCCTACCTACGGGCAAAACGAACCATTCGTGGCTAGGACTTGTTGACCACAAGGANAAGCACCCCAGCATTCGTGCAAACAACCCCCCTAACAAAAAGAACAAACTTCATTAAAGAACAAAGACTTCTTTCTCCGCTCCGCATCCAACTCCGCCTGGACGTTCTTCCTTAAGCAGTCAAGAAACCACCCCATCAAGCTGTTACCATTCAAAAGAACACCATTCAAAGCATTACCAGTCTTCGTNTAACAAAAAGAACAAAGACTTCTTTCTCCGCTCCGCATCCAACTCCGCCTGGACGTTCTTCCTTAAGCAGTCAAGAAACCACCCCATCAAGCTGTTACCATTCAAAAGAACCCCATTCAAAGCATTACCAGTCTTCGTGGCACCTCAAACGGATAAGAAACGAGTGTGCTAGACAGTGACAACATGGCACGAGGAAAAGGTGTTGAGAGTTCAGAAGATGAGGCTACTCCACTTGATATGGCGGAACTCCAGGAGTCTCTCAAGGACATTCAAGAAGGAGCCAGCAGCCTCTTGAAACAAACGAAAGAACGAAGAGTTTCGGTAATTCCAAAGGATGGAAAGAATCTTGATCCCGCTATGGATCCATGGGATATTAACTCACCTGAAGAACTGGCCCAGTCTATAGAGAGAGACGTGATCCCCGTTCTAGAAATGATCCAGACCTTGCGTGAAGAACGAGATGCAGGTATCCATAACGCCCATCAACTCGATCAATACAGCATGGTGATTGGCCACTATAAAAAGGAACACACAGCAAACAAAGCCAGGATCCTGGAACTCGAGCAAGCCCAAGGAGTGTATGAGATTCAAGAAGAAGAGTTCAATCAACTTCGAGATCAACTGACAGCTTCGAAGCAAGAGATCAAAGACCTCAAAAAGGCACAGAGAACGCAGCCCCAACAGGAGGTTATAAAGACGGTTAAATCAACAAAGATCCCTGCCCCTCCCGTCTTCACGAATAACGACAACCCAACATGGGATGAGTGGTACGCCAAAATGACTGAGAAGCTTATTATCAACACCGACCACTTCCCTACCGAGTCAGCTAAGATCATTTACGCTCTGAACCGTATTGGCGGGGACGCTGACAAAGTAACTCACAANATTGGCCACTATGAAAAGGAACACACAGCAAACAAAGCCAGGATCCTGGAACTCGAGCAAGCCCAAGGAGTGTATGAGATTCAAGAAGAAGAGTTCAATCAACTTCGAGATCAACTGACAGCTTCGAAGCAAGAGATCAAAGACCTCAAAAAGGCACAGAGAACGCAGCCCCAACAGGAGGTTATAAAGACGGTTAAATCAACAAAGATCCCTGACCCTCCCGTCTTCACGAATAACGACAACCCAACATGGGATGAGTGGTACGCCAAAATGACTGAGAAGCTTATTATCAACACCGACCACTTCCCTACCGAGTCAGCTAAGATCATTTACGCTCTGAACCGTATTGGCGGGGACGCTGACAAAGTAACTCACAATCGACGACGCAAGAATGCTACCAATCCCTATCAGACTCTCGAAGACCTCTTTGATCACCTGGGAGGACTGTTTGAAGATTAGCATCGTGAAGTCACGGCGGAACGAGAATATGATGAATTAGCTATGGCTACAGGAGATATCTTCCGATCCTTCTTCTATGAGTTCACCCGATTAGCTGATATTCTGGACTATGGCCTTGACAATCGTCACGTTATCTCGTCAATGAAGAGAAAGCTCCCTGCCCGCCTTAGGGACCATCTGATGGATAAAGCATTCACGACTATGAAAGAGTATCGAGATTATCTCTATCGCCTAGACGACAATCAGCGAGCGGACTGGAAGAACAAAGTCAAGTCTAAGGACATAAAGGAGANCGCTGACAAAGTAACTCACAATCGACGACGCAAGAATGCTACCAATCCCTATCAGACTCTCGAAGACCTCTTTGATCACCTGGGAGGACTGTTTGAAGATCAGCATCGTGAAGTCACGGCGGAACGAGAATATGATGAATTAGCTATGGCTACAGGAGATAGCTTCCGATCCTTCTTCTATGAGTTCACCCGATTAGCTGATATTCTGGACTATGGCCTTGACAATCGTCACGTTATCTCGTCAATGAAGAGAAAGCTCCCTGCCCGCCTTAGGGACCATCTGATGGATAAAGCATTCACGACTGTGAAAGAGTATCGAGATTATCTCTATCGCCTAGACGACAATCAGCGAGCGGACTGGAAGAACAAAGTCAAGTCTAAGGACATAAAGGAGACTTCTCGAACAGTAACCACTTCTACTCGGCGCACCCCTGCAACATCGACGGCGTTAGTTCCAGCAGCATCACACGCAATAGCAGTCTCTACTCGGACGCCGCTTCAACCCAGTCCTGATCGAAATTGCTGGACCTGCGGAAAGGCAAATTGCTTACCTAGCCAACACCCGCCTAACACCCCTCAGAGTGCTGCTGGACGTGCTGCGCAGTTGGCTATTCAATCGACTAGGATTAATGAAATCGGAATCAATGAGATCTCAGATGTAGAAGAGGATTCCGGTCTTGATAGAGTATCCTCTGACGAAGACACAAAAAACTAGCTACTCTTGCTAAAAGCACAGCAAGAGTTGACGAAGTGTGCCTTATGGATAATCCTGAGAATCTATTTGCACGCCGTCCCTTTTTAGTGGACGCTGAACTCTCTTCTCAACAGAAAACAGTCTCGCTGAAGGCCCTTGCTGACTCCGGATGCACCGGAGCATATTGTGTTATTGACGGCGAGTACGCCTTAGAAGTCTGCCAAGCACTAGATATAGCAGTGAGGCCTGTTGCCCCTAGACCGTTGAAGGGATATGATGGCAAGTTGGCACAGAACCCTATCACGCAGGCAATTTATCCACATCTTTCCATTGACGGCCATAAGGAAAGTACGGTACCATTGCTTCTAGCACCATTAGGTCAGCACCGTCTTATTATTGGGAAACCCTGGATGAACAAGCATCAAGTCCTCCTGGACTGCCAGCGGGATAAGCNCAGCAAGAGTTGACGAAGTGTGCCTTATGGATAATCCTGAGAATCTATTTGCACGCCGTCCCTTTTTAGTGGACGCTGAACTCTCTTCTCAACAGAAAACAGTCTCGCTGAAGGCCCTTGCTGACTCCGGATGCACCGGAGCATATTGTGTTATTGACGCCGAGTACGCCTTAGAAGTCTGCCAAGCACTAGATATAGCAGTGAGGCCTGTTGCCCCTAGACCGTTGAAGGGATATGATGGCAAGTTGGCAAAGAACCCTATCACGCAGGCAATTTATCCACATCTTTCCATTGACGGCGATAAGGAAAGTACGGTACCATTGCTTCTAGCACCATTAGGTCAAGCACCATTCTCGTCACCAGTCCTCTTTGCGGAGAAGCCAAATGGAGGCCTACGCTTTTGTGTCGATTACCGGAGACTACTCACCA
>NKYR01000150.1:43820-81223 GCA_003184365.1 Evernia prunastri
TGTGCCTAGTCAAGCATCATTCTCGTCACCAGTCCTCTTTGCGGAGAAGCCAAATGGAGGCCTACGCTTTTGTGTCGATTACCGGAGACTACTCACCAAAAAGAACAAGTACCCAATCCCACTCATTGATGAGGTACTTGGCCGAGTGCAGGGTTGCAAATATCTCACACGACTCGATATCATTGCTGCATTCAACAAGATTCGTATGCACCCCGAAAGCGAGGACTACACGACGTTTATCACGTCCCTGGGAGCATACAAATATCGGGTCATGCCATTTGGATTGACAAATGGACCTGCTATATTCCAGCAATACATGAACGAGGTCTTATTCGAATTTCTTAACGAGTTTTGCCAGGCGTATTTGGACGACATCCTCATCTACAGCAAGACTCGCAAGGAGCACGTCAAACACGTTAAACAAGTCCTTGAAAAGCTCCGGGAGGCAGGATTGCAAGTGGATATCCTCAAGTGCGAATNCCGCTCCCGGGCCAGAAGAATCCTCCCGCAAAGCCAATCGAGACGCCTAAGGGTGACGAATGGGTTGTGGAGGATATCCTAGACTCTCGACGTCATTACAACCAATTGCAGTACCAAGTCAAGTGGAAAGATGATGATGACACCCTGACTTGGTGGAATACTGACAATAATGAGTTTGAGGGGGCCCAGGACGTAGTCAATGACTATCACAGCAAATATCCGGAGAACCCTGGGCCTCACAACGCTATTGCCAAGTCAAAAAGGCCACGCCGTCTCCGAAATCTCCGAGACCTCGCCACTATCCTCATTCTTTCTGCACGCAGACGACTCGCAGGCCAATCTACAGCGCTGGGGCATCGCTTGCCTGAGGGGGGGGGTAGTGTTACGGACGTACCCTAGCTGTCAGGTACAAAGAGAGTGTTTATGGCTATGTGTCAGGCACATAGAGTATTTATTGGTCATTGACACATTCTCATTATCACATAGGCTAGCGGGGATTCTTCCTAGTATTTAAGCGCTCTTCTCCTGTGTACATATTCGCTCTTTATCTAGTTGTCTTATTCAATTTACCCCCATTAGACTTGACTCTGGGCACGGTTCTGACACACATACTTACTTCTGTACGTTACCTAGTATCAATGCTATTGACAGTCACATCGTTCCTGTTTCAACATAATCTGTGATAAAGTTTTGTTAGAATACTCGAATTTTGTTACGGATATGGGCTGCATTAGGGTGATTCCGCTGTCTTGGCGGGGTCACACGCTCTTTTGGCGCATTGGATAGGGGGATGCACCCTATTCCATGACAGATTTAGATTTCGAATTAAATCTATTCTAAGCAATTCGTTTAAATTGTAATTATCGTTCACTTCGTAGTGTCAGAACCGTGCCCAGAGTCAAGTCTAATGGGGGTAAATTGAATAAGACAACTAGATAAGGAGGAAATATGTACAGAAGAAGAGCGCTTAAATACTAGGAAGAATCCCCGCTAGCCTATGTGTCAATGGGAATGTGTCAATAACCAATAAACACTCTATGTGCTAGACACATAGCCATAAACACTCCCTATGTGCCTGACACCTAGGGTACGTCCGTAACACTACCCCCCCCCTCAGGCAAGCGATGCCCCAGCGCTGTAGATTGGCCTGCGAGTCGTCTGCGAGCAGAAAGGATAAAAATAGTGGCGAGACCCCGGAGATTTCGGAGACGGCGGGGCCGCTTTGACTTGGCAACAGCGTTGTGCGGNAGAAAGGTCTCTCGCAGAAAAGATCCCGAGGACCTACGTTGAATGCTACACTCCAGCCTGCTATGCAGCCCAATAAGAAGAAGTCTAAGTCGAATCTGATACCCAGTGAGGATGTCGATGAGAGGGAGTCTCAGCAGCGACGTATTCTAGAGGCGGGCTATTTGCTAGGGGAACTCGTTGGGAGCAAGGAATAAGCATGAAGTAACTACTCATTACGTCATACATCCAGAAATTTTTACATATAGGCCTTATGGAGTGATTGCGACGTGTTTGCGACATCATATTGTAGATATCCTACCCAGCTACCCTAATTTTGGTGGGGTTACCATACTTATTTGGGTAAGGAGGTAAAATAAGCGAATCTTGCGTTGCGCCCCTATCTTGCGCCCCCAGGACATCCCGCTTTATGTGGTGTTCTTTCGTAGACCCTACATCTCTTACTACTCACTTTAAATAAATTTACATCTAAAGATATGATCTAGATGATTTGTGCCAGATCTGGTAAGCTGATTCTTTGAATCTCAAATCTCAAACTCCGCTCCTTTCGTCCCGTGTGAGGCAGCATTCATCCTTTTTATTATAGCAAAAAACGGGACCTAACATACTACCAGTGCAATGAGATATTCGGGTAGGCTCACTTCGGCACTCATTGGTTGCGCCACCACATACAAAGCTACGCTGCCGCTGGTAATTGAGCGGTAGCAACACAACGCGTTGCAGGTTCAACGATAAAACAATCCATAACATATGCCAGCTCAATGTTTGTAAAGCAGTATATGGAATAGAGCATACGCGGCCTACATCATTATCTCATAGCTCCAATACGATGGAAGCTACTGCGCCTCTGTCAGGATGAATGCCATTACGACTACCAATGATCAACAGTCAAAGAGGATGTTGGATTAATCGAAAAGAGGTATACGTAGCCCACCCCCAGCGCTTAGAGGTGGCATCATGTTTCTACGCTTGTTGGTTCAACACGAGCATCCAGAAAAGTACAATATAGGCGACGACTTTCTCTGCATCACCGACCGATCTAGGCCTACCAGTCAACATTTCCATCGCTCGCAATTACATCTGTCATTTATCATTTTGTATTTACTTTGTTCGAGCTGACCAACTATGTCCTGATGGACAGCACAACAGATTCCCGTCAGCTTGATGGAACGTCAATCAGCCGAAGCATCTCCAGGCTCAGCCGGTGTGTAATAGGCACAGATTGTAGTTATCCAACATTACCTGAAACCGCTTTTTGCGGACATGGCTGCAGTCATGTCAGCTTCCTTCGTCCTTCTCCTCTCTTAGCCACCCCTACAATCAAAGTACGATCAATCCTCTTCCAAGTAGGTCATGAGGCAGACCTGACATAGTACATGGGTCTCTAAGGCGCAGCTCCACCGACTATAAACTTCCTGGTCTCCCCAGCCATCTCAACTTAAACAACAGAACAAATTCATCCAGCACCTTCATCAAAAGCCCAAAGTATTTCCATCGAAATACCACTCTCAAGAACTCAACCCTCATTACAAGATCTCACATCTCAACACGCGATCATGCAACTTCTTACCCTCGCCACTCTGCTCGTTGCTGGCTCCGCAACTGCCTTTGCCGGCGCGGTTGAGAAACGAGCTAATCTTAAGGTCAATGAGTTTACCAGTGCGTTCATTCAAACCCCTCTAGAATGTCTTTGTCACATTTAGCTAACATGTTTAATATAGGCCCCGATTGGTAAGTAGAAGCCAATTGGAGAGATTCACATGGACATCGCACCCAGATACCCGACTGACTCTATCTTCCCAATACAGCAACCCTGATAGTGCTAGTTTCGGGTATGTGGAGTTTGACCCCTTCTCAACGTCTCATGAAATTCTGGAAATTCCCCGCACGTGACCCATATGCCTCATCTCCACATGCTATTTCGCTAACCAGAAATCCCGTATAATCAGACATACCGCAGCTGTCGCAGTCGTCAACATGGACCCCACCTCTCACTCCGTCTACCTCGCCGGCGGCGCCTTTGCGGCGTATTCTGCGTTTTCTCCCAACGCTGGCGGCGCAGGATGCACCGGGGACTTCTTGGGCGATCTCCCTGGCGCATGCTCGAATCTTGATACCGCCTTTGCGCAAAGAATCAACTGCGTGTCCACTACCTAGTGGGGCGTACTGCCTCCGAAGGTGAAGGCTGGGTGCTCGCCTGTCATTGATGCTCAGGATAAGGCGGTTAGGGTACGTTTTGTTAGCTCTGGACTGTTGTCAGGTGTGCAGTGGAGGGGAAGGTATGGAATAGGCTGTACGATATCGTTGAGATCGGATTACTGTCACTAAAGTCCCCGTTGTTGATTAAAGTGTCAAAATACTTTCGCGAGAGTTAGGCTAGATACAAATTTTATCGCTGTCTACCTGATGATTCGTCAATCATAGCGCAAGATCGTTCCGCGTTTTCAGTGCAAAAGCTAGCAGTATGAGACCACCTTTCAGTAGTCAAGAGTCCAAAGGGTGCTTCACCGACCTATGTAGACCGGGATAGGAGTGCATGATATGAAACCTTTGATTCTGATCAGGCTACGTTAGACAGAAAACTTGAATACGTTGCGCTCTTGGGAGTAATACTGTTAGGTGTCAAGTCTGCATACATGGAATATAGAAATCTCTCCAACCCATCGACAAGTCGCTAGGCTCTGCGACTGTACTCTTGGGGTAGGGTAACGTAGGCTACAGTCAACTCATGTTAAAAGCAGGGCTTTGGTATGAATTGAGACTACTCTCGATTCAATTCGGGTGTCTAGATCTTCACCTCCGCTTCTTTAAATTTGGGACTTCAATTTTTGGCTCCCCCCGACCTAGGACGCCAAAGTTGGATCTCTTTGCAGAGCCAAAAGCTTCTGCTTATATCTATCTTCGTTCAAATATCATGTAGGTTTTGTATAAACAACAGCCGATCATGCTTTTTGGGACTCTGATCAATTCTCAGTTATCGCCACATCATCGCGAAAACATGTGACCTCAATAATGTGTAAATAAACGATATGATTAACCTATTCCAGACCGAGGTAAACCACTGAATAGAGGCCGTCATAGGCGCATTCTCGTACCTCAACACTAGAAAAACTCGCATATCTATAGCGACATGTCTTGGAGTGGTAGTGGCTAGCTAGACTAGATACAGGCGTGGGCGAGTGGGAAAATGATGTGCGATTGCTCTGAATGAGAAAAATTGACCGAAGAGACAATTGCCTGTGAGATGACTTGGTCTTTATAGATCGTTTCACACCAATAAGGCTACGAATCGCCCACTCTGCTATGGCCTCTTGCCATGACCTGAACGCCACAGCTGCTGGCCTGAAACAATGCAGTGCAGTGCACATGGGCTCTTCCCATAGGAGAAGTATAGCGGTATCTGGTGTGAGCGACTAACCCCCAGCCCTGCTATGGCGAACTCTACCCATAGTTCAAAGAAAGACCTCTCGTCGACCCTACCATGTAGAGCGGGACGGAATGGAACAAGGCATGCAGAGAGAAATTAATCAGTGCAAATCTGTAAGAGCCATCATCTCTCATCATCACATGCTACTGACACGAAGATAGGTGTTAATCTTCCATATAATTCTGTAGTCTCCAAAACAGCTCAGATGACGTGGATGCTATTGCGGTGTCTCAAAAGACCAGGGCTAGCTATCTGAAGAGATATCCGTAGTTACCTCAGTACTACGAAACCTATGCTTGTGCAGCGTAGACCTGGAGTGAAAGTGAAGTCCCCCGCGGGCGCGACCGGGCGGGAAGAAATACTAGGACTGTGAAAAAGATAGAATCGAATAAAGAGCCCGACACTAGTGGGAAGCGCATATGACTAGAGCTCTCATCAAGACACGAATCTTCTGGTCATCGCGTCTCTGATACGAGTCACGTCTCTCTGTGCGCTGCTACGCGGGATAACCACGCAATGCGAAAACACTATGCTACACGAGATTGCCGTGCTAAGCGATGCTGTGGCGAATGTTGAAAGTCTAATGGTAAACAAACCGGAAATGATAATATGGCTCCTAGAATCTACCTCGTATCGAGCTTTCTCCCCCTTTGCATCCACTCTCACATTTGAAACAAAGAAACGAATAATATGCATGAACATTAGATCTTCACGATCAGGTACAGGAAAGCGAAAGCGCGATACCAGGCCAGTCTGTTGCGTCATACCATTACTGAGTCTTCTCCATCAACACTATCTTGGGCTCGTTACTTCGACTGCTGCTGGGAAGCTTGTATAGGAGATAGCTAGTCGCAAGGAGCTACCGAAGAACCACATATACCCTCAGACAAGACGATTAGACCACCATTACCATTAGCGGCTTGAGAGCCTATCCATCGAGAACCAAATCAGCCTCGTGCATAAGAAGGCGCAAGTGTAGGTAAAGAATCTGCCAAAACCAACCTTCGACGAGACCAGCATTGTTGCAGTTGGCAAATACCCATTGGACAGCAAGAGCGACATCAGAATTGGAATCCAGATCATCAGTCGATCAAAGACTCTAAGACTTCTGGGCGCTGTAATCTTACCAGTAGGAGCTCTGGGTGTTGCTAGTTTCATAAATTCCCCCTACGACTTGGGCAGTTCCAGCCATGCAAAACTGAACCCCGGCCGGTGGAACTACACACTGTTGCTGACCCAGAGATGTAAGATAGTTAAAGCACGCGATCACGTCGTCGACCAAGGCTGCATCGTTGTTGCACCCACCGCAAAAAGCATCAAAGTCAGTAGCGAGAGTGTATGGTCCGGTACCAAGTCGAGCTGGTTTCTCTGCGAGAATATCGGCAGTGGAAGGAAAAACCGACATAGATAGGTACTATTATCAACCTTAGTACAGCTAGGCGGAGGTACGATTCAGGGAAGCCAAGCTGGGCAGACCTGGTCCCGGCTTCACCTCGGGAAAGGATTGCTCAGTTGTTGCTGGCATGGCGGTAGCATAGACGGACAAAGGAAGGAGCAAGCTGGCCACCGAGATGATTATCATCATTGTATCGGTGGTTTAAAGGAGGCAGGCAAGTGGAGACGGAACTAGTAGTAAGGCTCTTGAAGTAGTCTCTGTTGATGTTCTGATGATTAAGGAAAGCTGAAGATGATAACTAATGAGACCGAACTCGAAAGAACTAGTCGTCGTTTTATATATCCAAAGGACCTAGTCTATAACTGACAGGATAGAGCCGAATCATAGCGGATACTACGGCCCCTATCGCCTGCTTTCCTAGAGATTTCGGTCTCCCAAGTTGAGTTTCCAGGCAATCGATTGTTTCTGCCAGGAAGCCGACCAAGGGGATCGGACTGCCCTCATATACCGCTGGCCATGCAAGAGCTGAGCCGGCCGTCAGCGAGGGTTTTACTATACAGAGCGATCTTCACGCTTGAGTCTCGAACAGCGGTCTGGAACTTCGCCGTTGGCTTTGCCCTGGAACGGCTTGCCAAAAGCGGGGTCGAGACGATGGATGACTGCGGCAAGTTCGAACGTGAGGCGCATGGAAACAAAGCCTTGGGTCGCTCCATTCGTCGGCGCGTCTGCGATGGAACGGAGCAGATGCTGACAGTGTACGGAGATGAACGATGTTTCCTTCGTTCGCTAAGCTCCCGCTATCGTATGGTCCAAGCTATACTCAATGAGTGCCTCACACCTGGAGTTCTGCTGACCGCCAGGTGCTCGGTCTCCAGGAGACACCGTCACCCCACGTGAAGTCGAAAAAGATCGGCACCGGGGAAAAAGGTTGCCAAGTAGCTCGCTGCGCTTCAAACGCCAAAAAAACAAAAACACGTTTTTTGCTCGTGCTTTCTCATGCTTGTCATATGCTTCTGCCTTTGCTGGAATGTGGGGTCCTATCTCAGTGAGCAGAAACACGGCACGATTTTTTGTGTCGAACTCAGTACGCCAACCCCCTCCTCAGGGGGACCCGTGGCGCTTTTGCACGCGCTCGCCTCTGCGGGAGAAGCTCGTGGGCGGACGAAAGGCAAGGAGAAAGAGCGGGGAATGGAGGAGGGATGGTGGTACGGGGTCTGCTGAATGTATGTGTGTATGTATGTATGTATGCACCAGACCGAGGCTTCAGCCAGCTGCACCGTGCTGACCTACCTTGTCAGTGTTCATACAAGGGATGGGACAGCTTCGATTCGGGCGTCCCTTTCGTAGTCTCCAGAATCGTGCTACGCGGGAGCCATTTCGGTAATGCTACGAGCAATCCGGTCTAGGCATGCGAGAGAAAGGCAAATGGATTTGACTTCCTAGATTTGTTCCATCCCACCAGCGCTTTTCACACAGCCTGTCCGCGATACATCTCGCCTTCTTTGATCCCCTGGGAATACCATGAATAAGGCACAGAGTCCCCATCGGGAAGCTACCGAGTCTCACTCTGGGCAGAGCTCGAAGAGGACGGTTCCTTTCCGGCCGAAACGCTCCACGGGTAAGTCATCCACCCTCGCTCAACTGTGCAAGAGGTGGACCCGTAGCGCCGGCACCCCCTCGGCCCCGTCTGGTTCCACGGATCCAAATCCCAGGCCAAGGGACATCCCCACGACCTGTCCCGACGAATCAACCCTCTCCGTCCGGCACCCAGCTAGCCAGCCCGCCGCGACACCTCCGCGCGCCCGTGCACAATTAGCATGACGCGCGAAGCTTCCAGCCACGTCCTCGCGCCCCGATCGGCCAAGACCTCCTGGAACGCCGCTTCGGCGATGAAATCCCGCCGGAGCGCCGCGGCGTCCGGGACGCGGCCCGGCAAGCGGGAGTCGAGCAGGGTGCACGCGGCGGCGCAGACGGCCGCGACGAGGAAAGGGGTGCAGTGTTCTTGGTCGCCGGTGTCGTAGCCGTGCAGGAATTGCTCCCGGCTGAAGAGGCGGGAGGAGGGGGGGAGGAAGGTCCAGTAGAGGGAGAAGAGGTGTCGGGTCAGGGTTTCGTCGCGGGCCGTGGCGGTCCAGGGGCATGCCGGCGCGGTCGTTTCCGCTTGGCTTTGGGAGGAGTCTTCGGTTTCGTATTTCTGCATGAAGAGTTCCTCGTCTGTTGCCGAGCTGGCCGGTGATGGTGTGCCGATACTGGATCCGGCCATTAACGAGCCAGTCGAGCATTCGATCGGTGGGGCACCTGCGGCGATCTTGGCGATTAGATCCAGGCTTTCGTGGTCCGTCAACAACTGAAGGATCTTGGAGACCTGCCAGCGCGATCGGAGGGCGTGGAAAATGGTGTCGGAGACGGCCTTCTGCCGCCGCAGCTCGCCGTTCTCTTTCTGCAATTCCCTCTTCACGAGCCGTGAGCTCACCTCATACACACACATATGTGCCGTGTGGACTGCGCAGCGGCGGGAGCAAGAGTCACAGGGGGAATTGCCATCGCACTAGCGGAACATGTCATTCAGCCGTGGTAGGCTGTAGGCCATGTCTCGTTGACCCCAAGAGATGGGCATACCTTTGAGCGTCTCCTGCGGCACTCGGTGCAGGCATTTGAGATTACGGCTCGGCGTCGTGGGCGTTTCTTCGTATTGGGTTGGTCGTTGTCCTGGATGTCGGGCGCATGCTCACTGTGAACAGGACTTGGAAAAGGCTCGGCAGCTAGATCATGATGGCTGAAGTGTGGGATGGTAGTATCGAGTGTTGCAGGCGCTGTGGGAGTGGTGGTGACGGCCATAATCTTTGATAGGTACGGAGTAGTTTTGACTCGATGATGGATTCACTTTTCCTTGGTGTTCCGAGTATATTGATTGTATCGCCAAGATGTTCATCATCATCATCATCATCATCACCATTCGATCCTTTCATCTGTAAGCCGGAAGGGTAGCGGAAGGGTAGAAATATGATGAAGAGTACGTAACCCAAATTATGGTACTCTAGGTAAAGTAAGGTAGGTACTTTACGTGATAATATAGTGAAATTTATGTGAGTAGTAGAAAATATTTAACGGCTTCCGAGGAATTGAACTAAGGGTTCAAGGTCTAAGGGTTTAAGGGTCCAAGGGTCCAAGCGTTTCTACAGTACAGTAAGGTAGATACACCCAGTCAGTCAATCTCAGGGTCTTTTTCAGGGTCTTCTTCAGGGTCTTCAGGGTCTTCAGGGTCCTGGATCGTCGATCTTATCAAAGAAAGACTGATTACCTTACCTACGAGTACCTAGGTATACAACAGTCAACAGTAGGTAGGTATCCGATAACCGCCGAGACGTAACAAATTGTTACTGCCTCATTTTTCCCACTTTCATATTACTATCTCTTTCTATTTCAGTGATCTTTTAATTATTACTTTTAAGATCTAATATAATTTATCTATATAAGAAGATTATAATACCTTAATTTTTATGATATCCGACCGTATATAGTAAAGCTAATAATTGCGAAGAAAGTTGACATATTTGTGACATTCGTCTCGGCGGTTATCGGATACCAAGCACCGACGCTGAACATGATCAATTTATCTCGAGAGACGATAGATTCGACAACACTTGGATTGAAAGAATGGTACAAAAGATTCCCATCATCGTATCGACTCGACTTATCGCATTCCGTAACATTGAACAATCCATCCATCCATCCACATGTCAGCCTGAGTTGACGAAGAAGTCGCTACATGTACCTATAAAATATTATTGTTTGTTGCCATGCCCCGCTTTACCATCATCACGTCCAGGAGTCTAGACCCAACGTTAACCATCCAACATGTGTGTGTTTGTGTGGCTAGTGCGAACGATTACGAAGTGCATAGTGCATTGACCATCCCCCTCTTCTTCTGATTGATCATTGGAGTACTACTTCCTCCAAGAGATGATTGAAGAGGAGAAGAAGGATGCTCAAAATTGGTCTTTCTCCTCATGGATCATCCATGCCCAACCCAGTCCGTGAACATTCTATCCAGGCAAGCCTATATCTCACTGCCGAGATGCGATGGGATCTACTCTGAAATAATAAGATAATACGTAATAACGCATAAGATCGCGGGCCATCTATGAATCCACCTTTTCTTCCCTATCGTTCATCCAACCAATGCATCTCCAATTGCCTCGGCCCTACCACAACTTGTCAAATCGACTTTCATCCAATTCTATAAATTTCGCTCTTAAAACGAGACCCTCCGCCACTTCGGGGAGCAAGACTTGTGCCAACCAGGGCAACCCTCAAACTGCACAGAGATCTGGTCGACATGGATCAAGAACGTCTGGACCACCGTCAGTATCAGTATACCTGGCCAAACCCAGTCATGGGTGCGGTTGGGCAAAAGCACCCGGCAATGCAAGACATGCCCGAACCATATCCCTACGATGCGGCTTTTCACAGCATATCCTACCCTCCGCGACATTACCAGCTTGACGTCCAGCTTTCCCCCACGGTGCATCCTCTGTCGCCCCCTCAACAGCATTCCCCGACGTCTCCTTGGAACAACGTGTCCCCTCTTCCATACGGTTTCGGGCCGTCTTGTGTTTACTATGCTCAGCCTCAGCATCCGATTTCTCCGCCTACGCTCCATCAGTATATCGACCCTTGCCATCCTCTAAGACAGCATCCACCTTCACATTCAATCGAAAGTCACACCCAGAGTCCAAACCGTCAACGTGATGCCACCGGTAAGATTTGCGGCCCGAACTCAGACGATTTATTAAAGAATACCGCAGACGCCAGCCCTAGAGCCACGAGCTCCGCCCCCAATCGAACACCAGACGCCCTTCGTGGTCCACCGAGAAAACCTCGGCAGTCAGGTCATGCGCTCTGGGTCGGCAATCTACCATTCAGCACAGATATTGTGAAACTCAAGGAGCATTTTTCCGAAGCGGCAACGACGACTATCCAGAGCGTCTTTTGGATCTCCAAAAGCAAGTCCGCCTTCGTCAATTATAGCACGAGCGAAGCGCTCTCGAATGCCATGAATCGATTTCACAACTCGAGGTTTCAAGGTGTACGTTTAGTATGTCGCATCCGGAGGGCGGACATGCCTGTCCCTATTCCCACTCCCACCATCACTACCATTCAACCCGAGGACGACAACAAACGCGGTCCACCTTCGGCCTTCGAGGATCCTCTGAGAGATCACAGCAAAGGAAACTTATCCGAGTCACCAAGTCCGGGCGCGCTAAGTAGCAAAGCACCACTCGAGAATGACGCGAAGAAAAGATTCTTTGTGATGAAGAGCCTTGCACAAGAAGACGTCGAATCATCAGTACGGACCGGGCACTGGGTGACCCAAGAGCACAATGAATCAGCGCTGAACAAGGCATTTGCAGTATGTTGGAGAAGCCGTGTAATGATAGTTATGTCTAGCCATCTAACTCGATCTAGAGTGCCGATGATGTGTTTCTCATCTTCTCCATCAACAAATCTGGAGAGTATTTTGGCTATGCACGGATGCAAGGCCTAATAGCCGACCCATCTCCAGAACCACGCTCAACAAGGCCAGCAGAAGACGGTCTGGAGCCGGCCGACGCCGGTACGCCGGAAATAATATCCACCCCAAGCACTGTACACGCCCCTAATGGGGCCATCTATATCGACGCCTACCGCGGTATCATTTTCTGGGAAGCCGACATTGCAAAGAACGACGACCCCGGTCCCCAGCCGAGCTCCGACATGCCTCTCACCATCAAGAGCAGCGAAGAGGCTCCAACCAAGGTAAAAAGCAAGGTACGGAATCTCAGCAGCCCCTTCGAGATCAAATGGCTATCAACGGCACGTCTACCTTTCTACCGCACGCGGGGCCTGAGGAATCCGTGGAACGCGAACCGGGACGTCAAGATCGCGCGAGACGGCACCGAGCTGGAGACCAATGTCGGCATCCGCATCTTGGAGCTGTTCCATCAAACCAGGCAACCAGTGTTTTGGGACGCAAACGGTTGTTCGATCGCGGGCTCTCCGACGCACTCGCCCGGCGCCTAGCGACACAATCCGGCGTTTTCCCCCCATGCACATCAACTGCGGCGTGCTCGTGTTTCCATGGCGGAGCACCGCGCTCGACACGGAGTATGTGTGCATGCTGTACCGCACGGCTGCTATGGTCCCCAGCAAGCGGGAATGGGGAAGCAGATGGCGAGTCCCCCACATCCCTATCATGTTATACAGGACGGTCACCACGACCCTCCCCCCCCCCCCCCCCCCCCCCCCCGCACCAGACACGCTGCAAAGCTGTAAAGACGGCCCGTTCCCCGACGCGCTCCCAGCTATGGAGACCGGCTGTGGATCTCGGATGCCCAAAGTTTGCTCGAATGGCTCCCCCGATTGATCCTCGGACCCAAGGAGGTTGTACCGGCTCCTTTTCTCTCTTTGTCACCGCATCCGCCTATTCTAAAATGACATTTTTTGACACGCGGAGTTGTGCGGTCAAGTATCTCAGTCTCCAGCGAGAACCCGGAAAAGGGGAAAACTAGGCTCCCTGAAAGGCAATATCGCTTGAGATCCAAATCTCGATCCAAGCTCTCAAGCCCCGGAGAATGTGGCCACAAAGTATCCAGAGCAGTACCCATCCCTCACCCAAAGTAAAAAGTAGAAAAGTTCAAAAGCGTACCCTTCCCGCCCGCCACGGGCCACTCGCCCACCCCCCCNCCCCCCCCCCCCCCCCTTTTTTTCCCCCCCTTTCCCTTTCCCTCTGTTCCCCACCCCCAACGAACAAAAACCCCTCACGCAACGAATAAATATGGCCCAAAACATGTCCGACCCACCCAGTCTCCCTCGCAAAAAAGCACCACCCCACGCCCCCCCCGCGAAGATTTCCTTTCGCCAGAGCGGCGGCCACGAAAGCAAGGAGCTCTCGGCCTCTGGGGCAGAGAGCCGTTGTCAAACAGCCTTTGCGGCGTCGCGGTCTCAAGCCTCCCAGCTCCCATCTAGCTCTCTCTTCTTCTTTTTTCTTTTTTTTGGGGGGGGGGAAGGAGGGGCGCGCAGGATCGAGCGGCCTGCGTCGCTACCGGCGTTGGGGGGAACGGAGCGGGAGCGGGAGTCGTGCGTGGGGGTGGGTGGGAATGGGAATGATCGCACGGGTTGAAGGAAGGAAGGGCTACCGTATTCGGCCTTTTTTGTTTCGGCGGATCCGAGGTCTGTTGCGTCGAAGAGGCAGGATGGAGGGGTGGGGGGATGATCTAGGGTCCCTTGTGTTTTTTGTTTTTTTTTCCTTTGTTTGTATAGGGGGAAAGCATTGCGCCCGGCGTTCATGGTTAGGAAGGACCCTTGAAGCCTGTGAGGAGAGTATTTGTGCTACTTTTACTCTCTATGATGGTTGGTTCGTTGGTTATATCATGCTGGAAACGGCCGGCAGGGCTTTACAGGCATTTTTTAAGGCCCAGCCAGATACCCACTCTCATAGCTATCTAGTTACATACATCGTCGTCATTGTCGTCAAATATAGACCTCCCTGTATTGTATTTACGGTGGATGAATCTCGATCGTAGTTCACCGTTATCAGTTTATTAGAATTTCGGAAACCATTAAATAGATATAGAAACTACTACTCTAGCTATAGAGAATCGAAAGGGAGACGACTATCGATACAAAAGGTTATTAATACTATCTCTATCTCTTTTATTATATATAGTATAATAAATAACCATATATCTCTTATAGATATAATCTTAAGTAAATTTATTTATTTATTTAATATATCTCTATATTCTTAATTCTAAAGAGGAAAAAAAAAAACAACACGATTCTAGTATCTTTTTTAAAATTAAAGATTGAAAATTCGATTTTTTGATATAATTTTACAATTATAGCTTTCTACGATTTAAAACTTTCGAAATAAATAGATCTTATATCAAACTATTATTCATTAGAGAATTAATAAAACTTAACTCTTAAATCGTAAATAAATATTAATATATATATTAGATAGTACACTAAAAAGCTATCTCGACTATATAAAATATGTCAAGACATTTTTAAAGACTTTCAAGTCTTAAAAGAAATTTCGTAAAATTCATTACTATTTAATTCTATATTATAACGAAAGACTAAGAAAACAAAGTTTACAGATATATTATATCTACTAGATTTTGTAAAAAATTTAGATAATAAAGATTATAACTGTAAATTTATATCACAAAATCGAATTTCGATTTTCGATTTTAAAAAGGTACTAGAATGTTAGACTGGCTTATATAATAGAAGTATAGAAGCCAGGCTAGGGTTGTGTAGCAATGTGAACTTAGTAGAGTATATATATAGTATATATATCTAGATGGTAAGACTAATTCTTAAGGAAGGAAAATCAGAAACACAGGGGCATGCGCTCCTTAAGCTTCTTCGCCAAGGAATCGCTTGGCATGCGTATGCCAAGCATTCGCGGCTCAGGCGGATACATGCACTACTGCCCCTTTTTGGCCTGCGCCTAACATAGAATCGCGTCTTGATTTCTTAAGATTTAAGAATATAGAGATAATATAGACTAAGTTTAAATATTCGCGTCGCGTAATCTTTTATATATATCTTTACGACTTTTATTCGTAGAATAGCGTATCAAGTAAAATTCTAATCTCGTTAAACTCTTACGAATTCTATAAGAAAAGAGAGAAAAGTCTATTAGAGATAAGTTTTATTATTACACGACGGATTTGTTAGTGGAATTTCGCGTGTTTTTTCCCCTATAGAATTCGCAACCACGATAAGTAGCTGTATCGAGTATAGATCTATCTTTACTAGTAGCAGCGTGTGTTAAACACCGCTGGGGATTACTCCGTATGAGACGTGGAGTTGAAAGGTTATTACAGTGTACTTTACCTTGGCGTGGGAATTGAAAACGGAAGGCGGCGCTGAAGTTTTAGCCTCGCTTTAGAAGTAGGGCCCTAGCCAAATGGGGTAAAGGGAGCGTCCGAGGACTGAGGGAGTGAGGCAACTGCAGGGCATCGGGCATCGGGCAATAGATACCAAGGTACACCGATGATATAACAGTATCATCTGCCACCTGGCAATGACGTCCCATCAACTACGCACGCTCAACATTCGGCTGTTTTTGTGTTGTTTACAAGTACCATCTTGTTCTTATTCGGAATCCACATCTTAAAGCATATTGCGGGGGGCCATCAATCACCAAGTCCATGGACTCTACTCTCGATAGAGCCGCAGTAGAGTTTGATTCGGGAGATGATGATGAAAACCATCGCATTCTCCATACCACGGATGCCTCTAGTCAAGCTGACCCTACACTGATTGAGCATGTGTCGAAGAGAGCTCGACTGAAAGACAAAGCGAAGGAGATCCTACATATTGACAAGGCTAGCATTACAGTCACCAAGCCGGCGGATGACGTGACTCTAGCACCATCACCAAATCCAACCGAAATGCCATATCGTTTGGATAATCATCCTCCGGAAGAGAGTCTCCATGGGCTCAAGGATTTCGTCCACCAGCCTCTCCAGACCATCAAAGTCAAAGCGGAGAGAAAGACTAACAAAGCAGTCGCAGAGAACCTTTCCACTGCAGAAGTTTCTCATGCACATGATGTGGAGCTGATCTTGGCTCAGGATCATCTGGCCTCGGCTCAGACGGAGGAAGAGCGATCGTCGGCCAACCAGGACCTGGAAGTGCTAAAAAGGGCGAGGCAAGATATGTTTGTCAGATGGACCATGGATCGCCATGTCCTAAAGATCAGACGACTCGAACGGAAACCAGTTCAACACAGGGAAAGAGCAGATTTCGTTGTGAAGGGTGAGTCTGGGCAGCATAAGATGGATTGGAAGGCTTATGGTAGTCACGTGAGTTCAATACGACATGCTGGTCCTCCTGATGATGTGCTTGCTGATCAGTATTTCCGGTGTTCCAGCTCGCTCTTCTTTGTGCTGAGAAGTACGGTGGCCAGTACATCGGCTCTTTTGCTGAACCACCTACCGCATCGCAAGAAACAATAAGTGCAAGTATTGAGAGGGTCCTAGTTGCCTCTACGCCATGGCAAGAGGTGATCATGCACATACGACGCATCTACCGGTGGGATAACACGAATGAGACCTTGGCCTACCTCATAATATTTCTACTACTATGGGCAATCAATTGTGTCGCTTCAGCCATTGTGAGCAACTCACTATCATCATTGAGTCATTCTGGTATTGGAGCGAGGACTGCTTATAAATAGTTAGCTTCTTGCAACAACCGCTCAAGTCTTGCGGCGGCGATTCCGCATACCAACAGTTGGAATGCTCCGTAAAGAGGTCATGCGGACGGAAGATTCTATGGTGACCGCCCTTACTCTAATTGAGCAAATCGAAAAGCGGGGCGAACACGGATGGATCGAGCCTTTGATCGAAGACATGGGTGCCTGGATGCTATTGCAACTGGGAGACGTGGCCAATCTCCTAGAGGTGGTGCTAAAGTACATCTTCTCCATCTTTCCAGATGCCTTACGCACTCAAGTACTTGGACTGAATTGCTCGTCGATTCCCCTAGTTTCTACGAATGGCGCCAGCCACGCCAGACCGCATACACACTCGGACTTCTAGCAACTGCCTGCTTGGCGTTCTGCTTGACGCCTAGCTGGCTGTTAGTAAAATCCATCACTCTGAGCGCAGGCCTAGTGTTCTTTGGGCTGCTCCCCATCGGAAGTCGATATCCGGACTACAGGCTGCTGGCTTCCCCTGCGAAGTGGCTCTTCTGGAATATCCCAAACCATGGTGACCTTGCCCACTTCAAGCGCTCCATCTCTACGAGACCGTAACAATAGCTGACTCGCGTATGTTCATTGTAGCCGAGTGGGCTATTGCACGTCTCCAGATAGAGGGTGCCCGTCAAGAGAAGGCTCGCGTCCATCATGGAAAATCTGCGGATCTGGAAACAAAAACAGCCACCCAGCAAAGCGGCGGACTCTCGATTTCCGGGCTTCGGGCGACTAGTAAACATCTACCCGTCCAAGACCGCTCACCAACGGCTGTCGATGGGGTCGACCCAGGGGCTACCCACACGAATGACTCTCCAAAAGTCTCGATACACGGATCGTATAACTGCTTGAGCGGAAAGCACTCTGGCAAGCTAATCGTGACCTCGACCGGTGTTCGGTTCGAATCTGCCGTGGGCTCCAAGGACCAGTGGGAGATGAGATATGACAGCATGCACCGTGTGGAAAAGGTCCGCCATAGCCGATTTCCCATATTTTTGCACCATCCAACTGACATTCCTCCCACTAACTGCAAAACTTTGTTCTTTAACAGGTCAACCGCATTGTCAAAATCGGTTCTGGTCAAGACATCCTTTTTATCGATGGGCGTGGTCAGTCTCTTACTGCAGGTGATGTGACGAACAGGAACGAAGTCTTCACGCAGGTCATCGGGTACAGCGGTGTTGGTTGGCAAGTCGTAGGGTAGGTGGGTCTATGGGGTTCTGATGGAATTTGCAAAGTTATCATGCAGATCCATTTGGGGTGGGAGGCTTACGGAGGTAGTAAGCTTGTGCACTCCTTGTGCGTATGCTAGATGTGGCGAGTATCTTTATCTCGTGTTGTTGCTGGACCTGATATCTTGACGTTGCATGGATTGCATTACTTTGATTCTCTAGTTTCGTTAGTAATGTAAGGGTATTTGATACATGAACACCAATATCAGGTTTACAGCCTCAGATTCGGAATGAGCAGTAGAAGCATCTCGATTATTGTTCCACGGAGGCCTACTATTTCCTATACGGTTACACATTCTCGCCGTTGTCTGGACACCGTATGTTTAGGGGTATGGATTTGTAAGGGTCCGATGGTTGGGGTTATGCTTCGAAAAGAAAAAAGAAAAATCTATCCAGGGAGTAGGATTCGCACAGTTTGCGGTGCGAATCGGTGAATTTTCCCGGGTTTTGCAAACTGCCGGAGAGGCTTCGGGGCGCGATTCGTTCATCGATCCGTGCATCTCCGAATTAAAAACCTATCCAAGTGCTCACACCGCCGCTCCTCTATACTACGCTACAGTCTCCAACCCCGCATCCTCCAGCAACCCTCTCAACTCCTCCCTCGGCGGCCCCGTCAAGAGCGCAAACGGCTTCCGCAACCCCCCCGTCCCCGTCCCCAGCAGCTCCAGCCCCGTCTTGATCGCCGAGGGATAGTTGTGCGACTCGAGGAACTTGCAGACGGGCCAGATCTTCGCCCAGAGCGCCCTGCCTTCCGCCAGATCGCCCCGGACCGCGAGGGCGTCCCACAGGCGCACGGAGAGCTCCGGGACGAGGTTCGCCGTGCCCCAGACGGAACCCCTGGCGCCCGCGGCGAGCGCGTAGAAGGTCAGCGTGTCCCAGCCGTTGAAGGCGGTGATGCGGTGGTGCAGGCCGAAGAGCAGCTCGGTGAAGCCCGGCGCGTCACCCGAGGTGTCCTTGAGGTACCGCACGCCCACGTCGGAGAGCGCGGCGATGTCCGGCGGGGAGAGCGTCAGGCCGCTGGCGGAGGGGATGTTGTAGTACATGATGGGCAGTTGCGACGCGTCGCGGATCGCGGCCATCAGCTCTCGCAGTTGCTCGAGGTTCACGGGGTCGTAGAAGGGCGGGACCACCATCAGGGCTGTGGCGGCGGCTGCGGCTGCGTGGGTCGCGAGGTCCACGCAATCTTTGGTGGACAGCGCGCCGATGCCGGCTACGACGGGGACGCGGCCGCGGGCGTGCTTGATGCATAACTCAAGCAGGTGTTTCCTTTCGTCGAGCGCCATTGCTGTGAATTCTCCCGTTGTTCCGCCCGGGACAAGACCGTGCACGCCGGCCGCTATTAGATGCTCGATGTGCGCTTGGAGTCTGTTTTCGTCCACTGTGTGACCGCCATCTGTGAAAGGAGTGATCAAAGCGACAAGAATGCCATGAAGATCTGGTGAGCTCATCTCAAGGACAGCGATGTGTAGATTGTCGTGAGCCCGTGCAGACTTGTTTTAGATTCAAAAGTTGGCTAGAGAGAGAGTGAGGAGCTGTCGTATGTTCATAAGCACAAGAGCAAGAGCTTGAATAAATCACAAGCTCTCCTATCTGGTACCTCATTCCAGTATGCCTTTCCGTCTTGGTCCGCTTTCATGATCTTCAAGAAGCTGCGGAGAGTCTTTCCTGATTGGGCTTACCGAAATTCCGCTCCCGTCTTTGTGCGCTATCGTGATCAACTGATCATTGAGATGCTGCGGAGAGTCCTTCCTAATTGGGTTTCCGGTAATTCTTCCCAAACCTTCTATCTGCGTTTCCGCAACATGATGAGTAATCAAGATCAGCTTCCCATGAGCACTCTCAGTGCCCTTGTCAAAGAAAGCTGGTATTACCCCACGCTGGGTGGGAACTGGTATCGATAAGAAGAAGGACCAGTTTCCGAGATTTGATATGTGGTGGATCTTATGCCGGTGGTTTTCGTCCGCAGCTTCATCCTTCCTGCAAGCGTCTATTCGAATGGAATCTGAAGCTTTTACTTCATCTAAAGATATACATTGAGCTGGATATGGCAAACCGCGCAGCAAGCCTCGATCCTCATGTCTTTTCCATCCGCGACTTGAGAACAGAAGGGAGTAACCGTCTTCCCCCAGAGTACCGAGGTCAACAGCTCTCATCTATGGCTCCACAAACACTGCGATTGACAAAACGGCAGATTACTACAATGGAGGAGCAATGGATATGGTAACGTAAGCACTTCGAGCATATAAGACTTGTTTTCTCAACTTAATCGAAGCTGCAAGGCTGCGAGAAAACGAAGAATCATTCAACCGATACAAAATTCGGCCGAGGGTACTCCGCAACGTGTCTGCAATCGACACCTCAACCGCGGTATTCGGATATAAGGTGGTGATGCAGCAATGAGTGTAGACGCAATGGAGGTTGATGAATGTCGCAGGCAGCATTCCCATGCGGTTTCAGTCCATCCGCTATGCACAAGCTCGCGCATCCGGATGGTGAATTGGCAACCTCTCGAGCTGCTTCGAATTTAAAGGTTCCCATGGCTCTATCCTCTTATGCGACGACCTCCTTGGAGGACGTAAAGGCACAGGGCACAGATAATCCATACATGATACAGATGTGTATTGTTAAAGACCGAGAAATCACTCTGCAGTTGCTGAAAAGAGCCGAAAGTGAGCAAATCCCTTGCTGCAGATTCAGTACCCCAGTCTCACGGGCGGCTTCAGCTGCCGTTGTATGGTACTAAAAAGTCTCTATAGGCGTCGGATACAAAGCCTTGTTTTTGTCGGTTGACGTTCCTGTTCTGGGTCGAAGGCTCGGAGAGATGCAGAACGAATTCAGACTACCTACCAATCTTGCCTTCCCCAATATAGTATCCACGGGGCGTGACGAGTTTGGAACAGGAGAAGGACCAATGGCCTTTGACGATACACTGGAATGGGCAGAGATCGTACCTTGGCTGCGAGCGCACACCAATATGGAGATATGGCTGAAGGGCATCACGTCCCCAGAAGACGTCGAAAAAGCAGTGACTTTTGGTGTCGACGGAATCATCATCTCCAACCATGGCGGTCGACAGCTAGACGGAATGCCGGCCACACTTGACGCTCTTCGGCAATGTGCTCCTATCGCTAAAGGACGGATTTCAATATCAATGGATGGTGGGATTCGGCGTGGATCCGACATTTTCAAAGCGCTGGCGCTAGGGGCTCAGTTTTGCTTTGTCGGTCGGATCCCAATCTGGGGCCTTGCTGTCAGTACCGTCTTTCACGAGGTGTCTCTCACATCGGCGGACTCGACTAATCTGAGTATAGTATAAAGGCCAAGCTGGTGTTGAGTTGGGAATGAAGATTCTGCAGAGCGAATTTCAGGTAACCATGGCTTTAGCCGGGTTAGTTGCCCTCACCCTTGATTCTGTTGATCATGGTCTTCTATCCTCCTGAGTGCACGCCTCCCGTTGGAGAAATTGGCTGGCATGGATATATATCTTTTGTGAACATTCGCGCTGACGTCTAATAGATGTCGTTCCGTCAAGGAGATTACTCTGAACCATCTAAGCTTCCTCGATGCCAATGGTTTGTTGGCAAAGCTTTGATCAGACTTGGAATTTTGCACTCTTGCTCAACAGAACTTGGCGCATATAATGATGGTTCGCAAGTGATGAATTTTCAAGGTCAATAGAGCATTGGCCAATACTTCTTCTCCCGTAAGACGTGAACCCACGTGCAATGTGAATCGGCTTTTTTTCGTGATCTGTTCCTGCTGCCGTCGTCGCCCTTGTCTGCATCATGAAGGGCTACGGCAGCATCTCGCCTGCGCCAGACCTCACGCATGACTTCTACACACGATCGAAATGGGGCTGTTGGCGAGTTCTTCA
Organism: Evernia prunastri; assembly: GCA_003184365.1. NCBI lineage: Eukaryota > Fungi > Ascomycota > Lecanoromycetes > Lecanorales > Parmeliaceae > Evernia > Evernia prunastri. The sequence continues at coordinate 65,727 of NKYR01000150.1, forward strand.
ATCTTCCTTCCAGCCAAGTAATGATCCAGTATTGATTAGCGCTGTTCATCGCCTCGCAGCCGGCCACGAAAGCTGGCCAAGGCGTGCCTGATGTACCAGATCTGTAATTCGGATTCTGCGCTATACCGCGATCAAAAGCTTTTAAGGCGTCAACCACTTCGTTGACGTAGACTTGTAATATCCAAGGGTGTACATCACGAACGCGACGGTAGAAGAAGATAACCAAGGCTGAATTGAGGGCTCGAAGCATGGCTTCGCTCGCAGATTCTAACTTTTGTATGCCGGATTCGCCGGTCGCGTTATTGTGTGGGTCGCTTGGATGAAGGTCGGCTGTCTTCGAGGACAATGAGCAGATCATAGACTCTAGACGAGCGCTTTTGCTTCGCAAAGATGCATGGAATGAATAAGGCACTTCACCTTTACATGCATTCATAACCTCTATGACGTTCGCAAGCCGGGTAGTTTGCGATACGAAGCTAAGCCAAGTCTCCGGAATCGAATATATCTGTAGATACAAGGTCTCAGACCAATGCCGCATGTCCTGTAGGTGAATGTCACGGATGCCGACTTCTTGCTCTTTTTGCTCCTCAAGATCAGGCTCACTGTCCGTCTCGTGCGTCTCGACGTCCAGGAAATCGTCTAGGTGGCCAAGACTAGTAGCTGGAATCTCCAGATCTCCATTGGACGATCCTCCACGAGAATGTTCCACCCGTGAGAGGAGTGCAGAATTGGCGTAGTCATGTATTGTGAAGGTGCTTTCGCCAACAATGCGCAACCATGTGTAGACGTGATGGAGAAGACGTGCTCGTCGTGATAGAGACCTTTTGGCTAGTCCGCGAAGCCGCAAAAGGCGCTCGGCATCGATGAGATAGCAGCGAGCATCGTGTTGATTCCCTCGTAGCGTCTATTACTATCAGACTGATTGCATCTCAGTGACTGAGAAGTGACTATACCGCTAGAGCTGTCAGGGTATTGATCGCCATGACCTGATCTTTGTATCTTGCTTTCTGGATTCCACGGGTCTCCGTCCTAAGCGACTCTTGCAGATGTCTCTTGGCTCTCATGCTCGCATGTCCAAAAATGTCCTGGCACGTGGCAATATCCAAACCAGGCAAAGCGAGTTGCGTCTCCGCAATCGCAAAGGCGGAACAAGCAAGCGCTCCGAAGAGATTTGCTTTATTAGCATGCTTCACGTCTGGTAGTCGGAGAAAAGTCATATCGGCCAAGGTTTGAACTGCTGAATAGAAGTTCATGATTTCCCATGGAGACTTGGAAGTCGTTGGAAGCGGCGAATAGGTTGGTATTACAATGTCTCTGAAGTATCTCAGGAGAGCCTGACCGTGTGACAGGACCTCTGTGTCTGTCATCTCTGTGGAAGCGGAAGGAGGAGCGATATTTCCCTCTCCAGGGTCAACAGACTCAGTTGCGCCAAACCTGGTGAAGCCGCCTGAAGAGTCGCTATATGGGACATCGCTTGGCTGATTGGCAACACGAGCGAGCCCTGACAAAGGGTCTTGATCGATCTGCTCGTCATGGGAGGGGCTACTGAAGTCAAAGCCTGTATCGAATAGATCATTCCATCCCAGAATATCCCCAAAGTCCAGAATTGGATCAAGGTCTGAGATAGTCCCAGCTGTGAAGTCAGTCTGAGGATCGACCTCAAGTCTATCTACAGACTTTACTGGCTCATCCAGAGGTGGTGAATCAGACAAGCTGAACACACTGAATGGTCCTACATCAACAGATCCATTGCGGAGGCTGCGCGAATCCTTGGACCGAGCATTCACCTCTGTCAATGATGCATCAACCGATCCTGATGCAAGCCCTGCAGCCAATCTTGAACTCATCGTCTGTCTAGAGCTCTCTAAATTGACAGCCAGCCTTAGTATCATACCTTCCGGCTGTGAGGGGCTCATACCTGTGTAGAGATGTCTTCGAGCTGTCTCCACTACGTCATCTTGTTGCTCCTCCATTCGTTTCCGAGGAGCCAAAGCCCATCGGATACCGGATGTAAAGCCTTCAAATCTCACATGAGCTGTACGGCATGCCTGGCAGTGCGGTTGTGTTTGATCGCACTTTATGTGGCGGCGACGGCAGTTTGAACAACCTCCAAGAACATGGGTGCGTTTGACAACTTGAGATTCCTTTCTGATCCTACCGCTATCAGGTGGCATTTTAGATGTAGATGTTTCGAGGCGAAGCGTTGGATAAATAGGTAATTGAGAAGTGATAAGGTAAGCATAATATATTCGATTACCAAGTATCTTTCACTCGAGCACGAGTTACTACCTACCATAGAGCTTTACTACCCATAGATTGGGTTCGTCTCTGGAGAGTAGAGTCGGAAGTCCAGCGAGCTTCAATCACGAAGGTACAACTACTTTACCACGCACCAAATTGGGGCAGAGGAGAAGCACGTGACTGAAACCCCGCACAGACACGTGTTTTAGTGTGAGACGGTTTCCGTTTTCTAGAATTCCAATGTTGCGATGTTATAATTGGTGCATCTCTCATACTTGATTACTCAGAAGAAAGTTGGAGCACTATGATTGATTGCTACGAGTAGCACACTGCGCCGGGGAAAGAGCCGCCCGGCAGTAGGCTTCGGCCGCGCCCTTAGTGGGAAGCGCCCACAATATCGAAGGATTCTCGCCGGTGCCGGCACTGGGAAATCGTTCTCGGTTGGGAACGAGTATTTGCCCTGGAGCTCCCGTGATGGAGTGGCAATTAGCACTGCCCTAGGCGTGGGCCCTATACTGGAAAGGATGGATGACAGGGAATCTAAGAAGATTTTATCATCAAGATCGCATTGAACAAGAGAGCATCTCAAACTTGAGAGGCTCAAAAAAACTCGTGACTGGGAGGGGAGGGGAGTTTTGGCTTTGGCGGCTTGAGTCAGAGCTGCCATTGTGGAGGATAAAAAGAAGGTGAGACAGGTGGTCGAGGATGCGCGGCTTCGATTCGAGCAGGAAGCGGCGAAACTGCTGGTCTAGGGGCTGCTTGACTGGTACATTGGCAGATGGTGGGGAAATTTTTTCACTGGAAGGCTTTCGTGGACAACATTGGCATATTGCGTTCATAAGACCTTCCTCGGGTCAAGGCTACCAATATTCGCGCTCTTCGCTTTCCCATCAAATACAAACTCCGATATCAGCTTGCCAGTCCCCGGTCCATTCTGGATGCCCCAACAAGTGTGGCCCGCAGCCATGAGAAGGCCCTTTATACCAGTCTCGCCAATCAAAGGGCCACCACTTGCCGCCTGGACATTAGGCAGGTAGCAAGCCTGCCTGACGGTCACGACACCATCTCGAAGCTCGTCGGATATGGAAGATACGTAGTCGATAATGTCCTGGCAGCGCGAGTCATCGGTCACCACGTCCGCGGTCGTCTTAGGTAAAGACACCATGGTATCTCCCTCGCCACATACATAAGCTTCATTATTTGCTCGAGCGTAGATTTCTGGCGTCACTTGCTTCGAGTGCGGCCGTTTCGATTTCTGAAAGGTGTCGGTTCGTCCGAAGTTGGGTGGCAGGCTGATTTCGGTGAACAGCGCGTATGCGGAAATAGGCTTCGAGGGTTGGATTGTGACGCTATGGGCTCGTAAGACCGATATTGGAGCTGGTGGATAAATGTTCCGCGTCCAAGGGCCGGCTGATATGATGACATCTGTGGCTGGGAGGGTGTGTGTTTCCAACGTGGCTTTGTCATTGTAGGTCACGGATTTGACCGTGCCATCACTTTTGTCGATACTTGTCACAGAGCCAAGAATGAACTCGGCACCGGCATCCTCGGCTAGCTGTGCCATAGCCGTTGTGAATTGATACGGATGAACTTGGGCTGTATTGTTCGGAGTTCCCATCTCGTAGTAGCTCCTTGCGCTGTCCGCCGCTACCCAGTCCAGATCCTTAGGTATCCCAGCCGCTGCCATTGTCCGGGACGCCTTGTCCTTGAGTTTTTGCAATGACACCGAGTCACCGTTGGTGGAGCTTCCTTTCTTCGCAGTTTCCTGTCCCAATGTTCGCCCCTTCGCTGTAAGCGACCCTGCATGTACCTTCCTGTATCCCCATCTTTCTTCCCCGCCGTGAGAAGCTGCCAGCTCTTCGTGTAGCCTGTAGCTCAGTGGGACAATGCTGCTCGGGTATGCCCATAGCGCCAGTAGTCCACCGGCCTTGCCGGATGCGCCTCCTGCGATCTTGGATGCTTCGAGAAGTGTGACCTTGTGTTTTGATGGATCATAGGATGGATGACGGGTCAGAAAGTAAGCGGATGTACATCCTATGATGCCTCCGCCTGCAAGTTGATGCCAATATCAGTATCGATGCGACTTGATAGCGGCAACGTTGAGGGTGGCGAACCGATGATGACTATATTGCGCTTTTCAGATGTCTCCGTCATGCTGATGCTGGAAGCCTTGGTAAGGATAGGTCTGAAGTACGCCAGTGTCGTGACAGCTAAGTTTTGTCTCGCAGGGAATTATATGGTAGGCATGACAATGGGAAATAGCAAAGGGGAATTTGGTTCCCGATCCAGGCATGGCAGTAGCGGTTTCCCGCCGGGTGGCTAGAGTAAAGTGAACTAGTCCGAGTGCTTGAACCGTCACTCCTGCCTGCCGGTAAATCTTATCAATTCATGGCATTAATACCTCATCCACAACGATTACATGGCTTTATATAAGAGCAGAGGTCAGGGCATGCTGAGATGGGCCACGAGAAGGAACCGTTTCCGTTAAGAGTACTACCTTGCTCACGTCAAGATGGCAAAGTCAGGGTGCGTATTCTCCCCTTACCGAAACTTTTACCAGTATTAACGACAGTCTTTCAGTATCCTGAGTGAGTCTTGGACTACTACTATGAGCTTAGAGTCTACTTTCTTCTTCGAATTTGAGCCTATGTCCACGTCGTCTCCCGCTTCCAAGTGTATCATGCCTTGCAGCTTTCCACTTTTGTCCATTACTATCTGCTCGGCTTTGAGGTGTAGCTTAGTCTCCTTAATTTGCTCTTCTTCTTCAAAGTATTTGCTCAAAAAAAAATTCTTCGCGCCTTTTTATTCAATCTTGTGTACACAAGACTGACAAATAGTTAGCAAGGAGAATGTCGAGGCTCCACCAATCGCCATGTTTCGCAACAACCTGGTGGGCTGAGTCTCTCGATCAACGACAGATTGGATGCTAATTCCGACTATCACTTAGACGGCATTCTCTCAGTATCGAAACTTTCTATTCGTTGCCTATGTGGATAAAATCTACGTCTATAGGCCCAGCTTCCCGGAACAAACCATTAGCGCTAGACCAGAGCTGATCATCGAGCTCCCCAAAAGTAGGCCAGATCTTAGAGGATTTTTGGACGAAAGAATACCACATGCTGTTAACCACCTCATCGTCGGTGACATGGGTGATGAGGAAGTTGTTGTCGTCGCCTGCGACGATGGCGATGTTATCTCTTATACTGTGCGGTCCATATCTCTTGCAATCGACGAAGGGGTCGAGTCTGTCTTTGGATTCGATACTCTTGAGGACCAAAAGCTGAGACACCACAATCAAAGCGGCTGGGCAAATTTCGTCCTTCCTGGACTCGATCCTCACAGGACTCAAGGCTTTCGGACTCTGGCCGCATGGTTCCATGAAAATGTCGGTGCCAGTGCATGGGGACTTGCAACGCATAAAGGCTCTAGGCTCCTGGCAGTCAGTTCGAATGCGAAGGAAATCAAAGTCTTTGCGCCTTCGCTAAGCCCAGATCGGAGTCAGGCTTTTGGTTCTGAAGATTCATCTCCGAGAACGCTGGAAAGGTATACGTCTTGGGACAGATGGGACTCATGCGCTTTCACAGATCGGTTCCTCGGTAGAAGAGTCACTCTTCGGGGTCATTCGGCAAACATACCAAATATCGCATTTTGCGATAACAGTATAGATCCTGAGGGGAGATACTTGGCAAGCACTGACATCGACGGATACACAATTGCGTGGGATATAAGGAGCAGGTGCCAGTTCCTTCAGATTCTTGGGAATATTGGTCCTCGTAAGTCAAGCAATCTTTTTGCTCGTCGCACCTATGCTCTATGCTCATAAAATCAGATGCGCGAGGCTGGGCTGTTGCTTGCTTGGATCCCCGAAGCTCGAGGCTGAGGTACGTTGTTTAAACCGTGATATGAGCTATGGGACATATTTGAGAGCAGGGGAAATGCTGTTGCTTCGCTTGTTGCCCTTTAAATCTATTTTATCTTACTCTTGCTTTGGAAATCATGTCCTTCATCTTCATCCTTGTCACACCTGTGCTGGTTTCAATTTTTATGGTCATGATATGGTACGGCCTATTCTCACTCGTCCTGCGCCTTTCTAATCAATGCTTTGGTACAGTATCACGAAGTTTGCTTCTTTATGGTATTCTAATCGCAAGACATTCCTCCGATACTATCATGTAAGATAAAATAGGCTTGTATCCTGGTCTGGCTCTCTGTGCTTGTGGCACGATACATGCTCTCTTGTTATAGCACTTTATTCTCCGGCTACGCTTTTACTTGGTTCTTGCGGCTTGGGACTTTGGGTTGAAACAAACATGCTGACTCTGAAGTCTTCATCAGCGAAGGACCTGTTGCAACATTCGGCTGTGCCTGCCGCCTAGATGAGAGTTGGAGGCACAGCCTAAACGAGAGTAGTGTTCTGATAGATAATACAGAAGCGGGGAAATCGGTCCACGATAATTCGCAATGGCATCCTGGTTTCTCAGCCTTAGGCTCTGTGCCGGGAATGCTACATCCAGGAACATTGTCCCCTACACAGCAAACTGCGATACAGGCGACAGCGGCAACAACTCCTGACGAAGGCCCTGAGGATGATGATGAATCTGTAGAAGGGGAAGATTTTTTGGACGACGATGACGATGACTACGGTTCTGACGAAGATGCTCTGAATGATGGTGAAGACCCCAATTTTACCGCCTTCGGAACATATCCTTCCAACCAAATGACTCCTACATTAGACGCTGCAGAAGTTGAGCACTCATTGTTGGATGCAGATTCTCCATCAGAGGACGAGACTTTTGATCTTCCAGATCTTGAAGAGATACCTGTCGCAGACCAAATTGATCAGACGACCGAAGGTAATGGATAGCTTCAGCAGAGTTAGATTTAGCGTGCTAATACATCTACGCAGCGGCCGACTTAAGAACCCTTTTTCCGGGACTTGAGAACGACATACGCGGGTTGTCGGACAACCCACACACCAAGACCCGCCCAAGCGTCAACGATCTACCCTTCAACATACTTCAAACGGATCAAAAAGACATCCACCTATTTCGAGACATACGTTCAGATTTTTCTCACAGCATAGTGCTTTGCCAACAAGCATTGCATCAAAAAATGCCACCGGGCTTCAACTACCTGTCGCAAATAGAACGTCTCAACATGATCGCACAGATCCCAGAGCTGGGCGTCGTCGTCATTGGAAATCAAGCTGGCCGTGTGGGCGTCTTGACAATCACGAGATGGGAGGCTCAGAAGCAATCGGGATACAAGATTGAGTGTATTCTTCCTTTCAAATCTGAAGAGGAAAAGGGGCTGAGACCAAGGAGGTCGCTGATGGGAATGGCCGTTGGTCCAATTCAGGGCCAGCAAACAGCTTTGTCGGGAGGGAGTCCGAGGATGGGAGCGCAGACCCCAAGAAGATTTCGACTATTGATGACGTACTGTGACCATACCATCTTGAGCTATGAAATATCTCGTCCGGACGAAGAAGAGAACGTTCTTGTGGTATGAGATGGGTAATGGGCGTTTCGATGGGAGTTTGTCTAGATGTAGCTCTGGGATTGACTGCAATGAAGAACGACTAACGGGCGATTGAAAGCTTCAAGGCGCTTGTAGATGGCGCATCGGCACTATTGGATTCTGGAGAAAGCGTTGGAATTGACTTCACACATGGTCGCTAAGTCGGCTTTAGTGAAGACCCAGCTTAATGACAGCATCAAATGCCACATTACTATTAACTCGCTTCCTCGGACTCCTGAGACTGTCAAAAAACCACCTCAACTATCGCCGCTTCTTCCTTCCCACCTCATTCACCCGTCTCTGCTCTTTCCGCCTCTTCCTCCTCTCCTCCCAAACGCTCCACCCACTCTCAGCCAAGTCCTCCTCAACAACCAAATCTCTCCATCTGCCCATCCTCCCCACCCAGCTATCCAATCCCACATCCACCCATCCCTCCCTCCTGGCCCACTCCGTAGCTCCGAACCAAGCTGTCGCACAGACAACCCCCGCTATACATCCAACAGAGACTTGCGTCGGGGTATGATAGTTCAGGTAAATGCGGCTGAGCGCGACGGATGCGGCGAGAGCTAGGGTGAGGAGGGAAAGTAGGGAGCGCTGAAGGACATTGAGCGGTCGGTGACTGTATGGTAAGGGTTGGCTGGACGGCGAAGATTTGGGAGGCGTCGGCGGGTTGTGCCGAATAAGGAGGAAGAGGGAGAGCGAGACGGAGAAGTAGGCGAGGAATTGCGCGTGCGATGAGGGCATGCCGTAGCCTTTGCCATTCATCTCTACATTCGACCCCAGGGTCAGCTTCGATTCCTCAACCTCAATGGGTGTAGCTCCAGGGCATCTCCATTGAAAGTTGACATAGCAGCGTGCACGGATTGGGACAACGTCCATGGGACCTACGTTTCGGCCTCTCCTCCTTGATCAATCTTTTCAGCAAGAAGTTGAACGCCTCGCACCCCATCTGCCCGGCAAACATCAGGAGTATCTCCACTTCGCGCGTCGACCATATCAGGGTCACGTAGATGACGCACAGGGTCTGAGGAGCGAGCGCGAGCCAGGCGCAGAGGTAGGATATGGGGTCGTGGGGGTTCTGGGGGCTGACTGTGAGCGGGGATCAGGATGCGAGGTATAAGGGGATTTGGAGAGCGGGAGGAGGGGTACTTACGTAGTGTACGTGCGTCAATGAGAGGGACGCGAGGGGGGTGGCTTCCATCCTGCCTGCAAGATTGGAGGCGATTGGAGGTGCGACGATATATATTTGGCGTATACCAACTGCCAGTCAACCCAGGATTGCAGGATTGTGGCACTACCTAAGTACATAGGTGGCATTGTACCAGAAAAATGCAACCAATTGCCAATTGCCAATTGGGCGCAACTGTGTGAACACGCGCTTAGCGTCGGCGCGTGTGTGCCGCGACCGAGACCTTTCTAGTTGTCTTGGCGGTTTGAAAGTTAATTTTACTTAGTGATTCATCTTCGCCACCAAAATGACTCGACACTTTATATCTGTCCTTGTAGAGGCCTTTTTTACCTTGCCTCACCTGTTAGCTGTGTCAAGCATAGAAGATCACAGCCTACAGGAAGTAACTCATGTCTCTACATCACAACCCCAACTATGGCCGATGACCTTGAAGAGGGAGAAGATGAACGGACAGTCGAACTTGCTTCACTCTCAGCTATCTACCCTGAGCTCTTGGTGAATGATGCGGGTTCAGGTCCTTTCGCTGCGAGCATCTCAATCGAAGTTGAACCTGTCGAACCTTTGTTGATACGGTTCCCATCCGCTGATGGCGCGCCTCCAGTCGAGCCTCTCGCTCCTCACAATACAAACGTCGTTGGAACATCCCAGTTGGACGCTGGATACAATGGGGTTGCTCCCCCTGCAGACGAAGATATATCTCGGCTATCACACCTACCACCTCTGATCCTACGACTCACCTTGCCAGAAGGATATCCTGCGGAGAAGCCGCCAGTATTCCATCTAGAATCGCAGTATTCATGGCTTCCGGAGCAAAAGCTGCAAGAGCTCACAGAGGCGGGTCATATGCTATGGGAGGATTTGGGCAGGGACCAGGTGGTCTTTTCGTATATCGACCATCTGCGAGAGGCGGCGGAAAGGGGATTTGATATGGCTCAGGCTGATGACCAAGTGCTGGAAATCTCGCCCGATCTCAAAGTGTCCCTTCTCGACTTCGACTTGAAAGCAAAACGAGCAAAATTCGAGCGTGAGAGCTTTGAGTGTGGCATTTGTCTAGGTATGTTGTGTGAAGGATATTCATCGGATCATTGACTGATCCACTTGGGAACAGATGCTAAGAAAGGAACCGTTTGCCACCGCCTTCTACTCTGCGGGCATGTCTTTTGTATACCGTGTCTCCAAGACTACTACAACGCCTGCATCACCGAAGGGGATATTGGGAGCATCAAGTGTACGGCCCCTGAATGTGGCAAGGAACCTACAGTGGGCACGGCAGTAAATGATATCCGATTGAACAAATCAGCGAAGGATAGGACACTTGAGCCCAGCGAGCTCTTACAAATACCATTAGAGCAGGACACAGTCCAGCGTTACATCAAGTTGAAGAGGAAGAAACGCCTTGAATCTGACAGAACGACGGTTTATTGCCCTCGCCAATGGTGTCAAGGACCAGCTCGGACAACCAAGAGCAAGCTCGATCAACAGAAAGTATCCGAGGAGATCGAGGAACCTCAAGCATATGACCCCAATGCTTCCCAAGAGAAACTGCCTCCACCGGCAGAACGCCTCGCAATCTGTGAAGACTGCAACTTCGCATTTTGCAAAGTCTGCAAAGCTAGCTGGCACGGCGAATACTACATCTGCTTCCCCCGCAGCCAATTTGAGCTCACGGCTGAGGAAAAGGCCTCCGAAGACTACATGAAGCTGCATACGCAACCTTGCCCTACCTGCGATGCCCGTGCTCAGAAAACGCATGGATGCAACCATATGATCTGCTTTAAATGTGATACCCATTTTTGCTACCTGTGCGGGGCTTATCTCGACAAAGGCAATCCATACCAACATTACAACACCATGAAAAGCGGCTGCTACATGCGCCTGTGGGAGTTGGAAGGAGGCGATGACGGGGAGTTCGGCCAGGGATTTGGTGGTGGGGTGAATGGATTACCTCTGGATTTCGAAGACTCCGAGGACGACGAACCTCTTCCTGCGCCTGGTCCTGCTCAAGTTGTTCCACTTGTGCCAGCTCCACGAATCGTACCGTTTGGCCCACCAGTACGTCAAGCTCCCGCCGTTCGACCTGCTCGAGCACGCGATCCAGGTCTTCAACGGTTTTTACGAATGGCCCGCGATGATGAGGAGGATGAGTAAGTACTATTTTCTGAGCGACTCCGTACCTGTTGCCCCCAAGTTGCTATTGCAAGACATGCCTTGAAAGCACCAAGCTCATGACTACCCCAAGTTCGCCTCATGATCCGCGGAAGTTTGTCTCAAAGATCCTATGCTGATTCTAGAATGTGTAGGTGGGATAGTGATGACATGTCAGAAATCTCAGACGACGATTGGGATGATGACGCGTAGCCGCTTACACCGAGCGGTTCGAGGTTCATAGATTGGCTTGTTTCCATCTGTACATAAACTGCATAGCGGGGAGGCACCCGAACAGATCAACAAATATTCTTACACACAGATTCCAACAGATGGCGCTACTAACAGCATGCAAGACGCTAACAGCAAACCCGAAAAGACAGCAATTGCCCGAGAAAAAAAAAAGGCCGCTCCCAACCTCAATATGCACAGTCACAGTCCCCACAGTCACCGCAAAAAGTAGGACCTCGGCAGTTGCAACACCCCAGCGCATCTTCCGGCGCACAGCTATACCAGATGCCCCACGCGATACCGCCGACGAGGAGGAAACCGATGAGTCCGATAACGAGCGCTACGATCTGTCCGTGCGCGAGGGCGGGGCGTTGCTGAGGCGAAGTGGCGTTCATTGTCGGTCTTGGTCTAGGGAGGTGTGAGCCTTGGGGCTATGATATGGGGGGTGTTGGAGAGGGCTTACCGGATGGCGGGGTCGGTTCCTTTTTCTCGAAAAAGCAGCGATAGACGAGGCCCGCCAAGAACAGCGCGATCAAGGCAGCGAGGAGCGTGTAGAAGACTGCTCTGTGGTGGTGGGGCGAAGATTCGAGCATCGAGATGGCGTTCTGAGAGAAGGGGTGTTTTTGGAGCGAGCGCGGCTGACAGTGTGTACAGAAGATGCAAGAGGCTGTGTTTAGCAGAGAGCGAAAGAATCTTGGGGTATTTGGTAACTGCGGCTGGGAGTGGATTGCTGGCGGTGTGGAGATGTGGGAAATGTTGCTTGGATTTGGGAATATTTTTTTGGTTGGGAGGCAGTGAATGTTTTTGAACAAGGAAGCAAACAGTGAGAAAAGCATGGTTTTGTAAAGTGGTCTTTGCCCCGCGTGTCTCAGAGCACGTTTTTCGTTTCGTTTCAAGCTCGGCGAGAGGGGTGCAGACTGTCTTTGATACTAGGGGACAGGACTGGGAATTGGTTGGCTAGGAATACACGCAATACGCGCTGAGGGGCTTTTTTGCTACAACGTCGCTTACGTTACGGCCTTAGGGCAGCGTTTCGGGTTCGGTTTCAGGCGTTGACGACGTAGATCGTTGCGGTATGAAAGATGACCTCGGTAGTTGCGGAGTTTGATGCTAATGCTGTGGTTGAGCGGGCTGGTGGAGCATGGTTGGTAGGCAGGTATAGACTGTTGCGCCAATTGGTCTGAGGATCATGCCAGTCTGAATGTCAATGAGATTCGAGTATTTGGAGCACGGGGCGACGGATGTGGCTGTTGTTCCTCAGATGTTAAACGGTTATGCTGAGACGGCTCATTTCTTGATTTACTCCAGTCCCATTTTTGATGGCCGATTCTGGGGCCAAGCCGGTCACGTGGACGACTCGTACTCTATATTAGTAAGGTACTCATGGAGTATTGGTCTATTCAGAGTTGGGGACCAACTCCACAAAAGATGGGAGACTATGATGCATGGAATGAGAGATTTCCTCAAATGGTACTCAACTTGTAATGGAACTGAGGTGAAATTCTCTGCACCTTCGGGCATACATATATGTCATCTTCCCCTTGATAGAGTCTTCCGCTATACCCAATAATAAAATAAGTGCAATTGTTCCAGGCCCGTCTTGGTCAATCCTAGACCCTGGGCATAGCGCTTGTTTTGGCCGGAATGGAGTCGGGAGTCAGGTATCTCCGGTGTCTTTCTCAAACAGAACACGGTGGAGGCAACCGCAACCAGGCCGTCGCATTCGAATTACCGCTCGCAACCTGGACCTCGACTAGTGCGCGGTTGGTGTTGCTTGTCTGGATGAGAGCATGGTCCATTTCCTTCTTCAGAAGACTTTCAGCCATTGTCCACATACCGTAGCCCCTTCTGAGAAACGTCGTCTGGATTTTCACAGGCAGATTCCTACTTGATTGCCCGGATGCTGCAGAGACAACGTGCACTCCAGCCCGCTTCATGGCGCCGACGAGCATCTTTGATGAATATCTAATTCCAATCTGCCGTCGCTAGTGAAGTGATGCGGGACTTAATGCTTGGGTGTAAGATGATCAGATGTGGAGCTATGAAGCCGGTGAAGCTTAACACTACCCGTCAGTACATAGGGTATCGTAGTTGGGCGCACCACTGGCGACATGGACCTCAACGCCTCCGGTACCGGTGTTTGTTAAGATCTGACGGCCAATTTCTGTTCCAGTCAGCTAATATTCATGCTCTATTGGCTTGCAATTGGATGATAGTGCTCGTGTGGAGGTCACGACTTCCATATGCAATAGTAAATCCTGGCTTTTGGATAGTCCAGCAAAGGGGCGATAGCGATGGGCAATAAAAATGATGAACATGTCTGGTTCGCAAAGGACTATCTTTAGATTGGCAAAGAATCGCTTCAAATAATGGCACACTATCAGTTTCTGAAGCTTCAGGTTTGGACATGTAGTTGGACTCACGGCCAGAAAGAGAAATTTCGCAATAGACAATGTGAAGATTGAAAGTCGGTGGACTCATAGGTCTCGAGCGTAAGAAGCAAGCTTGACCAATCGTTTAGCGCATGTGCTCATGCTGCGATATCAATGCAGAGGCGCATAATCTGGGTAAGAATTTGCTGGACCTTGCCCCAAGTTTGCTAATGTCTCCGTACCGCATAAAGTGAAGGAGAACGAAGAGTTCTCTCTCGCCTAGCTAGGTCGCCGCATATGCTTGTGCTTGGTAATGCCATGATTTAAATGACTTGTGAAAGCAGTGATGGCGCACGGCTAATGCTTCCTCGATCCTGCTACTGTCACTGTAAGGGCCATGAGGTCTCTAGGCATGAGGCGGCCTGTCAGAAGTCCAGGAATCCAACATACATCTAGGCCAGATCCGGGAGACTATCCCTCTGGTGCAGCTGTGCGGCTATAGCAGTCGCATAGTAAGTTTGCTTGGCATGGGGGTGCACTCTCCCCTGCTAAATATGCTGCCTCTGAGGATTCCCACTTGGGTTCCTCAGGATTCAGTCTATCTAGTAACCAATGTACGAGTTGCTCAGTCACGCATGCCTAGACCCCGTTACATTTCTGAATCCTTCAACTCTCGCTATCATCGACACGATAGTAAGGGGGGCGTGCCCGTCTGACAACAAACTATCACTCTGTGACTCTCCTCGTCACTACCTACCTACCNGCCGCACAACGCTGTTGCCAAGTCAAAGCGGCCCCGCCGTCTCCGAAATCTCCGGGGTCTCGCCACTATTTTTATCCTTTCTGCTCGCAGACGACTCGCAGGCCAATCTACAGCGCTGGGGCATCGCTTGCCTGAGGGGGGGGGTAGTGTTACGGACGTACCCTAGGTGTCAGGCACATAGGGAGTGTTTATGGCTATGTGTCTAGCACATAGAGTGTTTATTGGTTATTGACACATTCCCATTGACACATAGGCTAGCGGGGATTCTTCCTAGTATTTAAGCGCTCTTCTTCTGTACATATTTCCTCCTTATCTAGTTGTCTTATTCAATTTACCCCCATTAGACTTGACTCTGGGCACGGTTCTGACACTTTCGTCTTGTAAATAGACCTGACCCTACCAGACCAAGTATACCAAGTGGTAGTCCTAGCCTAGCCTCGTTCCTTGACACTATACTACACTATTTCTAACTTTTTATACTATTAAATTCGACTTGTAATAAAGATGAACTAGCTATATGTAAGGGCCATGAGGTCTCTAGGCATGAGGCGGCCTGTCAGAAGTCCAGGAATCCAACATACATCTAGGCCAGATCCGGGAGACTATCCCTCTGGTGCAGCTGTGCGGCTATAGCAGTCGCATAGTAAGTTTGCTTGGCATGGGGGTGCACTCTCCCCTGCTAAATATGCTGCCTCTGAGGATTCCCACTTGGGTTCCTCAGGATTCAGTCTATCTAGTAACCAATGTACGAGTTGCTCAGTCACGCATGCCTAGACCCCGTTACATTTCTGAATCCTTCAACTCTCGCTATCATCGACACGATAGTAAGGGGGGCGTGCCCGTCTGACAACAAACTATCACTCTGTGACTCTCCTCGTCACTACCTACCTACCAATTGACGCCGGCGTCGAGCCAGTCAATCCAATCATCAACCACAAACACTCTCGGAGAGACCGCTGGATCTGATATCGTCGAACCAGTCGATACACGAACAATGCAGGTGGATGCCGAAGAATACGCAGCATTCCAGGCCTATCGA
>NKYR01000151.1:0-78729 GCA_003184365.1 Evernia prunastri
CTATGTGCTAGACACATAGCCATAAACACTCCCTATGTGCCTGACACCTAGGGTACGTCCGTAACATTTAATTAGTTTTCGATCTAGCTATTAAAAAGAGTTAAAACGAAAGTATTAGATTAATTCTCGATTAATCTATTGAAAATAAGTCTCAATCAAAATTCTAAACTAAATCTCGATTAATCTATTAAAAATTTAGTCTTAACGAAAGTATTAAATTAAATCTCGATTTAGCTTTTAAAATAAGTCTTAACGAATAAGTAAATCTCGATTTAGCTATTAAAATATATCTCAACGAAAGTATTAAATTAAATCTCGATTTAGCTATTAAAAATTAAGTTTTATCGAAGTATTAATTTTTAACGAAAGTATTAATTCTTAACGAATGTATTAATTTTTAACGAAAGTATTAATCTTTAAAAAAAGTATTAATTTTTAAAGAAGATATTAATTTTAATGAAAGTGTTAATTCTTAACAAAAGTATTAATTTTAATAAAAGTTCGGCTATGAAAAATAAGTTTCAACGAAAGAATTAAATTAATCCTCGATTAAGCTATTAAATAAGTCTTAACGAAATCATCAAATTAATTCTCGATTTGGCTATTAATTAATTCTCGGAGAGTGAAAGCGCGATTTTCAATCATTTTTGCGATGGCGAGGAGAAATGCTCTAGTCAGTGTGACTACATCATGTATGTACTAAACGTTAGTGTATTTCGCATGGAAATATATAAGACAGATCCTATCCCCTTATTTTTCTATGTTTTGAACCAAGATTCAACGCGAGTTCTTTTATCTTTTACCCAAGCATCCTTCTTTTCACATAGCTGGATTTTCTACACCCATTTTGTCACTCAGGGCTTCTGTGAAGCGAGTCAAGGGGGCCCTGGCTCTTCTGCAGCTGTGCAAGCTGTCAGGCATTGAAGTCTATACTTCCAACGCGACAAATTCGCTGTGCGCATTGTGTTTCCTGCTAGTGTTGGGGCTTTCGGCCTGAGTGGAGTACTGTTGGAAGGCAAACACGCCATTTGGTGCACGACCTTCGCTTGTAGTCGAGTACTTGATCTTCCGCTTGTTGTTGTTACGCTGTCTGCGCTCTCGCACTGCTCTTCCGCCAGCACGCATTCCTCTTTAACGGTTGCACTCTCTACGCAATTTCATCGAGGCAGGCATCTTGTGGTAGCATCCATTGAGCGAACGCTCCTTACACTCTGTCCTAAATCAACACGGTCGTCATTGTCGTACCGATTCCAGCATATGTCATTGTATCAGCAAGATCTTGCACACATACCTTCATAGTCAATAACAGCTTCCCACGTTCGCTCTTCGTACAGCGCTCACAATCCCCTGAAGAGCAACATTGCGCGGCCTTCAAGCCAAAATTGTTATCGCAACTGGTCTAATCGCTGCGGCTGCATCTCCTTCGAAGCTAGCATTGCACGGTCTTATGGCCCTAAGTTGCTGGCCTCTCTACAACTATTTGCTTTAAAAAGTCGTTCTGTCGGAGGCATATCAGCCTGTGGAGTACCCGCACCTTTGAGCGACTATCCCTGCAGACGCGCTACATTTTCAAGGATACAGCCACCCAAAGTGTGAAATTGTCAAGTGACTACGCCCTAGAAGGTGCTGCGCTCTCGAGGAAATATCTCTACAGACGAGGAACATAGCCAGCTGTACAATTAGCTAAAGCGTGGGATTCTCAAGTGGATTCTCCCTGGAACGTACAACGCTTTGAAGAACCTCTCTAGAAGCGTACGACTTTTGAGGCAGTCAGCCACTCAAAGGCCGAGCCTTTTAATATTACGCCCCAGAACGTGCTACATCTTCAAGGGCTTCTCTCCATAGGCGTGCAATAATCTTGGGGGTAAAGCCAGTTAGGAGGTGAAGTTTCCGGAGAACGAATCCCGAGAATCTATTACGCTTCCAGGAAACATTTCTCTAAATCTACAATACTCCTCGAAATAAAGCCAGCCACAGCGCTGTAGTTCAGAGAACTGTTTCCTCGAATCTACTGCACTTTCCGGGAAATATCCTACGAATTTGCACTCGATTCTGGGTTAAATCCAGTCACAGGACGAGATTTCAGGGAACTATTCCCTAGAATCTACGGCCCTCTGAAGGAAACATCCCTATCAATTCGCAATACTTGCTGGGGAAATTTCCAGCCTCAGGGCGACTCCCTAGGGACTTACTCCGCAAAACATCAGATCTTTCTAGGGCCGAGACCGGAAAGCAGTGACTTTGAAAGGTTTCGAAACCCGATATCAAAACAAAGTGAATTTTCCACGGGTGAATAGCCAAAAAATTCACGCTCTAATAGGTGAATTTTCAAACACAGTGAATTTCTGCACGGTGAATACCTTAAAATAGTGATGTATTGAAGGGTGAATATCCGAACACAGTGAATTTCTGCGGGTGAATACCTAAACGATAGTGAATTAAAAGCAGTGAATTCCCTTAGCGCGGCATCCTTGGATATTTAAACACCCAATCTCGCCCACCATCTTACACATTTCTGTACCGGGTGCCGGTCAGCATAGATCTGGATCAGTCTGACCCGCAATCCTAGGTACTTCTGTACCGGTCAGCACAGATCTAGACCAAGTCACCCCTCTTGCTTTTCCCTATATATTATATACACATATATATAGCAATCGGGAGAAAAAGCCGTTTAAAGTCGGCTAGTGTGCTTCCGGTGGTAAGGTACTTTTTCCTGGAAGCTAGTTCGGTTTCCAAAGCTCACACTCTCAGTCTCTTTCCACAACCAACACCAACTCCAATTCCACCACCACAACTCTTCTGACTTAGCAACAAGTGCCCAGCGATCAACTTCTACCACTCGCAGCTGCAATCTGTCGAGACTTTTGGGGTTTTGCTTGCTGCTGCTGGCTGTTACGATGTGAGTTTTGCCGCTAACCTCAGTTCCAGAAGTGAGAGCTCGCGGATACTGACCCCACCAACAAGCAAGATGCTCAAGGCAGACAACTCTCCTGTTGCAACGATGGCCGTTGGCGGCACCATGGACAAGATGGAGAAGATGCAGCTCGTGTCGACTGACGCTGCCAGCTCGTGAGTCAAAAATCCATTCTTCGAGTGTGAGTTCTGCAATGCTAATTTCGCCAACAGCGGCGAGTCCGAAGACAAGAAGGGGGTCATACCCATCGAGTCTGTCGCTTCGTAAGTCAAGAAACCACCTTTGGAGCGTGAGCTCTCGAATGCTGACTTTCTCAACAGGAGCGACTCGGAGGACAAGAAGGGACTCGTCCCAACCGAGGCTGTCGTATGGTAAGTCAAGTTGTCATCTCACGAGCGTGAGCTCTCAAACGCTAATTCTTTCCACAGCAGCGAGCTCATGGAGACCAATGCCGCCGCTGCACCAATCACAGTGGTCGACACAATGGAGAAAGCTGAGAAAATGGGGCTCGAGCCAATCGACTTGCCCAACGAACCGGCGAAGATCAAGTCCTTCCCCTTCGATCCCAAATGCAGCTTCAGCCCTGAACGTTTGATCAGGATGAAGATCGTCCGGATGGCCAGAGAGAAGCGGCAGGTGAACACGAAGGAGTACCAGATAATCGGGAACATCCTGAAGGCCATATCCTCGATCCAAACCTTCACCGCCGAGAACGTCGAAGCACTGCGAAGCAGGGTCATAATGACCTGCATTCTGGGGGAAGCCAACACCACTGGTCCTTACGAGTTTCCTAAGTCTTTTCAGGATGTCGCCCTTGCCAACATTGCCAGAATGGACGAAGAGGTCGAAGTCACGGAAGTTCTTGATGAAACACCGCCTGCCTTGAGCGAGACGAGTCTTGTCAATACCGGCAACAAGCGCAAAAGGGATTGCACAGCTTCACGTCGCTCCGCTGCTCGCCAACTGCCAGATGTCAGCGATCCTGTATACCAGTCGATCATGTGGAATATCACTGTCACCGACGGACGCACTCGAAAGTACACTATCACGGACAAGTCTGCCGCGATCTCCTGCAACCGATTCGGACACAACGGTCTCACCGTGGGTCAGTGGTTCCCTTTCCGCATTTGCGCATTGAACGCCGGAGCGCACGGTGCTACGCAGGCAGGGATTGCAGGATCGGAGAACACAGGAGCCTTCTCCGTCGTGGTCTCGAGTGAGTCATAGAGCTGCCCGACATCTACCGTTCCCACACTGACCAACGCTTAGGTGATTACGACGAGCTTGACAAGGACAACGGCGAGACCCTCTACTACTCCGGCAGCAACAGCGCTCTGAACGAAGACCCCGCCAACCCCGTCCGAACCCACGCCACCAAGGCCATGCAGCGATCCTACAACGACCGCCGTCCCATCCGTGTGCTGCGGACCGCGGGGGGCAAGTGGCGCAACTGTCCGGCGAAGGGGATCCGCTACGACGGGCTGTACCGCATCGTCTCGGATGGGATCGCGAAGAACAAACTGGGGGGCGCGTATGTGCGGTTCAAGCTCGTGAGGGAAGGGAACCAGCGGAGCATCGATTTGGGCAGGCCTACTCAGATGGAGAGGGATGTGTTTGAGCGGCTCAAGAACAGTATCTGAGCGTTGGATATGTGGATGACATTGGAGTTCGGTGATGGTTTGATGGAGTCATGAGTGATGGATTGACGACTTGTGTCATGTTTCACGGGCTGCGGCCACTTGGAAATGTGACAAGATTGGGGTAGAGACCTTCAGATAGCTACATCTAATATACAAAAGTTGGTATGATTGATTGATTCGAATTGCAAGTGATGGTCTGCTACCCATAGTAACTGCCATATCCCCGTCATTTGATGTAAGTTTCATGGCGGATTCGGAAATGATACCTGAGAAACGATACGAAGCTTGTGAGCTGAAGGTATACAGTCTACACAAAAATCATGGTAATATCTCAACGGATTCGATAATCTCAAGGACGTAGGACCATAACTGGCGAGATCTTTCGAGTAAATTACCTATACAAAACATTTGATTGTGGCCAAATGATGCTGCCTTCCCTCAAAAAACGATGACGAAAATTGGGGATACCTTGACTGTGGAGAAAGAGGTTTGCTTTAGCCTTAAGGGATCTAGTTCCAAGCTAGTGCAGATCGAAAACCGGATCCCTGCAATGACGATATCCCCAGATTCTCGAATTACCAAGGAAGATACAACAGCTGCCAAACACGCGCTCTACCACACATTTGCCTCAATATCAAAGCTCTTCACCTCCCATCATCTGCACCATATCCAAGCCTCCACAATCTTCACTCATTGCTACTCCTCGACACAATGCCGGACTCCAAAGACAAAAAGTCCAGATTTGGCCTCTTCGGCCACAAAGACCGCCCCACCCCTACCACCGACTCCACCTACGGCAGCGAAGCCTCCTCAGACGCGCGCAATTCCTATCAATCAGCCGGCAGCATGACCGGCAGCGACAACACCGGCACCACGGTCAACGATCAAGGACAGACAGTCACCACCACCACAACGACTACGACCACTACCACCACAGGAGGCGGCGGTGCTTCGACCACTTCTGGACCCCACACGAGCAATTTGGCCAATAAGCTGGATCCGAGAGTCAGCAGTGGCAGCGATCAGACTGAGGTTTCGGAAACGGTGCAACGGCGCGAGAACGACCGACCGAACATACCGCCAAAGTCGATGAGGAGGGAGCCGAGTCCGAATCCACCGCCACAACAGCGTTCGAATGGAGGGGGAGGAGGTTTATCGTCGATACTGAGTGGTGGGAGGAATCACGAGCAGAGGCAGCCAGACATTTATGGAAGTTCGAACGCGCCGCCTCAACAGCAATCAAGTGGAGGCGGAGGCCTATCATCTATCTTGTCTGGCGGCAGGAGCCACGATCAGAGACAAACGGACAATTACGGAAGTTCGAACGCACCACCTCAGCAGCAATCAAGTGGAGGACTATCATCCATTCTGACAGGCCAAAGGAACCACGATCAGAGACAACCAGACAATCTCGGGGGGCCGAGTAGCCCACAAAGCCAAGGCAGGCACAATTTCTCGTACCCGAGCAGGACGCCACCAAATGAACGGGCGCAGCTGCCAGGGCAAACGCAGGGTCAAGTACCTGTACAACAACAGCAACAATCCCCGAGCACGTTGCAAAATCTAAAGACTGCAGCGGTGGGAATACACGTGAGCCTTTCCCCCATTCCTCGCTCTACCACTTTCTTCTCACACCTCCCTCTTGCTCCAATCCTCTTGAGCCATCGCTAACCTACCAACGCGTCAAACAGGGCGTCGGCGAAACCCTTCGCGGCACCCTCAACTCCAGCGTCGACCGACGCTTCCACGCAACCCCGGAGCAACAAGCCCAGAACGAACGGGTCCTGAATGCCGGCAAGCAGGAGATCGAGAGCGGGCACTTGAGCGAGCATAGCAGGCAGCAGGGCGGGCCAGGCACGAAGGGTATATTGAGGAAGAGCGGGGGACAGGGGCAATTGAGGGTTGTGAATGAATAAAGGAATGATTTTTCTGATTGAAAAAAAGTGGGGCCATGGGAGGTAGGCGATGTGGTGGAAAAGATGCTGGCTAGGTATGTGGGCGATTGCCGAATGTGTTATATATGTGGTGTGAATGATTGAGGTTGGTATTCGTGGTATGTACAGCGGCAAAAAGAGATCTCGTGGCCAAGTGAGCCATCCATGTGGATATCTCTAGTCCGACACCAAGACTGCATCCGGCAAAAGACGTTGCAATCGAGCTAATCCTTTCTCTCCTACCATACGTCCACAAACAAAGCGTATCAAAGCATCATCTAACACCCTTCTCCCCTTTCCTTTCCATCTCCCCACCACACTTGAGAGCGCATTATTGCGCCATTCATCTCCCAGCCCGCTCACCTAAACCAACTCCTATCATCCGCGCCGCCTACTACAATTACACACAAAACAGAATCCCTCCCATCTCATCATCCCCCATCCTCGTCCAGCGCACCACATTCGAGCACCCAACCATCCAACCCTCAAACCCCTCTCGAACCACATGCTGCCAGACTTTCCTATCTTGCAAATATATCCATTTTCAGACGAAGAGGGTACCACCGATCTCAACCCATTCATTCCTTGTTCAGTCGACACCGCTGAGGAACGCGGCCGTGTCTGACTATATTATCTCCCATGCAGATACTTAAGACCCACTCGACCCCCCGGCCCCCCAGCGCTTCCGCCCGTCGTCTGAAAAGAAGAGCTACCCAGGAATATCGCTCCAAACGCAGCTCCAAACGAAACTTTCCACGCGCACGAACGAGTCCGGAAATCAAAGAGGCACACTGCGTCTCCAAGACATCACCCACTTCACAAAGATGGAAGACGGTCCTCGCACGTGCGATCCGATCCATTCTGGCTTGTCAGAATCTTGTCCATATCCCTTAACAGGTCCGTCCTCAAATCGGGGCTCGTAACGGGGGTTGTAACGCTATTGACGCCATGCACCATGCGCCATTCCGTCATAGAGTAGCAACCAAATATAGACACGAACACGGGCCGTCGAGGGGTTGCTTGGTTGCTTGCTTGCTTGGTAGAACATGCAGCATGAGCGAAACAAGCTAGATAAGCAGGGCAAGCAGCACAAGCAGACCAACCAGCACAACACCCCCCCTTCACCCACCCTCACCCTCTCGAGGCGGCGCTGCACACACACGCTGCAACCCTACGCACGTCAGTCACTTACTCACATCTTCGAAGGCGAGTATGCTGAGCTGAGCCATCGAGGAACTACGTGAGCGTAGAGTGAGAGGGGAAACAAGGCGAGGATGGGGAGGAGGGAGGCTCTGCGAACTGTTCGATACTTGTGCTTGAGAAGGAGGGATGGATGCATGCATGGGTGCATGGATGGAAGGATGGATAGATCTCCCGGAGCGGAGCAAGATCCCCCTCTCCATCTCCATCTCCCCGGCGGCGCTGCTGCGATCGACGCGGACGATGACAGTCGGTCGCAGAGCTTGGGGGACGCTGAGCGCTCTAGATGGGGCGGTGCGAGCGGGCTGTAGGAGCTGGGATAGGGGCTGGGATAGGGGCTGGGATAGTGACTGGGCTAGGGACTGGGAGCTAGGGACTGGGAGCTAGGGACTGAGCGCTACGGAGTAGAAGGGCGGTTTTGCACATGCTCTGCGCTGGGGGGGAAGGGGCTCGTTGTCGGAAGGCTCGTTGTGAGAAGGGTTTTTTGGGGGGATGGAGATGTGGAGATGTGGGGGGTATGTATATCCTTGTACATATATCCGGCGAGAACCGGATATCCTAACGGTAACGGTAGCAGTTCATCAGAACGGACACAGCCGTGACTTTCGCTCGTCCAGAGATGCTAATAGATCGCTCGTTGATGATATCAGACCTGCAAGTAGCAACGCACAGAGCACGCGGATGTGCTCGATGGATGCCTTCTACCGTTGACCCTTTCGCTTCGGCCCAAATGACCCAACCCAAACGTCCGGATCGCGTGCGTGCGGACTTTAATTGACTGGTCGAGATGTTACCTACCGCTAATCCCAAATCCCCAATCCTCAATCCCTAATCTCAATCCCCAATCCCCAATCCCTAATCCCTACTCCCTCATCACGACTCCCGACTCCCAAATCACGACTCCAACCCCACCTTCCCACTTTCCCATTTCCCATGCTGATCTCGTTTAACAATCGAGCTCATCCCACGAACGGGGGTCAGAACTGCGCTCGCTGTTTAGCTGGTGCGTATGGCGCAAGCTCGCTCGGGTGAGGAGCTGGTTGGTTGGGTTTGGTTAGTTAGCAGGAGATGTGGTGGATAGAATGGGGAGGACGGGGGGAAGGAGGAGAGGAGGGCAGGAGGGCAGGAAGAAAGGAGAGGAGGCTACGTCTGCAGGATCTGGCCGGCGACCTGGCCGGATGCACAATTCTTGGGGGTATTTGTTGAGGTGTACTAGTCGAGGACGAGGATGGGATGGATGAATTCAGCCAAGGCATGTATACGGCAACATCTACCCAGAGACGTGATATCTTTGAGTCTGCCGGTCACTTCCGCCCACGGTACATACCTACCCCGAGACACACCACACCGCATCGCACGTCCCATGAGGCGTGAGCAAACTGACAGGAGGCTGGCTGGAAGAGATGCGGGTCGCAGATTACAACTCAACGCCTCGCTAAAGCATAGACATGACCACATCGAAGATGGAAAGTCGACGCTCGCCGACCATGATCTGTTAATTGGAGGGCAGCGCTAGCGTTTCGTGGCTTGGACTACAGACGGAATGCGCGAGGAAGGGATGGGATGGGATGGGATGGGATGGGATGGAGGAAGATCAGATAGGATGTCTTCTTTGTGGCGAAAGGGGAAATGGGTATCATCGATTTCTCGCGGGATCCCTCTCGAAGAAGGGGGGGGGAAAAGAACCCTTCTATTGGCCCACACAAGCCCGCACGAACAATAAACAGCATATACGCATACATGCGCTGCTCCTATGTATCAGTCACACCACACAGTATCGCCATGTCCGGAGAGGATTACATTCAATGTACAGAGCACAGGATTCACGATGTGATGCGATGATTCCGATCCGATGATGCCCAGCCACATGACCTCCATACCCATATCCCCATTCCCGCTTGGAGCGGAAAACGCTCGGAGGTCGGAGCTCGGGGGTCATTTCGCAATAAGGCTCGCTTGACCTGGCGCTGGATCTGCGGAGTTTTTCTTTGGGCGGTGGGTCATGATGGCTGTGTCTATCCGATCATACATGCATCCGATCATACATGCACCGATCCATCCAGGCATCCCAGCCTCATGACCTATTCAGCGAGTCAGCCAGCCAGTCTGTCTGCCTACCTGCTGCCTGCCTGCACCAATCTCAGCAGTACCACATACCATCATTGATGATCTTCGACCTCTCCATCACATATACCCTAGAACACCTCGTCTTCACTCTCCGCGCTATTTACAGGGTAGACATAAGACGATGAAAAGATGTGAGTTAAGAGGATAGACAGTGCGGGTTCTGATATTGAAAGGATGTAGACTCTACCCGGTAGCGATATTGTGAAAGCAAGAATGGATGACGATGCTGCTGCTGCGATGAGCAAGGCATGATACGCTTTGGATGTATGTCGTCGATGTTCTCTAATTGCTGGCATCACGCATACGCGCATTTACCACAGGATCGGCAAGCCATTTACCCCAAGGTCACGCTCAATTGTGCGTAGGTATGAGCACCACCTTACTGTTGCCCACTTAGGGATTGAGCTGCTGTATAATCCTCGGTTTACGGGAAGTGAGTGTCTTTCTCATTCACGTTTAGATAAGCGCTTGGTTAGTTAGTGTGTGAGGTGTAGATCAGCGGCTATAGATCAATCGAGAGGTCTTTTTGTAAAAGAGGCATTGCGACTTCGTATACAACATAAAATCACTAGTACTAGCGCACCCAGCGATACGTTACCACATGAACTGAGTGTCTCTTCACAAGAAGCGATCGGGAAACTTCCATCTCAAAAATCCTCAGCAGTCTCATACAAGCCAATAGAAACAAAAATCATAACTCCGATACTCTTACGGGACCCGGTCCGACTTAACGGCGCTGCAGTCCCAGCATCTGAGAATCTTTGTTCATATCCCTCAAACTTTTGCACCAAACTCATCATACCGAATGCGCTGTCGATCCGCCCTCTTGGCCTCGTCTCCCCGATGCAATTCCTTGAGGTAGTCCTTGAACTCCTGAGACATGCGCACAATCTGCTGGATATGCGTCTTGCGCAGGACAATCTTTCCGTCTTCATTCGCGCCGTCGAAATCGGCTAGGGCAACCGCAGTTTGGAATGCTGTGTGACACCTGAGTTCAGCTCTCCGCATCCCTGAATCTTCAGAATATAGAAAATGTGTATCTGGCGTACCATTGCGAATTTCCCTTCCGTTCCACTTCAAGCTCTTCACTTCATTTCCGGTCGTATAAAGTATAGTCTCTGCTGGGATGTCCATGAGGTTCTTACGATCTTTAGCCAACTTGTCAAAAAACATCTTCCAGACTTTGAGTCGATCGTCTTCGGTGAAGTCGGGGTAATAGAGAGTGATATGGATACGGGAGACAAAAGCGTCGTCGAAAGAGCCAATGCGATTAGTTGTAAGAAAAAGGATGCCTTGGCAATCTTCCATTGCACGGAGGAAGCCTGCGCAACTTTTGTAAGTAGTGTGATGGTGTTTGGGATTTATTTTTGTAAAGATAATGGCAGATAGAAAGGATGGGGATACCGGATACGAGGCTATTCCGAGTCAGATCTTGGTTTTCGCGCCGTTCCATAAAGATGTCGGCTTCGTCGATGAGGAGAATGGCATTCCACTGCTTTGCGCGCGTGAAATAGTGTTTGAGGTTTATCTCGGCATCCAAAGGCACAGTGCCGATGTCGCTGATGGCTAGTGAGAGGAGTGGACGCCTGGTGTATGCGGCGATGCACTCTGGTCCTATCAGTACACCGCAGAGAGAAGTTGGGATATTTTTGCATGAAATACCTGCTGTGTATGTCTTGCCGACACCAGGTTTGCCGTGCAGCAAGAAGATCTTGCCTTCACCTTTCCCAGCTACGAAGTCGGCTGCCCAGGGTTTATGTGCCGGTTGACTGATCGAGTCGGTGTCATTCTGGTAGTTCTTTGCCAATGCTTTGATCAATCGCCTTCGTTCATCTTCCATGACTAGCGTGTCTATCATCTCCGTATCGAAAGTAGGATCCCGAAAGCAGGATACATCTAGCAGTTCTGCCGGCGAATGCTCTCATTAGCGTCGTCCTTCTCATATAGTGTCCTGGTACAAAGGCAACTAGTCGACTAGGAAAGTCTTACCCCAAGCTCGAGATTTGAATATGTAAGCGAAGACTGAGGGAGGACAGAGGCTGTATTGGTGGTTCGTGAGGGATTTAGCTGTCTCAGGGTAGATTTCATCGTAACTCGAGTATCTGGACGTCTTCGGGCGAACACGGTGTTGTCTGGATTTCAAGCACACATAACAGAGGCATTCTGACACGCCGTGTGCCGGAGTATCGTCAACCTCGCCCAGAATTGGCTTGTCCAAACGCCCTTCTGCGTAGTGCACTTCGCTATCCACCATAGTCAGTCCCTTGATCTGGCGTCAAATAAGCCGGATACTCGAAAAAGAAATGAGCCTGCTTTAAGAGATACTCACATGTTTCTTAGGCCATGATTGGGTAGTCCCATCGTAGTCCATGCACTGCCTCTGAGCCAGCTTAAAGAACGTCTTTCCTCTTTTCTCGAGCTTCTCCCTGAGCGGCTGAGTCTTCTCTTTCTCCTTCGGTTCTTCTTTCAGGAATTTGCACGGAAAAACGACGAGTGAGGCGGTCTCCTTCTCGCCATCGTATACAGGCTGGGAAGTGTGGATGCGTTTGCGTCCGAACTTCTCTCCATCGTAGCCCATGTGCCACATCTCGATTTTCAGCGGAGTAGGTCGACCTCTGAACATACCACCGGACACGGATCTGATTACATAAGCATCGTAGTTGCCATCTGAGTAGGTGTCGCAGTAGACATCGGTCCCTGGTCTGAGAAGTAGCCAAAGCATTTCGAACGTGGCAACTCCTCGAGCATGGCGTTGTCGTTCAGCCTCCACTGTCTTGCTAGAACGCTCAGAGAGAACGTTTTGCAAGATACCCAGGTGCTCATATGTGTTCGCGTTACGTTGACAGAGTTCATCCTTTGAGTTGATCACATCTGGATTGAACCGATCTCTATAGGCTTTCAACTCCTCCTCGTGGTGGATGAAGGCCGCATAGGGTTCCTCAATCGTATTTGAGACATCGGAAAAACTGTGACCTGGGTAATACTCAATCACAGACTGGAGGGCGGTAATGATGGCTGGAGAATTAATCTTGAGCTTGGTGCCCAACATACTGAACGCGGTCCGAGGCTCTTCCTTCTTTTCATCACTAAGTTTGTATGATCCAGCAACTTGGACGTCCGTGATGACCTCGATAACAGCTTCTCCAAAGGCTGACAGTGTATTCTGGACCACTATGGGTTCTTTGTTTTCCTTACTGAAAATGACATCCATTTCATTGTTGAGATACTGAACTTTGTAAAGTACTGGCGGAGGAGGTTCCTCAGGAGGCGCATTCTCCTTCTGCTCCATTAATTGAACTGATTCTGAGGATTCTGGCTGTAAATTGAACTCGATCTTCTTATTAGCAGCCATGATGTTCTCGAACAAGCCATTGGCCTTGCCAGCTCCCGCTGCGGCACCAGGGAGAGTCTTGACTGGCATCTGAGACTGTTGGACATTGATCTCGGAGGTCTGTGGCTCGGTTCCACTCATGGCCGGGCACGTATTGACTGAGCAGTTTCGACTAGGGTTTCTTTTCGGAGGCTGTCCAGCTTACGGTGCGCTTGAGCTCTGACTACCTTGAAGGAAATCTCACAGCAAGTTCGCTCGTTTGCTTTCAGTGCTGCTGATAAAGCTTCACTAGATCATAAACTGTCTCACAAGCCAAGAGACGTCGTCAAGCCAGGCGATAGCTGGCACGAGTGAATGGAGCAAAATTGACTTGAAAGGGTTTTCGAGGCTGAAGAAGAGGGGCAGCTGGCAGGGATTCTAGGCAACGCCAGCCTCACGGACAGGGCGGATTCGCGACAACAGAAACCAAGCTTACTGAGATGGCTGGCATGGTACTCAGCCTTTTTTCAGCAGGATTAGCCTGCATTTCTCAAGGTGTACGGCAAAGGCCATTCACAGGGTCTCCGTGTTTTTATGAATAATTGGGTACGGAATTGGTGTTGCAGAAAGCTTGGGTGGTATTCCGATTTGGTGGAGTTTAGAGTGATAATGCAGATATTTGTGGCCTATGAAAGCAAAGGTGTGCCACCCTATGCGTTCACGCCGTCAATATCGGCTAGCCGGGAATGGCTTGCTTTACGCCCGGTCTGTTTGCGCAAATCCTAGCCCCGCATCTCATGCATGGGTCATCGCTAATGAGACAAGTACTACCAATACCGCTGTATGAAAACGATTGCGCTGGATGAGCCAATGAAACGATAATCTGTTATCTGCAAACTGCGAGTCAAGATCTTTAATCTGGACGAGTGCTCTTGATTCCTGGCCTGAAGGCCGACAGTAAGCAGGGTAGCAATGCTCACCCAGCCTGTATTCAATACACTCCATCTGCAACGATTTCCTACTGAATTTCGTCGTCATGAGTGAGGACCTAGATGATGAAAGCTACCATCCTAAAGTGAAGGAATTGTACCGAAGTTTCAGCTTTGAGCTCGAGGCTAGGATGTCCACCGACGCCTCTTCCGATCAACTTGCCCGGATTATAGTGGAAGACAGGAAGAGAGAGGACCGCAGGGAAGATGAGTTGGCCGAACTACGCCAGCACTTCGAGCCTTTAGATATCGCAGAGTAAAGCAAAGCTCTGATCGATTGCAAACACATGCTGACAGTCCGGACTGCAGCGATGCGGAGATTCGAAAATTGGACGTAGAGCGTCAGAAATTGAATGATGCGTGGATTCAATTCCGGCATGTCCTTCCCTCCGATTCACGCGTTGAGTTCGCAAGACGTCCGGCAGATTTCGCAGACGTTGTCAATGTGATGAAAATGATTGAGGAAGAGTGGCAGCAAAAGAAGGAGAAAGGGGCGTGGGGTAGCACAAAGAAGTATCTCCGGCGTATCAGCGTTACCCTGAATTCACATTCGACTCTTCTCAAGGTCCTGCCAGCCGACAGTCAGTATGCATCGATTTTTTGTGGAACATTACAGACCCTAATAAAGGTGAGACCGGCTTCCTTTATCGGCAAGTCTGGCGTCTAACTCTGCATCCTGACTGGAGGCATCAGCCAACTATGAAAAGATTGCTGCGGGCTTGTCTCGGGCGCTCCTCGAGATTACCGAGGCTGTTGCTGTTTGCGCCAAAGAGAGTGCCTTGTACGCCACCAAGGCATTCATAGGCGGTATCGCTACCTTGTATGCACATATCTTCTGCTTCCTGAGGAACGCCATTGAATGGTATACAAAAAGGTCCTCCCATCGTCTGCTTAACAGCTTCAGGGAAGATTTCTATGAGAGTTTTGAGGACCAGATAGCCAACATCAAGCATATCTCGGCTTCGATCAACAGAGAAGCTCAGCACGCGTCACACTCTGAGATTCGGTACATGAGACTTGAAGTCGCAAAAGAGTTCGCATACTTCGGGCAAAAATTGGGTATTGGGCTGCAGGGCCTGCAAAGGGAGGCCGCTGAGAGAAGAGAACGAGAGGAGAGAGTAATCAAAGAAAAGTCCAAGGAGTTGGAAAACATGCATATGCTGTTCGCTGACCAGCCGAGACTCCTTCAGCTCGTGGCACTTGGAGCCAAGGCTCTACTTCAAGGGCAGGCGTCAGCTTTCCTTATCGATGAGCAGTCTCAAAGTAGAGGTAGATATTAGAGAGCTCGTACAAGGGAAAGATTTCGAGCTAACAATTGACTGTAAACAGAACCAAAGCCAGGGCAAAAGACTACCGAAGACGTCGCATCGAATCCTCTCCTTGGTAACAGTAAGTCATCAGCTTTCCAGCTCAGCGATATTGAACGAAGGGGTGTTGACATTTTGTAGAATCAGCAGGAAGAGATAAAGTCCTCCAGTCTTCCAGTCACCTTGAAGACTATATCGACCGTGACCGTGTCATGGTGGAGCATGATGGATCTTCCGTCACATACATGGATTGGCAAGTCGTATCCGCTCTGGAAGAATGGACGACAAGCGCTTCTCAGATACTTTGCATCGTCGGTCCGAACCAGATGGCAGACACGTCTCCGACAACCATGGTTGCTACAGAGTACGTGGCGTCTGCAAATGAGGCAAATATCCCGACAATATCGTATTTCTGTGGACTTCCTCGGCCTCGCACGAAGCTACCTGACGGCATGACAGCAGAAATGAGTGGACTCGTTTCCTTGACGTATGCACTCATTCGACAATTGGTAGAGTTGTTGCCATCGTTCTTGAGCTACAGCGAAGACCTGGGAGCGCAGAGGTTCGCGAAGCTTGACGGAGGCGTTGAATCGTTCGACGAAGCTGCCAGAGTGCTGGGAGAGTTGCTTGACCTCGCACCGCCCATGCTTTTTTGCGTCATTGATGCTTTTGAGGTATTAGATGACAGGAGCACCACGAGGCAGATGACAGCCCTCGTCAGTACACTCCACGGGCACAAGACATACGGACACCCTCCGTCCGAAGGCTCGGATCGGGTTCTGAAGATTCTGTTCACTACCGCTGGAAGATCGAGGGTTCTGTTGACGGATTTGAAAGATGATGAATTGGTTTTTGCAGAGCGAGCTGGGACTACTTTGAAACCAGGGAGGCCTTCGGCGGGGAGGAGATCGCTGTCACCGACGCCATTGAAGATCTTGAAGCAGAACGTGGACGAGTAGCTGAGGGTCTTTGCTTCTACCCTTTCAGATGTTCAAATGAGTACCGTATGTTGTACATCAATTTTGAGCATAGCCATGTCAATTGCAACTTGCCAAAAGCTCTGCCTTGGTCACAAATGACGGCTAAACATCGGTACTTCTACGAGTAATCAAACTTATGTCATCCGTCCCGTCATGCGTCATCGGCTGCCAAGCCCTATCGTAAGGCTGGGCTGTGACGGAGTGCGCAAGTACTTTAGATGTTCGGTTTACGTTTTACTTTTATTCTTTTCACTTTTGAAGTCAAAGCTTCCCATTTATCAATTCTCATGCTGGTCCCTTCGTCTGATTAACGAGTGCGACACTGCGTGTACAAGTCAAACTACAAGAAAAAAGACTTTTCTTCAATGGCACAAGACAGCCGAGCCTTCTTCCGCCGTCTCTGATTCTTGAAAAGAGGCCGAATTCCGTTCCAGTGCCCAGTTTTACTTTATACTACCGACTACCCAGTCATCATCGCTCGTATACTCGTATCACCTGTGGCTGGAAGAGTAATTCACACCCCACCACGGATCACACCTTCCGGGTGCACTATCCAGGTAGCCTCGGGGCAGGGTGTGACCTACTAGCCCACAACGTGATACCCATCTGCAATTTTACGCGTGTTATCGATAAGATTCATCCTCCCATCAATCACGAGGTTAGTGGCAAAGGATGGACCAAAAGAAGCCATTTTGAGGTCATCGACGCGCCTTTGACCCCGAAAGAGTCTGGTGTTCACACCAAAGCGGGTAAATGTGGTGTAGCGACAGAGTTCTTTGGGAGCCGAGGTTGGGCGAAAAAAAAGGTCTAAGGTATGAGCCAATGACGGAGCGGCACAAGAGGCCAGATATTTTTGGTTTTGCCGTCATTAGACTCACTTACGCCCCCTCCAAAAGTCTCGTTTCAAAAAAGTCAGAATGGAAAAAAGTATTACTGGTGTCTGGTGGTGCCACAACCCCTGCTAGAGTATCCGAGACATGACGCCAAGATGTTGCATATCTTGACCTCCTTCTTCTCACCACCACCCCTTCACAACCTGTTCCTCCACATTTCTTGCAGTTGCTTCATCTTTCCTTTGTATAGTATCGTTGCCTCCATCTCCTTTCTTTTGTTTGCATCCTTTTCGGTATGAATGAGGCCATGGATCAGCCGCATGTGACCAGAGGCTTCGTCCTCGCTGGGAAGACGAAAGCGACGTTGGCCAAAGGGGCCAGCCTGCCTTTTCTGGGCAAGCCTGGCAATCCCGTCCGTAATCATTTCATAGCAATGTGTGGCGAGTTTGCCGGCACATTCCTCTTCCTCTTCTTTGCCTTTACTGGCACCCAAGTAGCAAATTCGCAAACTCAAGGCTCCGTCTCCACCACTATAGCCCAAGGATCTAATCCAGCCCAATTACTCTATATCAGCTTGTGCTTCGGCTTTAGTTTGGGTGTAAACGCATGGGTCTTCTTCAGGATTAGTGGCGGACTCTTCAACCCTGCAGTGACATTTGGCATGTGTCTGGTTGGAGCAATGCCTTGGGTGCGGGGCGGTCTAATCTTCATCTCCCAAATCATTGGCGGAATCACGGCTGCGGGAATTGTGAAGGTCTTATTCCCTGGCCAGCTCAATGTGCGAACATCATTAGGGGCAGGGACATCCAAAGCACAGGGCGTCTTCATTGAGATGTTCTTGACCACCATGCTCGTCTTCACTATTTTCATGCTCGCGGCCGAAAAGAGCAAGGCCACTTTCGTGGCTCCTGTGGGCATAGGCCTATCATTATTCATTGCCGAACTTGCAGGTAAGCGTCCCAATATGCCCGTATGGCCACTCTGATCAGTACAGGCGTCTACTACACGGGTGGCTCGCTTAATCCCGCTCGCTCTTTTGGACCCGATGTCGTTCTTGCTACATTCGAGGACTATCATTGGGTAAGTTCACTTTCAATGTCCAGGAAACTTGATCAGAGAACTGAAACATGCGTAGATCTACTGGGTCGGTCCTTTCCTAGGCACTCTCCTGGCCGCCGGCTTCTACAAGCTCATGAAAGGCCTCGAATACGAAACCGCCAACCCGGGCCAAGACTTCGACGAGAACGAAACCAAGCTCTTCGACCCAGAGCGCGACGTCGAGCGCCCCATCGTCAACGTCGTCACCGGCGGCTCCAACTCCGAACCCTCCCGTCCCATCAGCGGCGACACGCTCTCCGGCTACCGGCGCGAAGAAGCCTCCGCCCAACAACAACAGGGCCAGTCCCAGAACCCATCCCCCGGAAACTCCAAACAACAAGCGCAGACGTCTGCCGGCACGACCCGGAGTCCCCGGAGACTCTCCTCGCCCTTGCCCCCGATCGACGCAGAGGACGAAAGGCCCCTGGACGCTCGGGACCACAGCAACACGAACGGCGGCGGCGGTGAGGATATCATGCACGGCGGGCCGCACTATAGCCAGACGGCGAACAATCTCGACCCGCGCGTGCAGAGGGACGTTGACGCGATCGAAACTTATGACGCGGGACCGGATGTGGAGGCGGGCCAGTCGCGAGTGTGACCCGTATTCTTTTTTTTTTTTTTGCGTTGGGATCGCGGGGAGCGATGGGTTGCCAATTGTACCAGATTGGGGTAAAAGCAGGCATGGCATTTGCGTGGCGTTGTGCATAGCGAGGATTATATTGGCAAAGGGAGGGAAGCGAGCACATACTTTAATACAAGACCTTTGAATCTATGCAAGGGTCGCAGAGGTCTTGAACAGATGGAGTCGCAAGCCGCTTCCCGCTCAGACTGAAGTATGGGGTCGGCAATATCGCCTTGTGCGGTGGTAAGTCACACCCTACCCCGGGGGGTGCGCTATCCGGGTAGTTCCGGGGTGACTTACCACCGCACAAGGTGATACCAATAATCCGCCAGCCTTTGCGGGATGCGCCTCCGCATATTCTACAAAAGCTTGTGGCCCCATTCATTGCTATGGACCAGGACATGTTGGGCGCTTCCGTCAGGCAGCGGGATCGGTTCTCTTGCGGGTAAAATGGGGGTGAAGTGGGTGGAGTTACCGTGCTCTAGGCATGACTTTCGATTTCCTCTACCCATGGATTTCGATTGAGCACATTCACTATCTCGTTCTCATTCTCCCTCTCATTCTCCCATATCCATACCCATACTTTCCAAATACAAGCAAAGACTGCCTAAGACCGCAGCAAGCAGCCGTCAAGAGTTGCGAGTACTAAGGACGCCATGCAGCACTGCCCAGGGAAGAGTAAAGGGGGGGACAGGAAAATGCCCATCCATTCACTCCCCAATTCCTGTCATCATTGCCGGAATCCCGCTAAATGGAAAAGCGTATTTAGTGAAAAGGACTACTTAGTCAGGATGGAAGGAAGGAAAGAAATGGAACGCGGGCGAAAATGGAAGAGGAGGACAGTCAGCTGTCACGGCACCTCGGAAAGCCCTACTTGAGGCACTTTATGATCATTTTGCGTTGCTGGTTTAGATGCGATGGCTTGGGGGAGGGGCGGTCGGTTGGCGCTTCTGGGAATGTATGGTTGGGAAGACTGGAGATGTTGTGGGAGTGTTGGATGTGTGGATGTGTGGACAATCTGAGTATAAGAGAGAGAGAGAGAGAGAGAGCGCTATCTACATCATTGATTCCATGTCACACTCTCATCCTCGTCCACTCCGTCCCCATCTTCTCAGCGAACACAGCCTCCGCTCCAAAATCCGCCTAAACAGTCTTTCGTATCTAAGCTACCTAAGCTACCTGAGCCATCGCGCCAATTGGTCTGCCCCGAAAAGGACAACAACACCTCCTTACAGACAGAGCTTCAATCTCGAATTTCCCATTCTACCAAGAGGTGCCTTTTCCCAGACGCCATTGCCGCTCTGGCCTGGCGTCTGGGTTTCCAGCAGAAAGGCAAAGTCGGAGCGGATTCCGGGGTCGTTCATCAATCCACAGGCGACAGTGGATACCATTTCCCTCCCTCCAAACTCCTGAAAAGCCCGTTCTTGTAGGCTACAGCGCGACCGTTTCGTACATGACGGCTCCAAGATGCAGCGCTTCATCGTCCCCGTATTCTCAAAGCCCCTTTCAGCCGCCGGGGCACTCAGGTGCGATGTTACCCCTAGTTGAAGCCAGTAGGTATTGATGAGCGTTGCGAGACTTTGGCTACGAGTTGATCAATTGGTATATGCTGAGTAAATGTTTAGAGCGACTGAAGGGCGATTTCGTTTGATCTTGTGTCACTTAGGTAGCGTGCGCTTTAAAATCGTGGTTGACTCCAACGAGTGCCAAGAGAAATAGTATTGCGCTTGACGTGTTGCGCAACTCGCAGAATCCAATGCCCACGGTGCTGTAAACCTCGCTTTAGGACTAGTGACATCCTCAAGGTTATGTAATCCAGATCCCCTCAGTCCCAACCAATCAGAAGGACCCTAACATTGACTGCGGCTTTTCAACGCTCACGGTGCTATAAACCTCGTTTGGGACTAGCTTGCAATGATGCCCGATGCCAAGCTTCCTCCAGGTATCTTCTCTTCTCCAGTTCATCAATTCATCAATTCATCAACCATCAACCATCAAGATGCGTCCATCTCTTGATGACATGTCTACACTCATCGTCTTCATGTCACATCATGGTAAAGGTCGGGCTGCAGCTTCGCAGACTATATTGTCCTTTCCACTGGTGTTTGTCCGCGCACATCCTCTGCAAGTATCCTTTCACTGCGTCTCGTATCACTTGCAATCTGCCATACTCCGCTTCTCATCTGCTTTCGGAGGCTTGAGGTCACGGGTCATTGGTCAGATGGTAAATTGCCAACGTCCTCTAGCCGTGGGGTAGGCGGCCACTGCGGTAACTTACATGTTACTGTCATGGGACAGGCGCTAGAGATCCCCGTTTGTTCTGCAAAACAATTCAGCAAATGCTGTCTCTCAAAGCGTGTAATAGTTGCACGCTGCACCATGACCGTTCAAACCTGCGGTTGACTGTAGATAGCACATTTTCTTCAATTAGGTTTGATCCGGAATCCAGTTGGCGGTGTTTTCTCTTAATCTTTCTTTAAGTCAAACGCAGGTAGGTCCCCGTGCATCCCAGCAAGACTGCCGGATTCATGCACGATAAAAGCTGGTATTTGGCTTCCGTGTTTGTCTGCAGAGGCATGGCAATTATACAGGGGGTAGCTAGGCTTTCGGCAAACTTTAATTATTGCGCGGAAGCAGAGGCGGTGGCCTGAAATTGCCATCTGGCCCTGGTTAAGAAGTCATGGGAGCCGTCTCATCATTCATCGCCCTCAGCACCACATAATCCCAGAAATCCACTGAAAATCGAGTCTGTTTCTGAGCAATGGGTCTTGAAGTCCTACACCCCAGCGGTAATTCTGGAGACGACGCGAAGATCAGAGTTGAGTGAGATGCTGAACCCACTCGCTTGTGAAATTTTACAACTGACGCTTGCGACTTCTAGTGTTGTTGCGGTCCACGGCCTTCAAGGCCATTCTGCTACTACGTGGACCGAATCCAAGACCAAGAAATTCTGGCTCAAGGATTTCCTTCCCACAAACCTCAACAGCGCTCGAATCATGACTTTCGGTTACAATGCGGATGCTGCGTTCAGTAGTTTGACGTCTGATATGGACGACCATGCTTCAAACCTACTTGTCAACCTGGTCGACAAAAGAGAAGGAAACGATGTATGCATTTCGATCATTGTATTGAGAATCCTATACTGAAGTTGGCTTGGCAGGAACAGAAAAGATCTATCATATTTGTTGCCCACTCCCTTGGAGGAATCATCGTCAAACAGGTCAGTAGAGTTTCTGTGACGAGTCCTTTTGCACCTCGGTCCTCTAGGCATAGAAAAGCGCTGCCAGAAAAGCATCTTCAATCGAGCAGTAGACACCACGCTTACCGACCAGACGTAGGCTTTGAAACAGGCGAAAGTTGAGAAGCGCTACTCGTTGGTGAAGGATCTCACCATCAGTATAATCTTCCTAGGGACACCTCACCAGGGGAGCGATTTTGCGGACTACTCGAGCGTTCTAAGTAATGCGGCCTCCTTGATCCTTCACAAAACGAATCCCAAAGCCACCGTCGACGCCCTCAAACGAAACAGCGACTATCTTCTAGGCTTGACGAAGGAGTTCAGGCACCAAATCGGTAACTACACCATCGTCAGCTGTTACGAGCGACTTCCCATCAGGCTTGGGTTGAGACTTGTAAACTTCTCGCATGCCAGAGACGTTGCCGCAGAGGGGGATTCTGACGAATATGATACCATTAAGATCGTCGACAAGCAATCTGCCCTTCTACAAGTCGAGAATGAGGAGAAAATCCCAGTAGAAGCAAATCATCAAGAGATATGCAAATTTGCATCTACGACAGACGAAACCTACGAGAAGCTCTACAAGAGGATGGGTAGAATGGTTGAAGCCTATACAGAGCGTCAGCTAGCCTCACAATGTATGTAGTCCATCGCGAATCTATGCAAGCATCTGTGTTGTTTCTATAATGATTCTTTAGTAGTCAACACTCTGGGAGGCCGCAACAAATACTATGGTGTTCCGCACCACGTCAGTCCTGTCAAAATTTGGGTTCTCAGCTATGACCTTTGCGCATGTCGGCTATATCACCAAATTTCTATGGGGTCAAAGACATCCCCCAGGAGATTCTGAGGTAGAATAATTCAAGCAATCTACACATCATTCTTGCTACATACCTGAAATCTTGACAAGTCCAGATTTCATGGGCAGAGAAGATGTTTGTGAAGAAGTACGCGAGGCATGCCTACCTGATGGACCACAATACCTTCAAAAGACCCAGAAACGCTTTGTTCTGTATGGGCTTGGGGGATCCGGCAAAACTCAAATTTGCCTCGACTTCGCCGAAAAGCATCAGGAGAGGTAAGTACCTGGGGTTTAGTTCCAATTTTTGGGTGACTTAGGAACACCATCAAGTGTCATTGACACCTTCCTACACAACGCTGACATAATTCAAGTTTCTGGGGTATCTTCTACATCGACGCTAGTACCAGCGCCAACGCCGACCGAGGATTCGAAAATATTGCCGATATCTGCGAGATACCAAATTACACGCCTGAGCACACGAAACGCTGGCTTGCCAATATTAAAAAACCGTGGCTTCTCATATTAGACAATGCCGATGACCTTAACATGGACTTAGGATCGCATTTTCCTAGCGGCAGCAAAGGTACGATCTTGATCACAACTCGTAACCCGGACCTTCGCAGGTTAGCAACTGTAGGGTCGCTAGAGATAGGTAGATTGAAACTCAAGGACGCCAGCAAACTGCTGTTGAAAGCGTCAAAAGACGCTGATCCCGGCAACAAGACATCTCTCGATTTGGCGAACAAAATCGTGGAAACATTGGGTTGCCTCGCGCTCGCGATCGTAAGCGCTGCGGCTCTGATCAGACAAAACATCTGTAGCCTTGAGGATTACTGTGCGATCTTTGCCCAACATCGGAAACGCTTACTTGCCAACAACAGTAGTCGGCTTCCTTCGAATCAAGCGAATGATGTTTATACGACCTGGAATATTTCACGAGAGGCTATCGAGAGCAGAGGGACAGACGATGCTGTGATTGCACTTGAGCTGCTCAACATCTTCTCGTGTCTTCACTTCGAAGGATTCACAGAGCAGCTTTTCAGCTCTGCGTGGGAAAATTATGATGCCCAACTTGGCGAGATGTGGACAAAGACACTGGCAGCTCTATGGCTGACTGCAGGTGTCCGAGGTTTACATTTATTCAAGGGTTTCGGTTCCCAAGCATGGAACCCACTTCCTCTCCGTGAGGCTTTGAATCTGATCCACTCGTTTTCCCTGATATCGTACAACAAGGACGCGTCTGGCAAGATGAGCGGTTTTTTTCTCCATCCTCTCGTACACTCCTGGGGTCGAGATCGGTTGTCCAAAGCAGAATTCGACCAATGGTCAACAAGGAGTCTGGCAATACTCACGCTATCTTCGGGGATTCCACACGCCTCTTCCGACAAGGCTGGCAGGCAGGTCTTGGCCCACATCAACGCTTGCTACCGTCAGAGTGGAGAATTTTTGACACTAGGTGACGCAGATATGAGAACACGTATGATAGCCGAGAATTTCTGTTGGACAAAGCTTCATCACCACGAGCACCTTGAGGAGGCCTGCAACATGGCTGAGAAAATCTTGAAGCTGGCAGAGGCTCGATGGGGTCGCAATGATAGCTTCAGCTTATTTGCTTTGAAGTGTCTTGGAGACCAGTATCTATCAACGCGCGAATACGAGCGAGCCATAGGCATTTTCGAGACGATCCGTGATATTGCAAAGGATTTACCGCCTGAGGAGCAGGCTGAGTTCTCCCGTTCGGAGCTCCTAACACGCTACGCTAAATGCCTTGATGGAATGGGTTATTCCGAACATGCAGTCCGGGTGCAAAGATCAGTTGTGGACACTCTGATGCAAGCGAGAGATCCCCAAAATGTTAACACTATTCACATCATCTGCTCACTGATTCAATTATACCATAATGCATGCCAGTATAAAGAAGCAACGAAGCTTGGCGAGGGATTTTTTCCCTCTTTGAAACGATTTTCGGGGGATCACGCTCGCATGACTTTGGTGACTGCTATGCTACTCGCAGAAGGATATTTGAAACTCGATCAACGCTCTAAAAGCCTCGAAATGTACGAATGGCTCGCTGAGACTTACCTGTCCTTTACCTCCTCAGTACACCCGTATGATCTGCATGACCTCCGCTGCCTGAATCGTGTCAAAGAAGGGTTTTTCCACTTGGGGCTTAGGGAGAAAAGCAAGTCGTTGGCAGCATCACTTGTTGGTATGAGTCGAGACCTGCTGGGGGAGGAAGACTCTAACACTCAACAATGGGTCCGGTGGCTACATTTCCATGAATGTTCGAGTCAGGTCAACGCAGTGCTTGAAGACCCCACTAGGCCCATCACTTCAGGGTTGCTCGATCGTCTTGTCGCCACGGGCATGGAGGTTCTCCTTCCCTACTACCCGGAACCCATACCCGAGCTTGCAGACGTCGTTGCCGCCATCCGACAGAAACTACAATCCAAACAAGGCTACTCGCACGGAGACCGCGAGGAGATCGTGGACTTGCTTCGAGACCTGGAACGCCTTTTTTTGGACATAAGCTGTCAATCAGAGGCTCTCAGTAGAGCTGAGAGTAGGGGGGGCACAAGGCTGGTTGAAACCCTACTGAGCCAGTGCTTCGAAAGCAAGATCGCGCCGAAACCTGATGGGTCATTGGCCTTGAAGATTGAGAAGTGGTTGCGCTACTGACCGAACACAGTCTGATATGCATAGCCAGATGGCATTTGCCACAGTCATTGAGGACTTCAAAGCTCCCAGCCTAATCCCACCGAGTATACACGGAGTAATAGTGATTCCGTCAACTGAGTCCTCCAAATGTTGTATATCGTAAAAAGATCTTTTCGCGCTGAATGACAACATCCCATCTGGCCACATCCTTCGCGACTCAAATCCTGTGAGTATCACGACCCTTGCAGTTACTGGTATTTCCAAAGCAAGACTTCCAATTTGGCAAGCGGCAGCCACTCTCTCTCTTACACTGTCGTACGCTGGCTAGTGTTGCCCCTTTGCTGCGGTCTTGTGTATTTGAACCTCTTGAATCTTTTGAATTTCTTCGATCTCTTGAAATTTTTCGTTCTCTTGAACCTCTTGAACCTCATTAGATACAAATGGCCCTGACTCAACCTCATAGAACCACCCCCTTTTCCTCCCCCCCCCTTTTCCTCCCCTGCCCTTCTCCCCACCCCCACAACTCCTCCCTACCCTCTCAACACAGGACGATAGGTAGCCATACTCCATTGCTTATGGCAAAGCGCTGATGTCAAACCGTCGTTTGGCTCGTTGGGGACATAGGAATCGAAAAAGTTTCCGCACTCTCAGGTAGTTTCTCTGACCTTTCTGGCAGTAGGGAGAAAAAAGTGTGTGTGTGTGTATCTCTATATCTTCGGGCTCGTCTTGCTCGCCTTAATCACCCTCGAGGAGCGCATCTGAGAACGCTGACTTGAAAAGCCCACCCCGAAAAGCTCGCCCGAGGTGCTCGTCCAGAAGCTCATCCCAAAAAGCCCACTCCGAGAGCGCTCACCCCAACCCACCACCAAGCTAAGAAGACGGTTTCCAAAGCGCCTCCCCGCCGCCTTGTACACCCGATGAAAGCACACCAGACTTCCCAGCTATAGAACCGCACTCGTCCCAAACATTTCCCCAGCAAACCACGGTGCTGGAACCCTCGTCTCGGTCGGGACTGGGACTGCTCTAGTTTGGAAAGGCGTGAGTGCTTGACGTATCCTTTTTCTTCCTGTTGGTTAAATTTGCGGCATGACTTCGCTGCTGCGCTCGCTCATTCCTACGCTCGCTCCTGCGCTCACTCCTACCAAACCGCCAGTAACAGAGGCTACGATCACTTCGCTTCAACTGAACTCCTACCCATGCCACACCGCACGTAGGCAAGGCGAGGCGGCGCGGTTTCGCTGGTCGGTGATCGGTGTGGATCCTTCTTTCTGCGTTTTCTGTTTGGGTATTGGCTCTAATACACGTGCGCCGCTTTTTTGATGGCGTTCACTCTAAATAGTGAGGCACATGTTGACCCCATCCTCGTCTTCGCCAGCGGGGGTGAAATGTACAGCACGGATTATCGATAATTCGTTCAATGATAAGCACTGCGGGCTCGAGGTTCCGCTTCACGTAGGTGCGCGACGGGGTCTACTGATGAAGTTCTTCTTCTATTCGACACCCTGCTGGCGATGTCCGTGCCGAAGGCAAGTCAGAAGACAGGGAAAGGGAGGGATGGATCGGACCATTTACGGTGGCTGGGTTGGGGAGGAGGGTTTTTGTCGATGTTTGTATCAGAGCGTTTACACTCGATTAATTTGATCAAGGCTGTGAGGGTGTGATACGTGTTGCAAGCGAGCCGTTCAAGTTTTTATGAATTATCAGTAGTAATACAGGTCTGACCCTCTATCCGAGCGTCCGAAACTGTATCATCGCTGCTGAAATCTCTGACAGCTTCCCCACGGAAGCCCTTGATGTTTCCAGCAAACCATCACCCTTGCGAAATCCGATCATCCGAAACTTACCACCACTCCCTCTCTCCTTCGCACTCCCTCTCTCCTTCGCACTTCTTCTCTCCTCCGCACTCCCCCTCGATCCTCGCCTTGATCGCCTCCCTCTGCCGTGCAGCAATGACCAGAAACCCCTCGATTTCCTCTCTGTCTTTTTTCTCCTCGCAAGGGCGCAGGACTTTGCCCGGACTGAGCTCCTTCAGAGCACCGCGAGTCGACAACTCCCCCCTCGCACCTTCGTCCACAGTCTCCACGGAACCGTGCTGCCACTTGAACAGGCGCACTTCCAATCCGACCGTGAGGATGACGTATGGGTCGTCGGCGCCGACTGCTTCGTCTGGGCCCTCCTCGAAAGTCACTGTTTCACGGTTGACACTTTTCAGATGCTCCGTCATTTCGCAGATGATGTCGTCCCACTGATTGTCCCAGTACTTGCTTGCTCGCTTTAGACGAAGGTATAGATAATTGGAGAGTTTCGTGTAGCGGAGGTACTTCATACTGGTTCCAGATTCCATATCGTCGGAGGGATCTAAATCGTCTGAGGAGATCATTCGGGGGCTCTCTTTTGTACCGAAGTAGTACACAGTATTTGGAGGAAGAAGCCAGGCTGGTCCACTGGACCTTTTTATGGAGTGGCCCAACTCATTTATCACCTCTTTCCAGAATCCGCCGAGTCTGTAGTGGAGAAGTTAGTCTGAGTTAACGAGATTGGAGGAGTGCTCCAATAGCGAGAGAGTAGTATGAAATATGACGGTAGGATTGAGACCATGAGATCAGCTACACTCACGTCTTCGTGTCGCTATCGGTTTTCATCCTGTAGTACTTGATGGCACATTCCCATGGGTCATCTCCGGTCTCGTTGATACGTTC
This sequence comes from Evernia prunastri, assembly GCA_003184365.1. Taxonomy (NCBI): domain Eukaryota; kingdom Fungi; phylum Ascomycota; class Lecanoromycetes; order Lecanorales; family Parmeliaceae; genus Evernia; species Evernia prunastri. The sequence goes on from NKYR01000151.1 coordinate 28,355, forward strand.
GCACCTGCAGTGTTTTGTCAGCTCGTTTTCAAGACAGTGCACCAGGCATAATTCCAAATGGTATCTAGGACACGGGATCAAGACCTGAACAAATGTGCAAGGCCCATTACCCAACAAGGTTTCATGAATGCTCGCAACATGCGCTCACTGGCTTCGTCTACCCCAGGAAATAGACGAAAATACAGCCCTTGGAATCGGACGCTGTGGCCGGCGAATGACTTCCTGTTCAACTCACATCCCGCAACTATTAAACACTCTAGCCCATCTCCGTTGCCGAGATCCGAACTGAAATTAACATCCATATGCCGCGCCGAGGACAACTCCACAGCAAAGAAATCAGGAAGGGACTGGGGACGCTGCACTTGGTTTTCCCTGCGCTCCCAAGGCTGAGGATTGCTTTTCTCCATTTCCTCCTGGATAAGTAGTGAAGCTGGGTCCCTTGGCAAAGGCTCGAGGAAGATTATATTGTCCATGACTAGAGGCCTTTCTTGACATATAAGCCGAAACCTCCGAGAAACTTTCAGGCACGAATTGTAGGTCTTGGTATCTGACACATTACGCAGCACCATTTCGCAGATTTCTTCCGGTAGTCGCGCCTCATTCGGTTGGGCTGGCCGTAGTGTCTCAACTATTGTGGCTTCGAAGAAATGGACCAAGCCCATGAAAGATTGTTTGATCGAGACTTCAGTCACTGGATTCCTATCGAGGATAAGCTTTATTGTGGGAGCTTCAGTGCCTCCTCCTCCTCCTCCTCCTCCTCCTCCTCTTTCTTCTTCTTCCTCCTCCTCATCCGTCATTCCCGAGTCCGTCGGATCTTTACTGAGCTTTTCAACATCCATTTTGTTAAATTTTTGGGCCTCTTCGTTCCTGGCGGGGAGATTTGCATCATAGAAGGCGTCAATCGCTTGGTCACCATATCTCGCTCGAGCGTCCTTGGAATAGGGAGTAGTGATAGGGATTAGGCAAAGGAGGTCCGTATGATCCACATTCCCATCTGGCAAGGACTTGATTAAGACCACATGCTCAACCGAAATAAGGACTGCATTGAAGGAAGTCCCGGCGCTGTTACGTCCATACTGTATGACATCGGCAATGGCCTCTGTAAGGACGCCCGGATAGTTCAGATGTCTGGCCAGACAGACCAATGCTCCTTCGAGCCAGTACTTCGTTTCTCCAGGGGCGGAACCGATCGGTAGGCCATCCATATGATAGCCCACTCCCAAATGAGTTGCTAGCTCTATATCGGCCGGAGACGCAGAAATTTCGCTTGTTGGTATCCCAAGGTATGAGGCATTATTATACGGCTTTTTGACACGACGATTATCTATCAGAGAGAGATTCTCGCCACCAGCGGCAAGGCAGAGGATGAAAAACGCGAGCTCACGAAATGCCAGATCTTGAACTTGCCAGTCAAGCAAGCTGACTGAGATATCTGCTTGCTTTGACTTCTGAAAGGAGTTGAATAGCATCCAGCGAAGTCTCGGTCCAGTGGCATGAGAGGGCGACATGTGGCTAAGACTCTTAGATTTGACTAGTCTTGTCTGTAGCTTCTCGTACTCGATGGAACTTGTGATTCCTGGTGGTTTCAAGCCTAACGCAAGGCTTCCGATGGTCCAAACCGTCGGTCTGGAGGCCTGAACCGGTCCAAATGAAGCTATATAAACGGTCGACCGTCGGTCCAGCACCTTGAACCTGTCCACCGCTTATTGGACCGGTTCAGCTAATAGTCCAGACTAAACTGCGATGAAAAAAGATTTTGTTGAAATTTGATTGTCAAGCTTCTCAGTTATCTCGTATTCTTAGTCTTCTGATTTATTACTGTATAAATTGTTTGATTTCGAGAGATTTTGAAAACAATTAAGCTATCTTCTTCGAATAATTTGAATAGAATTAATCTCCGCAGATCACATTGCTACAAATATTCGCTACGAAATGTGATCATCAAAACATCAAATTTGGACCGATCGAATATTAGTGGATCAGTCCACAGATATAATGGACTGGTCGACCGACTATTAACGAAATACTCGAACCGGTCCATTAGACGGTCCAACGGACCGGTCCAGACTGTTAGTTAAGCGGTTCGCGGTGGACCATCGGGAGCCTTGGCCTAACGTGGCGATGGATTCTGTAGGAACAAGTTGTGGTAGTAGAAAGGTATGGCCCATGTCATCAGTAAAGAGAGCTTTACTCCACTCAGCGGGTATTTTATTCAAGTGGAAATGAGCACCGTTGTTGACAGAGAAGATTTCTCGGTCGAGATCGATAATGTAGATCCATGCGTTTCCAGTGTCATTGAATACCGATTGGTAATAGGATGGAGCATCGCCTCGCAGTCTTTCATCAAATGTAGCTTGGATGATGTGCTCTCGACGCTCATCAAAGTGGATCTTGTATATATCCTCAGGCTGAATTGTCAAAATGCTCTGTAGAACGGAGTCCCATTTGCCAAAGAAATCACGCTGAGATTGAAGCCACTTCTGGTACTCGTCAGGATCCGCTGGGATGTTCTCCACTAGCCAGTCTCCGAGACCATCATCAGGATAGCTATGGCCATGATTTTTGAAATTCCAGTACCGGCCATTGAACTTTATGATTCTGAACCCATTATCTGAAATCATGACCGCAGCGTACTTCAGGACTGTGAGAGGAAATTTCCGAATTGCTTTGAAATGTGGTTAGGAAATATTGCGTGGGACCCTAGAGGGACTCCTTGCATACCGCTGCTGCCTGCTTCGCGTCGTCTCGGGTTTCGACCTAAAATATATGTAGGGGTAGCATGCAGGCTTTGGTAGACAGTGAACTTTCGAGATTGACATTCAATGTGACAAAAAAAAACGTGATGCTGCTCGGAGCCCTGAACGCTGCAACAACACATGCGGCCCGATTGATCCTAGCGTGGCTTGGTCTCACTTCAAAACCCAGACTTTATAGCACTGTCAGAACTCCGTAGCTGCTTTCCAATTCGCTCCTACTCAAGTCCTTAACATATTCGATGGCAGCAGAAGCTATGGATAGACCTTCCCTGCCAACCTTTGAAGGAATCGCAGTGGACATTCGTGTCATGATCTACAACTACATCCTCATCACCGACGCCAACATCTCCCTCCGCTCGGCGCCCGAGATGAGAGCCCAGATCTGTTCGGAGTTCAGAGAGTCCATTCTGCCGCAACTTCGGCATCACTACAATCTGCCCTACCCGTTGAGGAGCTACCACCTTCTCGAGAGCGTACGCCCAGTGACATGCACATGCGCACGGTCCTTTCACCTTGCACCAAAACACGGGCATCCTGTGCGTATCGCGCAAGATCAACCAGGAGGCCACGCACGTCTTCTGTGCCGCCAACAACTTCCACTACTCCTGCATGCGGAGCTTCCCCGGCGCCAGCATCGACCTGTTGCAGAACGTGCCGTGGCCCGTGCCTTTTTCCGGCGCGCAGCTGCACTTCATGAAGAACCTCAGTCTCGACTACTGCAGCAGCCACTATGACCACTGGACCGATGCCGCCGTGGACGACATCGACGAGTGCATAGCGCGGAACGTTACCCACATCGGCGACGGCTGTCCGTCACTCAAGATTTTTTCGCTGTACGTCTTCTCCAGGCCACCGCTCACTCCGCACTTCTGCCATGGGCGCTTAGGCACAGGACAGACAGCCGCAGCGCTCGGAAAACTCCGAAAGCGACTCGACCGGCTCCAGGTCGTCTCTACCTTGCCCGATGGCGCTTTGGCAGTCTTTGGGCGAACGATCGCCCCCGGAGCTCTGTGGCGGACGGGGGATTTGGACCGCCGCTTTTTGTCCGAGGTCACGATCCCGAATTGGCAACGCAGTGGTTATCGCTCTCGGATCGGAGACTATGTTCGGCTCTTCGCGTTGGACTGTAAGGCGGCTTTGAAGGATGAGGTGGCTGGCGATCATGGTTCTCACCGTGAAGACGCTGAGGAAGGAGTCTCTCGGGCTCACGTGGGTTAGGGTCGCGAGGGTGTAAGAAGCGATGAGGAGCGATAGTCGAAGCGGCACAGATCCATCCTATGTCGACAACAATGGCCTCGGTCGGCGAATTCTTTCAACCTTGGATGCTCTCTTTGAAATGGCCTTAGTGATAAAAGACGGGCTTTTCCGGTTCGTTAGTCCCTACTTCGTGGGCTGCTACCAACAGTTGTCTGCCCCGGTCAGATAGTCATTACATGGGAATTGACACAAGCACGTGATTTGGCGGTCATCCTGTTCAATTTGTTAGACTTTTCCGGGCATCTTCCCAAACCGTCTGGCCCAACATGATACTCACACCATAGAAGTTCACACAGGCAGTGGGAATAGCTGGGTGCTTTGACCAGATTATTGGTTCCCTTTCCTGACAGTATTAATCTTGTGTGAAAGCCCGAAACATTCCGCCGTCTGAGTATGCTCTATTATGTGTCATATCGTCGTGGTCTAAAAGTAATCATCTCATCTTTTTTAGTATTCATACTCCAGCTTGCCCCTCAGCGCTCGCCAGAACTCTTTTATCATCTCCTCTTGCCCCTTCCTCCCCTCACTCGCCCTGACCACTAAATAGCGTCTCGAATCAACGGCCGGCTCCAGCTCTCCTTCATTACCGCCCACAACTCTCCCGCCCGCCTCCTCAACAATCACCCACCCCGCAGCAACATCCCACGCCCAGCAGCCTCCTTCCCAATAAGCATCCAGGTCCCCTCTCGCCACCGCACAGCAGTTCAGCGCCGCACTTCCCAAACTCCTCAACGAGTGCACCATGGCCCCACCCGTCGATTCATCCCCTGCAAGACTCGCAAACGTCTTTGTCTTAGTCTCCCAGTTATTCCCACTCCTCTCGTTCCCCCACTCAATCGCCACCAACGCCTGCTTCAGCCCCGTCAACGGCGGTGCTGGCATCTTTAATGGCAGTTTCGTGCTCGTATACGCACTCACTACCGCTTCTGTGTTCTCAGTCACACTTCCGGGCCTGGGTGGATGCGACGTAGGGATGCTGGGGGCTGTGAGGTAGGCGCCTTTACCGTGTATGGCATGGTAGAGATGCTGGGTGAAGGGATTGTAGATGATACCGATGAGAGGTTTAAGTTTGTGGGCGAATGCAAGGGAGATGGAGATGTAAGGATGTGCGTGGACGAAGTTGGTCGTTCCGTCTATTGGGTCGACTATGAAGGTCGGGGCGGCGGTGAGGCGGCCGGAGGTTGAGGTTTCTTCACCTAGGAAGCTGTGGGCGAGAAATCTTAGCCATGAAGCAGGCTGAGTGATGCAACAGTGGCAAGACAATTGTATCGAGAGTGGGTGGGCGGAGATATGTACGAATAGTCTGGATATCTCGACTTCAGGGAACTGGAGACCATGTCTTCCACCGCTTTATCCGTTTCCGTGACAAGGTCTGACGCTGTATCATCCATTATCAGCGGAATATGTTCAAATGGAATTGATCCCGCATACAATTCTTCTTCGTGTCTACGGTGCTGGGATTTGCAGATGTGATCATATCACCAGCCTTCAGGGCTATGTCGAAGAGGAAATCATGGATCTCCTGGAGATTTGGCTCGGCCATGATTTTGGGGGGATTGGATGTCCAATTGAAGTCACAGAAGTGTTTCTGGCTTGGTGGATGGGTGGAAGAGACGTTCTTTGGAATTTGTTCATTAGATGAAGCCCTAATCTTATCGGCAACCCCATCAGTCTCACGCTAATATAGCTTCAATGTATTTTACTGTAATTCATTGAGATATCGTTACCAAGTATCGACGCCAAGACCATCCGATCTCGTGAACCATCTCATCATCTCATGTGCATCTCAACCCCTGAATTTTCACAACAGCAAGTTCGTGCTCATAGATAGAAGAATTATGGCAGTCATATTGCACCTGCAGACATACACTTTCGCGATGGCTGTTGTAAATACCTATTTTGTAGAGGAAAGCTTTACCCAAAACGCAGGAGAGGTACAGATTTATGTATTCGAGTAGCGTGGTACAAATTACTTACAAGATCCGATCTACCCATGGGTCCGGATTTCCCTCGGCACCTGATAGCCGCTGCACCTCATCTGATCCCCTTCTTTTCGTCTCATCCTGCCAGCGCATGACAACTCATCTCTTGAAAAAGAAATGTCTTTTCCATTTTCAAGTCTGCTTCGTTCTGCAGAGGAGAAGCTCAGGTAAGGTCAAAGTTGCAGTGGCTTCTTTGCACTCTTTTTTGAATATGCCTTGCGACGAAGGCGGTTCTCCGCACCTGCGCCCTGAGTCAGAGTAGACGAAACCTTGGCCAGTCACAGGGATTCTGTCTTTTACCAGCTGAATGGTAGAAGGCATGATAGGTGAAATGGACGAGGGACGAAAAAAAAAGTCATGACTGGCCTATCAGAGCGGCGATGCCGATGTAGAATGCGGCTACCAGCATCTCCTGAGGCAACAAGGCAGTGCCAGCCTGTCCGCTCCGTGCTGTCTGTGACTCAAGTCGTGCATCTGATCAGGCAACCGAAAATCAGCTGTAGAAACCTTCACTGGCGCTTTGTACCCTAGAGGCTGTCTTGACGTCTCGAGAGCGACAAGGGGGAGCCACTTCTGTTGAAACAACCATGGCCGAAGCAACATCGTCTATCGGATCTTCGATTGCCATGTCTCCAATAGCATCGACCGTGGGAAGGCGTGAAACTAGCCTTGAGCGTCCTGAAATTGGATATGATGAAGAACGAGCAGAGACCAATTCAAAGGCTTGTGTTGGAAGAACCAGTAATTGCAACCGCCATGTGAAAGTCTCTGAGCCTAGTGGTAACAGTCACTGTGTAGATCCTTTTTATCAGCCTTTTCTTCGCAGATTGATGCTTTATCTGGGTGTGGAACGCAAGTCATGTTCATCGACTATCAATACGCCACCGCAAAAGCCATCCGAAGAAATTCGGAGGTCTGTCGAACGAAGTACAGGCTTTGTTCCTGTAGTCAACATCTACCAACGCAATGGCTAACTTGTAGGCAGTCGACCATCACCCGAGAGGGTACTCGCAACTTGCCGCCTTCGTTGGTTGTGACCCGAGGAAGTTCCTCATGTGTAGGAGTTTTATGTATTCCCGCATTAGATATCTCTTGTATTGTCAAGACGAGCTTGCGGAGCTACAGCAGGATTTGCTCGACCAGGATGTTAAAGACGCGGGCACGACCGAAGGCCAAAAGTTGCTTATCTCGAGGATATTTTATGAATACCGCAACGAGAAAGTTCCGCGCGAGGCTTTTATGGATAAGATAGGTCCTAAGCTGAAAGAATACGGTAAGTGGCGCTGACTTATCTATGCTTGGCATCAGCTCACATAAATCCGAGACGACCTGGTGGAGAGAACAATGAGATTTGCTTCGTTGAGAGCTCCTGACGCGCGAGACGTTGAAGGATTGAAGAGTTACATAAGAAAACAGAGACCGCTTTCGAGGGAAGATAGAGATCATCTTCTATATGGCTCTGACTTCGTAGCCCTCGTCGAAAAGCAAGAAGAGTGTTGGCTCGATAAGATTGTCGAACAAGCTGTGGCGAAGTCTTTCCCTAGAGATGTAACGTCTTTCTCCATCCTCAATAATTCCCATTTTGCTGATCGTGCCAGAGCATCTTCACTTCGCCGGAGCAACGTCGTATCAGCGACAACCCAAGCCTTCGCTTACGCAGCAAGCACCGCATTGATGTATTGATCAGAGTAGTGCTCACTATCACCGCCGTCAGCATGCTACTAGGCCCGTCCTCGGTGCTGTATATCGTCAGCGGCCATAACATTCTGAAGCTCATGCTGATTGGGGCACTCACCGTATTGTTCTCGGCAGCTTTGCACGCATTCTCCAAGGCTCGGCGCCATGAAAACTTCGCGGCTACTTCAGCGTGGGTGTCCCTGTCACCGTAAATGATTCGAGCATTCTGATTCAGATCTGAAGCAGTTGACGTATCGCAATTCCATAGGTACTGTGCAGTTCTTGTGACCTTTCTGGCCAATTTTTCCCCGTCTGCGTGATTATCTTTCCATGAGCTCCTTGGTGCCAGGTCGTGCATGGGTTGTATTCAAAAATGCAATGGCAAGAAGTGTCGATGGAAGCTGGTGGGTGTCGATGGCAATATTGGAAACACTTGGCGACGGCTTCAGTCATCAAAGCTTTCAGTTGACGAATAGTCCGATAGACTGAGATCGACGTCTAATGCCAATAAGAGTCGACCGATATTTTTCTTTCTCCCTTTTAGGAAAAGGGGCTCATGACTGACACTTTTCGATTCACAAATGTTATTCCACAACTGCTTGTTATCGATGGTTGCCTATATCCACAATCCCAGGGTGTCCCGTCATGTCTGGAGTCTAACCCCCGACCAGTCTTATGGTTATGAAGAACCATTACTGAGAAAGTTGGTTGTGAGGTGGGGAGTATCTTGTGCAACATGGATATTGCGCTTATCTTTTAGTCCCTTTCTTCAATTTCCAGCGCCTTTGTTACGTGGAAATTGCATGGAAGGGTATTCTATACCGGACTGGAGTAGGCTGGTATTGACACGAAAGTGTTAAGGAATCTCATCACACTAGCTAGTACTCCAAGTCAAAGTCCGCCACACAACCCTCCAGAACGTGCAACAGGCTTTCCGCAACATTCGTGATGTCGAATTACGCTCTTTATGTCGGTACTAGTACAGAAGAGGCGAGTTACTTTCCCATGCGAACCTGAAGTTACCAGTCGTTGTCGCTAACCAAGTGACACTTGCTGCAGGCTGAGGATATCTATGAAGAAGGAGATGAAGTGTATTTGAAGTACGAGGGCAATGGAACGGAAGTGTTCTACATTGATGACGTCTTGGGGAGGAAAATCACTTTACGGAGGGTCAAGGAGAAGGGGAAGGGTGTGGTAGAAGGTCGAGTCTATGCGGAGACGGATTTGCGCCGCAAGCCGCGGAAGTAGAGGGTATGTACACACTCACTGCCTTGGGCTTTAGGATCTGACGTGCATCTCCGAGGAGTCTGATAGGCATGCAACCAAGATGATACCACCGTGCGGGCCCCTGAATACCTATGCAAATACACAAACATGGCGCGAGCGCCCCTCAGTTGGTCCCAGTCGACTGGGGAGAGTCCTGTCTTACACCTTCATTTTCCTCTCAAAGAGCTGGGAACATTAGACTGGAATGGGATAAAGCCCATAGGATACCATCATGCGAGGAACTGGATAGCTACGGAATACGTCGATATAGCGGGAGCACCCCTAAATCACTCTACCATGATCTACTAAAAGGCCCATCCAACACCTCCATTCATTTCTCAAGACCCGTGAACCGTGATAGAAAAGAGGCAAGAATCCCGCTCTAGGACCCATATCCTGAGAGCCTACCCTAAATTAGTCCACAATCGCACGTCAAAAAACCTATCCTACATCTTTATTCATTTCTAAGACCAGTGAACGACAGAAACAGAGAGGCAAGGATCCCGTGCTAGGACCAATATTCTACGAGCCTCCCCTTAACTCGCCTCCAATCGAAAATCAAGAAGCCTATTTCACACCTCTATTCCCATATCGAAATCCCATAACCAGCCAAAAAAGCATACCCAAGTCCCCTCTTAGCAATGCTATCTTACGAGTTCTTCCTCAATCCGCCTCCGATCAAATACCCGCAGCCCCATTCAACACCTTCATCCCCACATCGAAATCCCATAACCAGCCAAAAAGCGCACACCCAAGTCCCCTCCTAGCACCAACAGCCCACGAGCATCCCCCTACTTCACCTCCAACCGAATATTCACACCCCCATTTAACACCCTCATCCCCACTTCAAACTCCCACAATCAGTCAAAAAGCGCACCACCAAGTCCCCTTCCCAGCACCAATAGCTCACGAGCCTCTCCCCAATCCGTCTACAATCCAACTGCAGAGTTCCCATCCTACACCTCCACACCATTCTCGAAGAGCCGTAAGTAGTAGAAAGACAACAGCCTAGCTCCCCTTGTGGGACGTGATCGAAGCGGGGAAAGTCCCATTTGATTTCACAATATTTACTCGCGAGGAGTTAAAGAGGGAGAAGCATGGAGGTTCCATATGTATGCTTTGCTCTCCAATGCATATCAGTTTTTGTTAGATACCACACTATTTCTATAGCCGCAGACACGAATTGCTTCCTCTTTCGTACTCACTCTATAAACCGTCCCGCCACAGAGTGATAAAGTCCCTCAATACTCACATTCTCGACAGGATATCAGAGCTAAGGAAACGTCAAAACTGCTGACTCAACCCTACATGCTCTTGTGATTGGAAAGAAGAAATAATCAGCACCGGCAAAAAGAGCAGCACTGTTCAGGCGAAAACCCCAGTTTGAACCTCACGAAGAGTTGCGAAGTCCTTCGATATGTCGAGACAAGTAGCGACTTACCCGATAGATTCTCAGGAAGGAGGGGTGTGAACGGCCAGATGAAGAGGGTTGTTGAGGATAACAACCGTATTGTATCGTGTATCACCACAGAAGCTCAAGAAAACCAACGCTTCAGTAGATGGTTCAAGCACTCGTCTCGTGTAATTCATTCTATCATATCATTGTACCAAAATGCAAGCGTAAGCGCCCAAGAGCTCGCTGATACAATATGCTCGATACTCACTGACCATCTCCAATGCGTATCCTCGTGACTTCATCCTCGAGTTTCCCACTCCCGCCGTCTCCTTGGGCCTCCATGGTCCGCCTCCTGGACTTGCCAGGACTCAAGCGCTCCTCGACGGACCTGCCTAGCCCGACGGACGATGTCCCTCCAGCCGGAGCTCTGGTTGGCGTTTTTGCGCTTGCGTTGTCATCAGCTGGAAGCGGTGGCCTTTTCAGAAAGTCCGCAATCTCAGTCTCCGAAGTACCCTTCGGCGACTCACTCTTTGAAAAGAAGTTCCCGTATTCTTTATTGCCAGGTTCATCAAGCTCATCATCATCGTCGGTAACATCAAACATTGAATCTTCCCATTGCGCCGAGTCCTGTCTGGGCATGTTGGGGCGGCTAATGCTGCTATTCATACTGTGGTCTTCCATATTGGTAAGCTCAGAAATGCTGTCACTAGCTTCATGACATTCGCTGTCGCTGCGCTTTATTTCCCTGGGCGCATCAGCGCGTACTTCCTCGCCATGCTCGCCTACAGCTTCTGTCGGCGGTTTGGCCCGTTCCTTGTTCGGTTCATCCACATCTGCCGTTGTAGCAGCGTAGGTGTCGGCGAAGTGAGTGTCAACAAGGTGCTTGATTACTGGCCAGCCATAGGCATTTGCAAACATGCGTCGGACGACCATGTTGTTATGCGCATCTGGTTCTAAGCGAACTAAAACCTTACGCCACGACAGCCCGTGATGGTAGGCTCGTGCGATCTTTTCTTCTACCTTCATGCTACTCATGTCCGGGGTTTCTTTGGATTGACCATCGTAGTCTGTGTTGACTCGAGAAGGACCGTTTCGAGACTCACTTGAGAAGCTCCTCTTTAACCCTTCTCGCTTCTTTTTTGTAGGCGGTGGTGGTATGTCTTCAGGATGGTAGACACGATCATGGAAGATTGTGCGCGGTCGACCTTGGGGATTGGTCAAAAATTCCGTTGTTGGCAAAGGAGGATTCAGAATGTCTCCAGCAGCCTCGAAGATAGTAGTTTTTGGTGGAGCAAAATTATTGTTGGGATCTTCGATTATTGAATCGCCTCTGACGCGACCCGAAGATGTTCCCGCTGCAGACGAACCCTCTGAGGACATGCTTGCCACATCATCCGCGTTGCGGTTGGTAGTCTGGCTCCTCTTGTAGATCCTGGTATTCTTGGGAGAATGATGATGGCTCTTGGGTTGGCTCTTGGGCTGACTGGGACGAAGGAAGGAGAAGAAATCAGCCAGAGGATGTGCTGACTGCTGGCCCAAGGATTTCTTTGCTTTTGCGGCATCGTATTCTTCGTCTTCGAAGAGTTTATCTTGAGAGTCAGGATTTTGTTTGGTCTTTCGGTTTTCGTTCCCTTCTGCCGTCGTGTCGTCCCGAACTGCATTCTCCTCCGGCTGAGGTACTGCAGCCTTTCCTCTTTGACTGCCCCCCTCGTCACCACTAAAGTCAGACTGTGACCAAGCATCATTGCCATTTTCGGCGCGGAGATGCTGATTTGAGCTTTTATTGGCACCCGTAATCTCTGACCAGCCCCAACCTGCCATAGTACCAATTAGACCGTTGTCTCTTCTCGCTTTCTCCACTCGATCTAGGCCACTCCAATCGAGGAACAGCAGGCACGATGTTCTTAAGGGCACTATGCCGTCGTTAACAACATTTGAGTAGACGGTCCTGTTTCTGAACAGCTTCAAAACCTGGTGCGTGTGACCCGTCGGTAAGATACGTAGTAAGGGTTTCGATCCGGGATCTGGTTGTTTCTGTGCTCGTTGGCCCTCGGAGCCAATGCCGCCAATCATGGCACCCCATCCACTCCGCACCATAGTTGGGGCCCTCCATGTCAGGCCGAGATCTTGGCCGGTCCTTCCAACAAGTCCAAAATCAAGGGCAAACTTGACATAAAGAGGGTTTTCATTGCTCAGCCCAAGGAACGGCGCAGCCATGGCAACGAAGTTGATTGGCTTGATCTCATTGAAAAAGTTTGGAGAATGCTTATGAATGTAGGCGATAGCGTATGTCTGGGTCAGGCCACCCAGAGAATGCGAGATAAAGCTAATGCTCGTAATCTTATACGCCAAGTCGTTCGGCTTTTTCGCTGGACGATGAATGCTGCTGTGATTATGTTGAGCTGGACTTTGTTGCTTGTCTGATTTCTGGTCGCCAGTAAAGACTCTGGAAAGCTTCCTCGGAAGAGATTTCTTCACAGGCAAGTAAGGCTGATCAGGATAGGTCATGGCAAGAACCCACTTTGCGAGTCGCTTGCCAAGATACTGTATACCTCGCTCTGTACGAGTGGCATTGCGGTCAAAACCTCGGACAATGACTTCCTCTTCATCTTCCTCATCAATCTCGGCTCCAGGATCAAGATCATGTTGACCGCCAGTCAAAGGCGCCGTAGATGAGTCCGGCTGATCCTTCTTGGGACTCGGACTCCCCTGCTCTGGAGGACTTTCACCGCCAGACGAACTTGACTTGTGCTTCGAAGTTTCCTTGGCCCTTCTCTCTCTGGCACTCTGGCGAGCCTCCTTTGCTGCTGCGTCAATGCTCTCCTTCAAGTAGAGCATGTCAGCTCCAAGGTTGCTGTGCAGGCCATGAGTGAGTACCACCAAGTGAACCCTTTTCCGCTTTTTGGGTTTTGGCTCTTTGTCTTTGCCTTCATTACTGGCCCCTGCCTCGCCTACGGCGTTTCTTGAGGATATGTCGTTTGTCTCTCCAGGATCCGCATAGCTGCGTCTTTTGCCCCTGTCCTTTCCTTCATCATCCCACTCTGGTAGAGCCGGCTTATTCCACAGGCTCTCGGTATCATCGACTACTAAAGTCACTGCGCGCGAAAAGACTCCTTTAGGCTGCGCCGCACTGTGGCCGGTCTTGCTTCTTTTACTTTGTTGATGATCCTGCAATTGCCCTGGTGTGGCTGCCGCTTGCCCCGTTAAAGATGAAAACCCAAGCTCTACTGACTTTTCGTCCCTGCCTATTAGGAGCTCGAAATTGACCGATGCTGATGTAGAAAATATGACCTGTGACGAGATCTCGATAATCCACGTAGCGCCAGGAGTCGAATCATCTGTACCCCTCTTCGCGTTCGAATTTCCAGCTGTCTCCTTTATATTATCTGGCACAGTCAAGCGGCTGGTCCAGCTCCCTCCAGCCTTGAGATTGGGCTCAAATTCCGGGCAGCTTTCTTGGGTAGGTTTCTCGTACTTGTAATTCGGATCGAATGTAGCAGGGTAGCAGGCGGTATATAAGGTATATGGACCGTGGAGGTACGCGGCTCGTAGGGGTATTGCTGACGTGTTCTTGATCTTGACATGCAACTGTGTTGGAGAAGGCAGTATCCGGTCATGCGAGGGTGTATATGTAAGTGTATAGCTGATACGTGTCAGCTTTTGAGTCTGCTTCCAGCAGCAGACCAAAATACCGTACTACCTCTCCAACCCGCACGGAACCTACCTGATGCACGAGAAGCATCTTTTGGCGGTGATTGACGGTATTCTGAGACACGCGCCAGCCGATTGCTGGCAGAGGTCCAAGGCTGCCAGGATTGGGTCCCTCCTGTATATTTTGAAGCTGCCCGTAAAGACGTGGAGTGATGAGCATTAGCGGACACAGTTTTACAACTACAGGCCCTCTGTTGATGTCAGCCCTGCCCGGCAGAGGAGGGATAAGGCGGTTGTGCGGCGAGGTTGATTTTGGCAGGATGGTAATGTTGGGGGGCGGTGCTGTTGCTCGCTCGTGGAATCCATTCCTCCCAAATGTCTTGAGCCTTTGTCACTTTGCATACATAAGCCTATGACTGCATGAGTTGCAGCGCGTGACCGCGTGACCTGGTCATTACTCATTAGATGATCGAATGAGGCCGTCACAAAGGCCAGGTCTTGGCAACTAACATATTCCAAGTGAGGATCACAATGATAAATTTCGTCTATCCTCTATGATCTATTACCTATCTATTCTCTATTGCCCTTTCTCTTGTCTCTGCACCAAGTGTGATTCTACATCGACAACGATATCGACAACACCCTCACTGGTGTTCTTTCTCACTTCCACCCATCCGCCTTCGCTCACCCGGACAATCCTCCCATCTACGCACACTCGTCGCCAGCGACTGTCCGGTTCATCAAAGTCGATTCTTATTCCCTCGACACTCTCGTAGCCGACCTTTTCGTTATCAACATGGGCTCCACCTTGATATGCTAGTCCCAAGATTTTCATCACTTCTTCGCTAGGTATAGCGCCAAAATGCACTAAGCGTAGTTGACCGTCCAGAGGCTTCGAATAAGGGGAGACGGTAAGTTTCTCTTCCAGGTGGGAGACCAGTGTGGCTAGCACGTAACCATGGTTCTGCACGCTAAGCGTCTGCCGAGCTTCATGGCCGCTCTCGTCGAGCTTGAACAGCGTGATTTGACCCTTGTAAATATGCGGTGCAGAGCCATCAGACGGCGAAAGCAGTTCTTTTGCAGCCATCTGAAAGCGTTGGCTACCAAATTTGCGGTATTCCGCCGTATCACTGTCGGCCACCAGAGAAGCATGGAGAGCCCAGCTGCAGACCACAGCTCCGTATATTTCGCCAGCATCAGCAGCAGATGGCGCTACAAACTCGGTCTGTCTGCCTTCATCGAACAAGAGTTCCGATCCTGGGGAGAATTTGGCAGTCAACGTTGGTAACGGGTGGACTTTCCCACGATAGAAGTGACGGAGACCTCTTGTCAGATCGCGATTCAGGCATGTAGAATTAGCCAAAGCATTGCCTGTGCCCATGGTCACTAGGCCGATTGCTGGCTTCACATATAATTCACTTCTTTGTGAAGAGAGTAGCACATTAACAGTGTCAATCACACCGCCGTCGCCTGACAGAAGCAGGACTGTTTGAGGGAAACCTTCATTCGCTCGAGGCAGTATCACAGCACTGATGAACCTCGCAATGCTCTTATTAGAATCCGTAGTGTGCACGTAGTAAGAGAACGGTTGGACGCCAGTAGCGGTTAACGCTGGCCTGACAACATCGTCGAAGAATCCTTGTGCTTCACCGGTACCAGAACCGATGGAAATAACGACATAAAGACTTGGAACGGAGCCGCTGCCTTTGGAAGTACTTGTGGAAGGTACCAATTGCTCAAAACGCGGAGAGATTACATTCGCATCTATAAATGGCTGCGGCAGATTGGTGACATCGACATCCTCGAACTTATAAGGCGCTCCTGGGGGTTTGGAGAGTAGCAGTATATGCTGGTTCTTGATCCCGAGTTCTCCATCCTTGCCCCCCTCAATGACAGCGATAATACTGCGGTCGAGTATAGTTTCGTGCCAAGAGTCGCCCTTGATGCTAAGGACTCCCTCCTCGGCGTCGTAGGTTAAGCTGGCATATTTTCCTCGAACAGTCCCTTCAATATGGCAGTCTTCTTCGGGCGGCACTGACATTCTCGTCTCCCACGTTGTAGCCACGACAACAAGCAGAGCCACCGAAGCGAGGGC
The DNA here is from genome assembly GCA_003184365.1 of Evernia prunastri. Classification (NCBI taxonomy): domain Eukaryota; kingdom Fungi; phylum Ascomycota; class Lecanoromycetes; order Lecanorales; family Parmeliaceae; genus Evernia; species Evernia prunastri. Next base: position 44,435 of record NKYR01000151.1, read on the forward strand.
GTAATGAAAGATCCATGTCTGCTGTGTTGCCTGAGTGTTGTGCAGAGCCGCATGATGGTGAGTGCGTCGAAGTTTTGATACCTGCGGCCTTGACGTGCGCTTACAACATACAACTTTAGCCGGGCAGACCCTTCCATTTGCTTGCCGCATTGCCAGCCAGCTTCCCGCAACATCTTTCAGCCTCAGCTACTTCTGAACATAGATGAAATTATCAATTGCTGCCTGCAATTCCATCTAAGCAGTCAATGACCATGTACTTTGGCATCTCATAGTACCGACGCCCCAAACGCAAAGTCGCCAAGATGTCGGGCTGGGGCTGTACGTTCATCTCCGAGTGATTCCTTAGTATCTATTTCCAAACCCGGGATCGCAGAAATGATTCAATTTTGCGCTTTAAATCGTTCAATTTGTTAGCTTGAAGAAAAATATGCTGACTTTAATAACTGCGCAGGGTTCATTCTCGTCCTCATCCTCCTCATCCCCATCACTGCGTTCGGTTGGATCGGATATTCACGCCTGAAGGCCCAGCGTGCGGGACGTGATCGTCCTCCCTTTTCATCGTACATCCCTTGGAACCGAAATCGACGCGCAGACGCCTTTCCTGCTCCATCTGGCATTGTTGCTTGGGTGAAGTCAAAGATCGGAGGTTCAGGGTCAAGAAGTGGAGCATATGAACAGCCGCTTGGACCTGGCGCAAGGAGGGGACTGGATCCAGATGAGGCTTGGGATGCCAGGGTAGGAGCTGAGGCGGATGGGTACGGGGCTGGTGGCTACTACGAAGAGCAGGAGCTGGGGTTGCGGCCGCCGGCAAGTGGAGCATATGTTGGTGGAGGATACGGAGGAGGGAGTCAGGCACTGCCGGATTATGGCGAAGAGAGAGGCCGCAGTATCAGTCGCGCTGGAGTTCCCCATATCGGGGGAGGTCAGAAGGGCCTGGATGAGAGATATGATGAGGAGATGGAACACGAGGATCCATTCGGAGATGAGGCGGAAAGAAGTGAGTTGAGAGGGGTCAGTCCGAGACCGCACGAGGAGGGCAAAGGTAATGGAAAGCAGGGGAGTGGAGGCGGACGACAGGATGACAGCCCGACGGAGCGAAGAAGCATGTTTCATGAAAACGTTTAGTCGCTACATTGTCCATTTCTGACAGAAGCTGTATCATATTTGCGGCGTTGCCAATGAACAAAGGATAGTTATATGTACTTGGTCATGCCATCGAGAACGTGAAAAAAGCGTTCCCCAAATAGTTGAGGTATTTTTGCGCTGTCTACTTTATTAAGTCCACGAAACCTATGATTACAGGCACGGAACAGTCTTCGCCAAAGACCATTCCTGCAGTGATGCGATAACAACACACGGTCTATCTGGTTGCACTCACGATCAGCATGGGGATTCCAGGAATGTCCAAACCTCTTGAGACTTATGCGGTCTCAACAATCGTAGGATGTAAGACTCCAGAGTGCGAAAGACACCCTTCACATAACGGCCGACGCATTGAAATCGTGGTTGATGGCCCATCCTTTGCCTACTGCATCTATCACCGGCTTATCCGCGAAAAGCCTGACTGGCTGACCGCTGTGGAGATCCTACCATCCTACGATGAGGTCGGAAAGGGAGCTTTAGCCTTCCTCAACGAGGTCGAGAGCTACGGTGTGGTTATGTGAGTCTTGGTGCATGACTCGGGCAGCAACCCGACCTGACCGGTCATTACTCAGTGGAAAGATCTACTTCGACGGCTACTTACCATCACGGAAACGCAGCACTCGAGTTGAACGACTGGAAGCGTCCGTTAAAAAGTTGTTAGAATACCGGCAGAAATACGTTGATACGTCTATTTGCAAGAAACCGAAGTGGGATGGACAGCAGTCGACTTCTGTAGTCTTCCAATCTGGTTCTGTTACGCCTACTACTTTCCGCGGTTTACCGCCGGCCACCTTCATAGTTCCAGCAATTCTCGATGCAATCTGTGGAAGCAAGTACGCAGCTGTTTGTCATGTCGTTCCAGGGGAGGCAGAAGTCTACTGTGCGGCAGCCGCCAAAGAGAGTGGCGCTATCATCTTGAGCAATGACTCGGACTTGTTCGTGCATGATCTTGGATCCAATGGCGCCTTCGTCTATCTTAGTTCCACTGACTTGCGTGCAAACGATGAGAATGACAGAGATCTCGGGAAAGACTGCTGCCAGACCCTCAGGCTTTCTGTCTTCCGGCCGCGAGACATTGCTAAACGACTAGGTCTTGACAATCTTCATCGACTGGCGTTCGAGTTCCAAATAAAACATTCGTCGACGTTGCCCGAAGCAGTTAAGGCTGCAAAGATGCATCAGGGTAAAGAGCATGAAGCCTTTCAAAGATTCTTGAAAGGCTACATCACCGAGCCTTCCGTTTTCGAGAGCCAATATTTCTCCAAAGAGTCTTTGGCTCGTATCTCCACTCGTGGAAGATTATTGGACCCTCGAATCTCAGAAGTCATCTGCCAATTAGAATCTAATGATCGATTTGTCAAGATTCCTGTACATGCCTATTTGCTTTGTCTAATAGAAGACCCTGCCCGATCTTCTGCATGGCTGGCCTCGTCCAGTCACCGCTACTTTGCCTACTCAATCTACACAACAATATGCAATAACCGTCCCGAGGCCTCAAACACCGCCATCGTAGAGCTCACGCGGAGAGGTCAAAGTTTCGCCGCGCAAGAAATCCCTCTGCTTTCCCGCGATGGTGTCAATGACTTCGCACTCCGTCTCCACCAACAACTTGACCAATACACCACACGGTTCTCCGGAATCCACAAACCCTTGGTCTGGAGGCTATACGCCCTTTCGCAAGTGTACCACCGGTACCTGAACACGGGCCGGACTCCTCCGTCACGGGAGGCTTTGACGCGGGCGATGACGGGGACATACAAGCCGCGACCGACCTGGGATGACATCCACCTGTCCGCGCAGATCCAAGCCGTTCTCTACTCTTTACGCATGGTGAAGCAGATACTCGCATACACCGCCGCAGCAACAGACACACACCGAAACCCACCGCTCCAAAACCTCGCCAAGATCTTGGACGATCTACCCAACATGGCTCTCCTGATACCCTCGAGCCTCGAACTCGCAGCTCAAATATCCGAGTACAACATCGACAACATCCTAAACAACCTAGCGACAATACTGCAAAAAGAAGCCGGATCGACCGACCGCGACCCAAACCGCGGCGTCGAGAGCGACGGCGACACGCACGACGGGCGACCCGATCTGACAGATGTCCCGGCGAGAACGAACCGCAGGAAGTCCAAAAAGAGAAAGAGGAAGAAGAAGGCACAGCTCACATGCTCGTAATCCAGCGCAACTCTCATCTACCAACACATACTCTACTCCCCCTCCTCTCCCCTTCCAACCACAGAAAAGGCTTCGGGAAGCAGACTCTGCATCCTCCCTGCACCCACCCAGCACACCAACGTTGAAAGCCAAGTCCGCAATCCCAAGAACCTGCACGACATTGTGGCGACTTGCTCCAAAACCTGCACATTGCCCCAAAGTAGTCAGTTATGCACTCGAGCTTTTGCAATAGGGTAATATGCCAAAACGACTTCGAAGAAAGGGGCTGGACATCATTGACTGGCTATGGGGCAGATAGCAGTTGAGAAGGAGGTAAAAAGGGGCTAATTTGCATTCATAGCTGCAATAGCAAGTGCTGGTACTGGATGGGTTTGCTTCTTCCTGATGGGTCTACGAGCCAAAGCAACGCAGAAGCGGTCTCTGTACTTGCTTTTCCGTATCGTAGCAAATTCAAATCTTATGTGTTATCCATGGCATACAGCGTCAAACTTCCCCTCGACGAACGCAGTCAACACCTCCAAACAGAACACCACGAAACAAACAGCATCAAGTCCTCCCGCTCCTCAGAAACCCCAGCACCCCCCCACAGAACCCCACCAGATCGCCCAACCTCTTCCCCTCCCTCCCCTGCCACTCCCTCCACTCCACCAACGCCTGCCGCAGACCCGCATCCCCCGGCACGGCGTCCCCGTGGATGCGGAGGAAGACGGCCATCCACGCCTGCACGAGTTCGTAGTCGCGTTTGCTCCGCAGCTGGTAGGTGAGCGCCGAGACGAAAGGGGTGAGCTCGTCGGGGTTGAGGGATCGGATTTCGACGTCGGCGGTTGAGGGCGGGAGGGTCTTGAGGTGGGAAAGGAAGGGTAGGTAGTCGTCGTTCTGGCTGGCGGTGTGAAGGGATGTCGTAAACAGGCTTGCGGTGCGAGAGCGGTCCATTTTCGTGATGCGGGAACGTTCGGCAAGGGTGGTTTGATCTTGCTCTTTCGCATTGGTTGGCTCTTGCGGCTTGGCACTGTCAAGGGAAGGGAGGAAGAAGGGGGCTTTTTCGGGGGCTTTGGGAGGCTCTTTGGGTCTGTTGCGTTGGCGGATCGTGTCCAGGTGGAGGAGGGTTTGCCAGCGGCTTTTGGGCACGAGACTTAGTGTGAGCATGTCTAGACTGAGCTGGTCGGTAGATCCCAGATCGTTGGAATACGTTTCTCCCTCTTCTTCATCTTCCTCTTCATCAAAAGCAGCATCTATAATACCTTGACCGTTCTCCCCAGACGGAGTGACTGCAACCGCCGGGCTGATTTCGTCTTCCTTGAGTAGCCTTGTGGGGATATGTGTGAAGAGCGTACGGTTGTTCCAAATGTTTATCCCGACACTGTCCGTATGGGCAGTAGCTAGGAATTCGCCTGTGTCCGAAAATGCCAATGCGGTACAAGGACTTTCGACTCGAACCGCATTGATAAGGTGACCTGTAGGTAGGTCCCATACGCGAATGACTGAATCCATCGATGCTGCGATAATCCATCGACCATCGTTTGAAAAGCAAAAGTCGCTGATCTGGCCTAGGCAGCCCCAAAGCTCTCTAACGAGCTTCTTAGTCTCCGTGTCAACTACTCGAATGGATAGGTCGTCACAGCTCAAGGCCACAAGATCGCTCGGCCTTTGATATTGAGATGCTATGATAGACGTCATGGGGGACCAGTCAATTTCGTTCTGGAGCAAACCTGACTGGAAGTCCCAAAATTTGATCTTTCCATCCAAGCCGCAGCTGATAAGTGTCTTGTTAAGGCCGTCGACCATGAGGCCAGTCACAGCTCTCTTGTGTCTGCCCTCGCCCGGAGCAAACATTCGCGTTCGCGTTCCATCCAAGCCGATAGCAGACGCATCATTACTCGTAGCGTGGCTCAGCTTAAGCTTCCTCAACTGTCCAGGAGTAAGGGGGGAAGGAAATTTTTGACGTTGTATACCAGACTGTAAGTTGAATGAGGTTATACTCCCACCAGCTGAGCCGACGAGCGCGAAAGTTCCGCATGAAGTAACCGTGACGCTGGTCACTTCAGTACCATCCCCAGTTTCGAATGCCCATCTTCCAGCTTTTTTTCGGCCCCAAAACCAAGTCCTGGCATATTTGTCGCCTCGATGACCGGTAACGACGCTTTCCCAACCAGTAGCATTACTCTCTGACGCATCAGCAGGGCCTTTCTTCGATGTTGTATTCGTCCATACAGCACCACCACCACTCGAAGCACCCATCCCTCCGTCGCGATTCAATGAGCAAGCCATCATCGTGATCTCTGGTGCTTTCAAATCTGCCAAGCTTGTGGATATCTCATTTTCTAGACCTTTGCCCAAAAGACCGAGTCTTTTTGCTTTCTTCCGAACGTTGCCCTGGCTAAGCTCAGTGCTTTGCCCATCTCTTCTAAGACTCCACCCCCAGAGACTTTGATCTCTCCCAGCGCTCATAAGCCATTTGCCTTGAGTATCAGAGCCATCAGAGTTCGACGGCACAAAGCTGAGGCGCGTTACTGGCGACGCATGGCCACAGCGCGAATGCAAGATCCGAGGTATCGGTGATAACGAGTTCGCGTCAAATATCCAGGATTTCAGTGCGTTGTCCAACCCACTTGTGAGTATAACGGCTTGACCGGGCAGAAATTCAACTCTGGTTATCCCAGCGGAATCGTCGCCATGAGCAGATGAGGGCGGATTGTGGGCTCCTCGCAGAACCCCGGTGATACGTCCTCCGTCGTTGAGATCCCAGAATGTGACGTCTGCATCACCAGTGCCTGCTGTAGCCATGATACCTGCTTTGCTGCCATCGTCTCCTGCACCGAGTCCATCAGTTCGAAATGTGATTGTACTAATCGTTGAAGGACGAGACACCTTGGTGTTGAGACTTAGAATCGCCTTGTCGATACGAATATCATGGAGGACTATAGATCCATCCGCTCGGGCTATCGCTAGGACGGAGAGCGCTGGGGTAGGCTCCAGGGCAGTGACAGCTCCAGACGTAGCACTTGGTGGGAGGACCGTGTAGATGAGCTTGCCAGTGCTCAGGTTCCAGATATCAAGGCCTCCATCTTCTTTGCCGACAAAGATTTTATTCAAATAAGTTGGCAAGTTGCAGATTCCTCCGGAAAGTACGCCCCTTTGCCCGACTTTTCTTGAGATTGTCGGAGTGAGGGTGGTGTAGTGCTCGTAGGTCGTAGATTTCCATACTTCAATTCGCGTCGAGCATGACCCCACTATCCAAGATCCAAAGATGACGAGCCGATTCACGGACTCGGATGGGCCAAGGGACCTCTCCAATTCTCCGACCTTCTTCCCTCTCTTGAAAACCCATACTCCAACATCGCTACACTTAGCTTCTCCACCCCAGGCGGCGAATACACGATCCTTCCAGGCAATAGTAGCGGTGATATTACTAGGTGTTTGCGGTCTAGTCAGAAAGACCAGGCTCAGACCCTTCAGGAGATCGTAGGTGTGTAGGCATCGTCCAACGGAGGTTGTGACCTGGAAAGTGGTTTTTCCGAGTGGGAGAGAGGTGAAGGGGACCGCAGTTGGCGAGACAAGGCCTATTGTCTGTCAATGCCGATTAGCTGATGCTGCACAATCTGCAGGTATTGGTATTGGAGATGCTCACCCTGAATGGAGCGAAGATCTTAGAAGATGGAGGGGCGCTGTGTGTGCTGCCGTTTGAGAGTTTTCGGCGCTTCGCAACAGTATTGTCACCACGTCCATTATCAAGACCTCGGGACATGCTCCAGCTTCAATGTGTTTGCTGCTAATTTTATTACAACAGTAATTGACAATAAGAATCACTACTACCTTACGGCGTGCTCGTACCCTCATAAATTATTTTCAGCCCTACTACAATTATGAAAGATTTAGTTAAGCGATCTCATACACTCGTGTGCTTGACTGCTTGTACTTTATTATTAGTGTGTACGGTATGCACGTTGACGTTGTGAGTACCTATATGTGGGGAATAAGTAAAGATAAAAAAATACACCCCACTCTTGAACGTGGGAAAACCGCTCTCTCTCCCTCCCTATCTGCATCTGCCGCTTTCAAACCAAAAAAAGATCTCCCACTTACGAGTACCGTACACTGTACTGTACTGTATGTACTGTTGTAAGTAAATGTCCGACTCCGGAGAATGAATACTTGGACTACTCGTCGACCTACTTGGTACACGTGCATGTCGAAAGGGTAAAGCACTGGACTGGCTTGGATTGGCTCATCTCTTCACCTTGCTCCAATTAACTTTCTGCATATCCGCTCCATCCATGCTGCATGCAGGGCGTTAACCCATTCTTTGCACTGGCTGCCTCTCTCAGGAGATTGGAAGATGGCTTCCTTATCGCGAACCACCAGCAGAGGAAGCGTTGCTTCCAATCCCATCTCCATTCCCGCGTCTCTTGATGGTGATACACAGGAGCAAAGTACGGTCAATCTTTCTCCCCCTTCTCCAGCCAACAGCTCGAACCCAGCACCGTCCCCCGCATCTACCGGCCGTGCACCTTCTCATTCACTTCTCTCGGCTCCGAACAATGCTGCCTTACCAAGTCGGAAGAGCCGATTTGCGGATGTGGGTACAATCGGAGGAAATATAGGCAGAGCAAGCATCTCTATGCCCCCACCTGCAACAAAGCCTTCTTCCATATACAGACCTGCAAGCTGTCGTCGTCCTACAAATTTGTCCAGTACCATGGATTCCAAGGAAGGTGACACAGGTCTGGACGGTACAATAGAAGAGGGTGTTGTGGGTGATTCTGCTGTGCTACAAGATCTGGAGAAGACCACAAGCCTACCTGGCTCGCAGGGCATTCCCGCTTCCGAACCACACAGTCCCTTGGTATCGTTGGAAGCAAATTTGAAGCCTCCCAGTTCCGGCTTGAACAAGCCAGGGGACCGTTTATCCTTTTCCTCTCTTTATTCTTTAGGATCTGCCCTCTACGGGGCAGCAGGTCTTTCCAGTGCACCTCAGAGTGCAGCAAGCTCTACCGCTGGCTCGGTCAAAAGTGCTGTCTCTGAGCAACCAGCGCCTATGCCTACGCCTATTTCTCCTTCTCTAGGCTCAGCGAAAGGAGAAGCTATAGCCCCGGCTACAACGGCTACGGATATCATATCGGTAATTGCCAACTCTCAGCCACAGCATCAAGGTTCGAGTTTTGCCATTTTGTCACGGATAAACCCGATCGTCGGTTGACGATGTTCCTTAGTGCCTGTCAATACCTTGAAGGAACCAGCGTCTAGTGCGCCCAATCCAGCTAAGCAACATCTTGACTCCTGGAGCTCCGGTCCATTGGCCAGGCCGCCCGCTCCCAATCGATCCCGAAGTCGAACACAGCAAAGACAGCCAAGTGGTAGCACCGTGGCAAGTGGCGCCGCTAGTCCTAGTAACAGTGAGCGATGTAAGTTTGCCACCTTTTCCCCAAGATATCAGCCACTGAGGGAATTCACTGACGCCAATGATAGCCAAAGCTGATCCAATTGGACGAGTTGGCGTCTGTGCCCTCGATGTCAAGGCAAGAAGTAAGGCGAGCCGGAATATCTTGACCCGCCTATCAGCCAATGGAGAGCTTGATGTTGTCATCTTTGGAGACAAAGTTATATTGGATGAAGGTAAGTGGGCCGGAATGAGAGGAAAGGAGACTACTGTTCAAACTAACCTCATCCACTAGATGTGGAAAATTGGCCAGTATGGTAGGCCTCAGTCTTCGTGCTTACGGTCCCTCGCCAAACACACCATGTGGCATGACATCTTGTTTCAGACAATAGAATGTCGCCAAGCTGACGAATATAATAGCGAATTTCTAATCTCATTCTTTTCAGACGGGTTTCCCCTGGATAAGGCTATTGCGTATCACAAGCTTCGCAAGCCATTCTCAATCAACGACCTTCCAATGCAAAAGATACTCTGGGATCGCAGAGTATGCCTGCGTATTTTGGACAGCATGGGTGTACCGACTCCCAAACGAATCGAGGTCAACAGAGATGGTGGACCAACACTAGAGTCCACGCAGCTTGCTGAGCACGTCCGTCGTTTTAGCGGTGTCAAGCTGGAAGGGCCTGATGATGGTACCGGTGGCGGTATGCCAATCACTCAAAGGGTTGAACTGGTCGATGGTGGCGATACTTTACTTGTGGATGGCTTGACTTTGAAGAAGCCGTTCGTGGAGAAGCCAATCAGCGGCGAGGACCACAACATTCGCATTTACTTTGGCAAAGAACACGAAAGTGGTGGCGGTGGCAGAAAATTATTTCGAAAAATAGGTAATAAAAGCTCGGAATGGGATAAGGACCTGGTCATTCCGCGTGCTGTCACAGAGAAGGATAGCAGCTATATCTACGAGCAATTTTTACATGTCGACAATGCCGAAGATATCAAAGCCTACACAGTTGGACCTGAATTCTGTCACGCCGAAACGCGAACTTCTCCTGTGGTTGATGGCCTCGTTCGCCGGAACACCCATGGAAAAGAGATTCGCTATATATGCAATCTGAGCCCAGAGGAACAACTTATGGCGAAGAAGATTGCGAACGGCTTTGGTCAGCGAATCTGCGGGTTTGACATGCTCCGAGTAAGGAACCAAAGCTACGTCATTGATGTCAATGGGTGGAGCTTTGTCAAAGACAACAATGCTTACTACGACAAATGTGCGAGTATCTTGAAACAGATGTTTATAAACGAAAAGCAAAAGCGTGAGGGTATCGCTCCGTTGGTGACACCAATCCCTGAAAATATCTCTGAGAAAGGCTCGGTGGACAGGAGTCAATCGGAAATAAGCGTACATCCACGGAAAAATACTGTGGGCTCACACCGTTCTGCCCTGAAGAATCTGATCAAGTCACCGAGCATGTCTAAGATGAGGGGTTTTCATCACTCTGGCCAGTCCACGCACGGTGCTACTTCTCCAGATCTCACGCCATCTACAGCGCCACTTTCATCGCCACCTACGTTGGAACGTGGCCAGAAGCCTGTCCTATCTCATTTACCTCCGGGCAACATAGATCCGCTTCCATCTCCAGCCGTATCAGTAGAACAGCCTCCCGTCACATCTGCTCCGGTGTCGACTCCAGCAGAGAAAGAGCCAGCGGCAGCTGTTCCCGAGCCATCTTCGAAACATGCCTGGAAGCTTAAAGGGATGGTATCTGTAATACGACATGCCGATCGCACACCGAAGCAGAAATTCAAGTTCACCTTTCATACTCAACCTTTCGTTGAGCTCCTCAAAGGCCACCAAGAGGAGGTCCTACTGAAGGGTGAAGCAGCTCTCAGTAGTGTCCTAGATGCCGTCAAAGTTGCTCTGAAGCAGGGCGTAGAAGATCCTGACAAATTGAACTTGCTGAGGACGTCGCTCGCTCGTAAAGGAGCATGGACTGGGACGAAGGTCCAGATAAAGCCCATGTTTCGTAAGAGGAAGCCTGAAGAAATCACGAGAATCCGCAGCCAGATCGAAGAGAGCGATAATCCCGAGGCTATCCTTGCTGCAGAAGGACTCACCGAGGAGCCCGAGAGCAGTGTGAAACCGCTGTCACGCCCACCAACGAGAAGCGACTCTATGACGGAAACGACACTTTCACGATTTTCTGCTGCTGAGAATGACTTGGTCATAGAGAAGTTGCAACTCATCGTCAAATGGGGTGGGGAGCCAACCCACTCGGCTCGTTATCAATCGCAGGATCTGGGCGAGAACATGAGGAACGACCTCCTGCTAATGAATAAAGAGTCTCTGGATGATGTACGGGTATTTACAAGCTCGGAGAGGCGAGTCAGTACCAGCGGTAGGTGTGCATTAATGCCCTTAATCTACCTCGATGCTAAAATATCAGTAGCGCAAATCTGGGCGGCGTCTTTCCTGAACAAAAAGGAAGTGAATGAATCGTCAATCACTGTCCGCAAAGACCTGCTCGATGACTCGAATGCTGCCAAGGATGTCATGGACAAAGTCAAGAAGAAGCTAAAGCTCTTACTCCGAGAAGGTCACAAGGCGCCGCCACAATTTGCATGGCCTTCCAACATGCCGGAGCCGTCTGTCGTGGTGCGCAAGGTCGCAGAACTTATGGTCTTCCATCGAAAAGTGATGCGATATAATTTTAAAAAGCTCAATGGCGCCGCGACCGCGTCATTGAGTGCTCTGAATAAAGGTGGAGAAGCCGGAATGCCCGTACCGACTTCAGCAAGCGGTGGGTCTCTCGCTCAGGCTCAAGCAGCATCAGGCATACAATCCAGATGGTGCTGCGGTGAAGATCCGGAGCTCTTCAAAGAGCGATGGGAGAAGCTGTTCTCTGAATTTTGCGACTCCGAAAAGGTCGATCCTAGCAAAATTTCCGAGCTCTATGATACTATGAAATTTGACGCTTTGCACAACAGGCAATTTCTGGAATGGGTTTTTACACCTGATGGAAATATGCCTGATGCAGATACCACAGAGAAACCGAAACTTCCCACAGAAGTTACTTCGGAGCCTCCTCCAACCTCCAACAGCTCTCCCAATCACCTTAAGCATAAGCGGAAAGGTAGTGGCGGCGAGAAGACGGTAGACCCCCCTGGCGAAAAGCCACCCAATCCTAATCTGGCGCATCGCATGGGCCTGCGCCGAAGGTCGGTTATGAGTCCTCCATCACCACAGCCCGAAATAGCGGAGGAATCCCAAGAATCTTATTTCAAGCTATACAAAGGCACAGGTCAAAGCAAAGCCAAGTGGGATGCTCGACTCGAGAATCTGCGAGAGCTCTATAAGTTAGCCAAGGTACTCTTCGACTTCGTGTGTCCCCAAGAGTACGGTATCAGTGACGAAGAAAAATTGGAGATCGGTCTCTTGACGTCCCTGCCCTTGTTGAAAGAAATCGTCAACGACCTGGAAGAAGTGCAGGCTTCAGACGAGGCCAAGTCTTTCGTCTACTTCACTAAAGAATCACACATCTACACCCTTGTCAATTGCATACTTGAAGGTGGAATCAAAACGAAGATTGAGAGGAATGCAATCCCAGAGTTGGATTACCTGTCCCACATAACGTTCGAGTTGTACGAGTCCGAGGACAAAGATGCAGATACTTTCACCTACAGCATCCGAATCACGATTACTCCCGGTTGTCACACTTTTGATCCCCTAGATGTTCAGCTCGATTCAAAGCATTCAATTGGTTGCGCGCCAAGACGAAGCTTGACCACGCATATGGATTGGAAGGAGGTCATTGAGACGTTGCGAGCGAGATTTCACACGTACGGTGTCCAAGTTCCCTTGTCCAAGTTCCAAGCTAATAGTATTCCTGCAGGGTGAAACTACCGAAGAGCTTCCTTGCTGTCAATGTTAGCGACAGCCATGCTAGTGATGCGAGCAGAACCGACACCGACACCGACGAGCAGGCTACCAACGCCTAAATAGATTGGAGGATTTGTGGACATTCTTCATTGTACATATTATATGCTCGACCGTACTGTATAGAGTTAAGCCAACTTCGGCACGCGCAAGTGTACAGGAGCCCAGCCTGCTTTATCGTCACTCAACCAAATAAGAACCTGCGCAGCATGGATAGAGGTACTGGACATTGTAGCAATCCCCAATACTTTTCTTCCACGATCATACGCAGCGAAGGTTCATTTCAGCACCCTCTGACAGGCAGAACCCGTCTCTTCTGGCCCATGACCGCAAGATTATGCGCATATGAAAAGAGAAGATTTTGTTCCTGTAGTGATTTGGAGAACACGGGACTCCCCCTATGCAAGACCTTTGCAACATCCTCTTATGATTACTGCTACTTGTCCCCACCTCCAGCCATAGCCAACACGGCCACTCCAAGCAGCACCCACCAATACCTGTCACGCATCGCCTGAATCAGCACCGAAATCCCCACAGCAGATCCCACAACACAGGCACATGAAAAAGAAAAAGGAGGGGAAAAAGCACTCACTTCTGCAACATCGTCTTCTCCACCACCTCCTCCCCTTCCCCCTCCGTCCCCGCAACGGCCGCACCCGCCGCGGCCCCCTTCCCTTTCGCCGGCCTGTCAAACACCACCCCCGGCGGCGCCTTCGCAGTCAGCACGTCGAAATCCCCCCTGCCGTCGTCCCCTCCGCTCGCCCCCTTCCGCTTCCCCCCCACCCCCGCCGCCGCCGCCGCTGAACCCTTCGGCAAAAACGCGCGCCAACTCGCCGCCACGACCTCCCCGTTCGTATCGAGCACCACCCGGAAGCGGCCCTTGAACGGGGCGTGGAGCCCCCGTGTCGCCGTGACGCTGCTGCTGTACTTGTCCCCTTCTCCGGTTCCGCCGCCGGGGTACACGGCCACGCCGGTCAGGGCGTCGGCGTCGGAGGTGTTGGCGGGCGGGGTGAAGGAGTGGAGGGTGGCGTGGTGCGGGGGGTGGGTGGAGTAGGTTAGGAGGGCGAGGGGGTGGGGGTGCGGTGAGGAGGAGGGGGCCGGGGCGAGGGGGAGGTAGTGGAGGGTTGCGGTTTGGAGGGAGGGGGGGGTGGATGTGGATGTGGTGGTCGTGGTGGTCGTGGCGAGGAGGGTGGTGGGGAGGGCGAGGAGGTGGAGGAGGAGGACGGTTAGGGAGGGCATTGCGTTGGTTGGGTGTTTTGGGGAGGGATGAGGGGAGGGTCGTTTGCTTGGTGGTTCGATATATCTTGACGGAGGATTGGATAGGGCTGCATGACTAGGCTACTCTATCGGTCCAACGTCGGGTGGCGTTTGTCCGCCCCTCGGCCGTAGTTTACTACTATACCTTAGTCCACAGTCAATATTTTGGCAATGTTTTGGCCTGCCACCATTCTAGATTCTACCTTTAGACCTGAGTACCTTAGGTCCCAACGAGGCGGTTCAATCACAGAAGCTGCTTGTCCGCTCCGGTTATGTAGACTCTTTAAAAACGTCGTCGACAACTCATCTACCCGTGACTTATGACTGAGGCTCTCGCTTTTGAACCTAATTGCAGTACTCGTACAGTCAAGAGTGAGGAAACTAAGTATCCTAGAGTACCGCAATGCGCGATCATGAACGTTTGGACTACAGCGTGAGCTGCCTGACGGTGGGACAACCAGAAGCTCGTCATAAATAGCATTAGCTATTGAGGACACCTTCACAGGTGCTCCTTCTGGGACATAGACTCTTCAGAAAGGATCAGGATCTGTGACAGTGTTGGTTCGAGCAGAGCGCCTTCCTTCTGCAAGCTGTTCCAGTGTTTTACTCTTGCCACATGAGTCTTGTAACTCCGGAATCCACAACCAAGACACAAGAGCTCCAAGAAACATTGGAATAGCGAAGACCATCAAAACATAACTCAGCCACCGTGAGGGTGCGCTGAGCGGCGTGATATTGGTCTGACCCTCGCCGAATGTGACAAAGACCAAGAATATCGATGCCAGAAGGGATCCAACTTTCCCAGTAGCCGCAGAAATACCGTGACAGCTCGCTCGATATTTTGTTGGGAAGAGTTCCGCTGGGAGAAGGAACGTCAGTGGACCAGTCCCAAAGGCATGGGATAATTTCACCAGGGCAAACAGTAGTACGTTAACACCCCAGCTCTGTGTTCCTATGGTTTTCAAGAGCGTTATACCGGTAATGACGAGCAGTATACCAGTGACCAAGAACGTGACCCAGTTCAGCATTTTCCGGTTGAGGCGAGTAATGAACAAGATAAGTAGCATACTACCTGTGCAGGAAGGTATAGCAGTGATGACCAATCGATGAACGCTATTTCCTAGAAAGATGGCGAAAATACTGGCATTTGGATTTACGGTGTTTGAGTCCCAAGTTTTTGGGTCCTTGACAACGACTGTAGGACCATACCATAACTTTGAAAGCGTTGGAGCTTCGTTCAAGCCAAGGGTAAATGTTGCAAAGTCCAGGAAGAACCAGCCAAGCGAGGTCGCCAGCAGAGTCCGCCAATTACCTTCGATCCAGAAGTACTGTCGGATTGTGAGACTTGTTGGGTCTCTGCCTAGATCATGCCTGTTGGTGATCCGGGGGCTAGCGACATCCTGCTCCTCATTGGACGTAGAATTTTGGATGTTTACTGCCGGGTTCGACTGATCTATGATATCTGGTCCAAAGCTCAACCCTTTGAGTCTATCTGTCTCCTCAGAAGCCTTGAAAGGGTCGTTCAGGACGTCGAGCGTGTATCTTGGACTCTCAGGAATAGTAAATCGCAAAATGGCCGTGAAAAGAGCTGGGATAAGCGCTAACCCTACAACCCAACGCCAGATCTTATCAACAGCTCCTGCAGACCCCCCCGGATGTTCTGAATCCCCGGGGTACCGCATCTGCACCACTCTTGTTGCCGTGAGTGATACTATCGCCCCCGCCGCGATGCCAAAAGCCTGCATAGCAAAAACCGTTGCTAATATTCGAGGACGCTTGAAAGTCGGTGCAAATTCAGACGCGATAACTGCACTTAAAGGATACTCTCCTCCAATTCCGACGCCTGATAAGAATCTCCAGAACAAGAGCCATGACTGAATGTTCATCGATCCAATAGAGTCATAGTCAATGGACCCAGAATTTACACCGTTGGGTTGCTCAAGCGGGATGTATCCCGTCGAGCTCATCACTACACCCATCGTGCCTGCCATCAAGACAACGAGTTCCGAGCCATACATCCTCCGGCGTCCGAAGATGTCGGCACAGAGTCCGAAAGCGACCATGCCGACCACGCATCCGGCTGTGGTAGCATTGTTGAAAGCCGTCTCATGCGAGGATTGTGTTGCGTCGTGCCAATAGACGAAGCCCAGCATTGGCAAAACGGTATTGGAGGTGAACAGGATGTACGAGCCCGTGAAGAAGCCCACTACAGGCGAGTGGCGTCAGCAGGGGTCTTTTGTCTTCTATCTAAATGCATCTACGTACAACCTGCCACCAAGGTGACTGAGAAAGTATTCGACCCGAGTTCGAGAGCCTGGTAGGTCAGCTTCCTACCCTGACTTCTACTGCCTTCCCGTTTGAGGACGGTGTCATCGACAAACCATCGCGGCCTCCATGGGAAACGAGGTAAGTGCATGGTGGACATCAGTCGAGGTTGTCGGACGAGTTTGAAACCGTTCGGGCAGAGGCAAGATACTTGTTCAATGGCCAGCGAAGTTGTAGCGCAAGCCTGGTGTCCACCTCATAGGTTTCGGGGCGAAGCACGAGCGAGGCTGCGGCAGGCATGCACCCGGTCATGCACACAGCGGACAGACCCACCACGCGATTAATGGACTAGATAGTAGACTGCCTTGCGAGCAGCCTGGTCTGTAGTCGCCAGATATGCAGTTTCTGCCTTTCCCAGTGCGTGCGATATCAATTCCATCCCACCAATTCGAGGAAAGCCAATCCAATCAATTGTTTACACTAGCGCCGCACACATCGACAGATTCTTCGACGCGTTTGTAATGATACCAAAAATTTAAGCACGAGTCAATCACAAGAAGAAAAAGTGAGAATTGGATACTGTGAAACAATGAACTTGGATACTCTAGGGTAATGGGCATATAAATGACGGGTGATCATCGAACACAAAGGACGCTTATCATGCATGCACCTTGTGGTGGCTTGGAGTAGGTTTAGGCGCTCAGGCCCCCCAAGAAACCGACTGCTGGAGAGTACCTTACTCAATATGTTGTACAACCCACACCACCATGCGGGTTATAGCACCTGATCGTGGCCCCACTAGCCGCTTCGTCACACTATCAACCATCATCTTCTCCCATACGTCCTCGGTGCACGTCCATTCAGCCGATAGCCACCAATAAATGCTGCGGCTTTCGCGCTCGCAGATGTTGAAAGGCTTGGCCAACTCCGCCTTGTTCTAAGGTCGAGACTTCGTCTCTAATCCACGTGCAACATAAGTCCACTCCAGACCGGCTGATAAGTAGGAAGCCATGGAAAACAATAGTCAGCAGTTGGAATGCTTGTATCATTGTAATCGGCTGTGGGCTGAAAGAGCGTGGGCCACTAGTAAGTACACTACCAAATGCATGGCGTATTACCTAGCTAAGCCACTCTCAAATGCTTCCTTGCGGGATCACCTATGTAGATGAAAGGGTGCAGCTCTTGTTAATAAGCGGTAGCCATTCTGAGGGACTGAGGCAGCTTAGGCGACATTCACATGCTGACATGGTGAAAGGCAGAACGCCAACAACTCAGTCGCGGACTATCTTTCGAGCTCGCCCCTCATGGCGTTTGGATGGTCGCCTACCGACATTGCGAATATTGTAAAACTTTGCTACGAGATCTACAGATTCTGCAGCACGGAACCCGCCAAGCTTCAAGGCCTCTCCAACAGACTCGACAGTATAGTACGAAAATTGGAGCGACTTTCGGACATTCTCGATACATGCGGTTTGGGGACTTGGAAGCATGCACCTGCATTGGAGCAACACCTGCTTGATGCTAGAGCAAATCTGGAGCCTCTGTTATTCGCGACCAACGGAGCCACCGCTGCCCGATCCAGAGCAAAGGGACTGTTTCGACTAGGTCTGCCGGCAAACCAGGATAAGCTGAGGTGCATTGAGAGAGATCTTGATGTGGATGAACGAGCAATCGATGATATCAAAATTGATCTGATCCTGTAAGTCTGAACGAGACATTTAGATATTAGAATCACTGTACTGAAGCAGTCACAGTGAATGCTCGTTAAGGAATATGCGAAATAGCAATGAGCTTCAGCAAGGTCTCCTTGATCCCCGGCCTCCATCAAAGCACACAGATGAAACATTCCCTTTGGAAGACGAGATCCTACCGGTCCCGGTCGTCACATCCACTGTCCCGCTCGGCTTAGAAGCTGTGGGTTCCAGGATTACATCGACGACTGTTTCAAATACAAGCAACGCTCTGATGTTGGCCATGAGGCTGAGATCTCGGCCTAGCTTTGAGGCCGAAGCGGTCACTATCAGCGATGTTGAGCCGGAAGGCAGCTTGCAGAAGATTCAGATGGCGGATGACTTCATTGCCGATTTTGTTTCGCTCGCTGAAGAGACAGAACTATATTCCCAGGATGCTGATCCTACACAAAATCTTCAGCAACTAACGGAAATCACTGAACGGGCGACACATTTCCAACTTGCGTTGCATTCTTCAAGTGCTTACTCGAGCACTAGCACAGCACAGCACCCAATTTCTACGTCTGTTGGCATAAGTCCTGGTTCTTTCGGGAGGGAATTTTTTGGCCACTCATCTTCAACGAGTGACGACACTAGCATGCGAATGTGGGCTTCCGATCACATTCAGAGTGGTCAATCAGCATCCTCTCACACTTCGGCAAAAGGACATCCCGTAACGTCCAGCAGTCAATCAGATGGGAGACCATCCAATCATTCATCACTGCAAGACCGCTCAAGAGATGACAGTACCATCTTTCGAATGAGCAAGGCCTCCATGGCTGACCCTGTCATACAGTTAAATAATGAACCCTCTATCAAAGATCAAATTAATCTCCGTGGACGATCAATGGTCAGTCTCACCATGCATCCCAAAGCCTCATGGTGTTGTTCATTCGAATTTGAAGTTTCCGAAGGATCAGTGCTGCTGAAAGTCGTTCCTACGGACGGACCCTCCTGTAACTCTGACGCAGTAATTGCATCTGGGGCGCTTCTTCCCCCATTGAACTCTTTGTCTAGAAGGTCGCAATCTATCATCTACGGTACACAAACCATGTTACCTCGATCATTTCAACATCGTTTCCAGGCCCGTGATCGCCCGATTCCCCACTTCCTGCATCCAGACGTCGAAGGTCCGACGGAAGAACCCGACGCACCATATACTATCACTTTCACAGAGCGCCAGTACATCCTCGCGGAAGGTACGTCCGAAGGGCCGCGCTGGACGACCTCGCTCGTGTACATATTTCACGAAAAACAAGACCAGATCACGTTGCGTGAAATGATCTTTGGCAAGAAACTCCTCATGAGTGCCGGCAGCAACAAAGTATATTACGACGGTCAGGAGATCGCGCATATGTCTGCAATTGCACTGTGGTTGGATGCTGAATCTGATACTAAGACTAAGTCGATGACCTTCTTCCCCAATCTCACCTATAAGAAGGCGACGCCGAAAGACATGGAGCTCAAAATCCACGGCCTCTGGGACCCGGACAAGGCTTCTCGAAATCCACACGTGCTTGCTGTTGCCGCTGAGTCGATGCCTAGAGATGACGATGGTTTGAACGGGTCCGCCAGACCTGTCAGGCAGTCAAACGTCCAATCGGGAGGCACGTTCTTGAGCAAAGCTTCTTCGACTGCCTCACAAAAGTGGAAGAAGCTTGGCATGCTGAAATGTACCATCGAGTTCACACGGGCGAGCGGTAGAGCATCCTTCTCGAATCATCTGAAATGATCAAGCCCTTGATGCCTTAGGCAGCCACGTAAGGAAGAAACTGACGCGAGGTTCGTCCTACAGCCACGCTTGTGTGCGTATTTTGTTCTCGGGCATCCAAAGAGGCTCCAAGATCGGTTCTCAATGAACCGGTCACCGCTTCCGCGAACAAGTCACGTCGAGATGACCGCCTGCAGTAATGAAGAGGCGAGCAGCTAGATTCCTGTACAAGACTCAAACGGTCGTAAAGTTCGCAACAGCCCTCCGATATTCCATGTAGTTGTAGGTAAGCTACCATTCTACCTTACTCCGTATAGTGTACCAATACAGTCATCAGGTACTTTTTCTTCAACAGTCTGGACAGCCGATGGCTAAGGACTTTGAGAATGCATGTCCATCGCTTATCTTATGTAGGTTAACTCGAGCCGAGTTTAGCAGGAGCTACTCCAAGCGTTCTCGAAAAAGGCCCGCACACCTCCCAAATCATCCAAATCGCGAGGGTCTCGATAACTTCGCAACGAACACATCTCAGACTATGCTCTGAGTACAACATCTCTCACGAATCACCGTCTCTTTTTTACGATCAGAGTTGGGCGAAATCTTTGAGATCGCTTTCGTGCTTGGTAAGTTGTGACCGCGAGGAGAATTGCACCTATCTCCCCCCCCCTTTTTTTTCGCATCTCTCCAACCTCTTATCTTCCAAACTTCCCTAACTAGATTGAAGAATCATCGAATTACAGAGCGTGGATCATGTCAGACATGTCACACAAATGCACATAATATTGCAACATCACATCCTTACCGATAGTGATCCTTACATGTTTGCATCATCGCGCAGATTCACGTGCTTTGGTAAGCGAATTGAGTCACCGACATAGAAAACGCTGCACCTTGATGCATGCGGTCAAGCTTTACTTTTCGACTCCGCATTTCGAGGGGGAAATAATCGGCTGGATGATCTGACATCTTCCCTTGCCTGTTCTTCAAGTTCGCATCCTTATGTCGACTTCATCACCTACCGTTTTCGGTGAAGGCATGTCGTCAACGTCAGCGAGTCTACAGGAACCGCACGAACGTACCTCACTGCTCGAGTCCGCTGCTGTGAACCCCGCTGTTGCACATCGGCAAGGCATTCAGCATCCTAGGCCTGTAAACGAAGAGGCTGCAGATGTCGCCGAATCTATTCGTGGAAAGGCAGATTCAGAGCCTGCTGCAGGCATTGTCGGCATTGTCTCTGTGCTAATTTTAGGTACGTATGCAAGTCTGGTATCCTCTCCTATACGTGCTATTTTGCAGAGGGAAGGCTTCTTGTTCACTCTCCTGGGCGGCTACAGGTGTCTTCATCGCGAACGTCGACGTTTCGATCATTCTTGCAACGTACAGCACGATCTCTTCAGAATTTGAGAGCCTGGAGAATGCGAGCTGGCTCGTTGTTACCTATAGCTTGGCCATGTGTGCGATCCAGCCAAGTGTATGTTGCACCACTGCTATCAAACCAAAAAACAGGCTCAAAACAAAACGCTGAAACGCAAATTGGTAGTATGGTAAATTGAGTGACCTTTATGGTAGGAAAGCCACGCTGATCGTGGCGTACACCTTCTTTGCTCTCGGTTGCGCTCTGTGGTAAGTCAACTGGTGCCCTTGGTTTACAATCCCGAGCTTTTTGCATCTTCGAGCAACTCAGGTTGACTTAAATGCAAGCGGGGCGGGAGCAACACTATGGCAGGTTGTCCTCGGACGCGCCATTGCTGGATTGGGAGGCGCAGGCATGACGTCTTTGGTATCGGTCTTAATCGCAGGTAAGATGGGCTTCTTCTCCTGCGACTGCTGTACCTGATCGCAAAGCATGCAGACACGGTACCATTGCGTGACGTCGCGACATGGCGAGGTTATGTCAATGTTGCCAGTACTGTTGGAAGAAGTGCCGGCGGACCAATCGGTGGATTTTTGGCGGACACGATAGGCTGGCGGTGGTAATCTCCGAAAGGCTTAGATGAGAACTTGCTGCAGACATGCTGACCGCACCTGAGGTCATTCTACGTTCAGTGTCCGCTAGCACTTTTAGCCATTGCGCTTGTTGCATTGAAGCTCCGTCATCAAAACCGATCTTTGCCCGGGGACATTGAGAGCCCATCACGGAGCAAGCTCCGTCGCGTCGACTTTTTGGGCTCCATCTCTCTTGCGTTGACAATTGTAGGTTTCTTACTCGTTCTCGATCTCGGAGGACAGAAAGTTCCATGGGGTCACCCTGCCATCTGGATACTCTTGACCTTGTCATTGGCCCTGGGGCTCCTCTTCTTATTCATTGAAGGAAGGGTAGCAAGGGAACCTATTTTCCCCTTACAGCTACTGGTCCACAGGGACGTGGTGACAGCATATTTAGTGTCAGCCTTACAGACCGGTGCTCAACTTGGCGTAAGCCTCCCCTTATTTCATACCTGACGCAGTACCTAGTGAGTAATGGCTAAGATGGTATCCAGGTGATGTTTACCGTACCCTTGTACTTCCAAGTCACGGCCAAGGTGTCGGTAACAAACGCTGGGGTTCACATGGTTCCCGCTGTCGTCGGAAACGCTATCGGTGGCCTCATCTCCGGCATAATCATCAAACGGTAACACATCCATCACCCAGCCTTTTCCATCAGTGACTAAGACCCAGCAGAACGGCTTCCTACAAGCTACTCACCCTGGGCGGAACGCTGTCTGGATCAATATCCTACCTCTTACTGATCCTCCGCTGGCGCGGAAACACCTCCATCTGGGAGTCCCTGTACATTGGCCCGGGCGGCTTCGGAAATGGAGTCGTGTCGGGCACTACGTTTGTCGCCCTGGCCGCAGGGATCGACGATGCCCAGATGGCCATCGCGAGTACGGGCTGGTACTTGAGCGGGAACATCGGCGCTTTGGTGGGTGCGAGTTTGGTGAGTAATGTGCTGCAGGCCAGCCTCAAGACTGGGTTGCATACGGGGTTGAAGGATGTTCAAGGTCGCGAAACGGTACGTCTTGGTAATTCTTTTCGGCATAACATCCATACTATGCTGATAATCTCTGCTCCTCTCTATAGATCACGGAGAAAGCACTGTCAGATCTGGAGTACGTCAAAGGATTGGACGGTCGCGTAAGAAATATTGTGATCGACGCCTACGTGCGCAGTTTCGAGTACACGCACTGTGAGTCATCTCCCCACTTCGCCCACTCACAAGCCCGAGAGCCTGTTCTCGCTCGTCCTGATGTCTGATTCGTGAACAGACATGTCTTTGCTCTGCTCCGTGCTGGCATTGTTAGTCATACTGAGTATGAGAGAGCACGATCTTGAAAAGCGACTTGCATGAATGGTAGTCTGCTTCGCCAATGGACCACTTATCGTCCTTACGGAAACGTGCACTCATTCCTCGAGCAAAGGATATGATCGCTTGCCCCTCATCAGCTTCCTGTAATTGTCGCATACACTTAGCTGGCCAACTCGCGAAGTGCTAGTCGACCATAGGACTAAGATGACCAGCCTCAAGAACGGCGAACAACGAACAAAGAACCATGCCACCTCCAAAACCAGCATCGATCACGAGCAAGACAATCGATCAGCGTCCCAAATCACTTCTCATCACCATGACACCTCACAAAGCAAAGCGCGCCAGCTGAAGCGAACTCGACGTTTCAGTCCTCCTGGCCGTTTACCTGCAAGTATAGGAAACCGCCCAGAAGGATAAGAACCGCTTGAGGGGGGGCACGGGCTATGGGCGATACGAGTGACCGCATCATAGATATTCACATCAGCAACATCATCGTCATCCGCAACATTCACATCAGCATTCACAGCATCATCATCCTATAATGAGATGTTTATTCAGATCTGAGATGGTTGACCGAAATCCACTTCCCCCCATCACCCTTTCTCTCCTTTCTCCTCTCTACCCCTCCCCTTCCAACTCCTGCCTTCTTCCTCCCCCCCCCCCTTTCGTCTCTCCTTCCCCTCCTCTAAAGTCATGCCCTCAAACATCTCCATCAGCAGCCCGTCTCCATCTTTATCCTCATCTTCATCTTCATCTTTATCTTTACCTCCATCACTCTCTTCATCATCATCATTTTTACCATCCTCATCTTCATCTTCATCTTCATTACTATCTAGATCTTCATTTCTATCTCCCCTCTCCCCCCTTCATCCACTCCACCCACTCCTCACTCCCCCACTCCCCCACTTCATCTCCACTCTCACCTCCATCTCCATCACTCTCACCTCCATCTCCATCTCTATCACCTTTCCCATTCCCCCACTCCACCACCCTCTTCACCTCCAACCCCACCTCCAACCCCAAACCAAACACCCTCGCCCCTCTTAAACACCCGCGTGCAAAACCTACCTATCTAATCCGCCTTTCTAATCTCAGCGCACACGGTAGAACACAAGAGTACACACATCCATCCGTCCATCCATCCATCCATCCGTCCGTCCATTCATGCATGTATACATACCACGTTGTGACGGATGGAAGGAAGGAAGGAAGGAAGGAAGGCGTGGTTAGCGTGTATGTATGGAGGTAGAACAATACGAGTATAGGCAGGCTATGCATTTGCTGGATATCAGAGGAGGACCGTAGGTATCAAGGTGGTCGGTCCTTGCGTAGCTGGGCACTGCGGATACTGTTCTGAATGAGTGGGTGAATGAATGAATTCAACATTCCTTCGTCTCGTCACGCAAGCAAAAATACGTGGACTATTCTCAATAAATATCCACACATATCATCATCATCATCATCATTACCCTTCTCCTATCCCAATCCATCTCCTTCATCCCAACCCCTTCGCTTTCCCAACCCCTCTCTATCCAATAGAAGGGAAAAAACAGACCCCCTACTCACTTCCTCAATAGCTTTTTCACATCAACCCCCCTCGTCCTATCCGACCCCCCAACCGGCAGCGTCAGATTCCGACCCCCGGACAGCGTCAGGTTGCTCCCAGCAATAATCGCCCACTCCGCCACCGTCGCCCCAGCCGCATCGGACGCATTATCCGCCTGGTTGCCCTGAATCACCAGTGTCGCGTACCGCCCGCTCACCACCGCCGGGCTCAGCGTCACGTTGGTCGTGTTGCTCAAGTACGGCGTGATGAGGTTGACCTGGGTGGCGTTGTACGGCATGCTGATCGGGACGCTGGTCTGGACCGTGGCGGTAACGGCGGCGGCGTCGACGGCGGTGTCGTTGTGGAAGAGGACGGTGAAGTTCGTGGGGGGGCTCTGGGCCCAGTCGAAGAAGAAGCCGGTCACGGGCTGGAAGGCTTGGGTGGCGAGGCTGACGGTGATGGATTGGCTCGTGTTGGACAGGTTGGGCTGCCATTTGGTGGAGGCGGCGCCGTCGACGGCCGAGATGGGGAATTGGCCGGGCTGGTAGTCGTCGGGAGATGTGACGGGGAGACATTGGGCGATGTTACCGGCAACGGCGGTGTTGTTGGCAATGTTTCTGTTCCGGAGGGTGATGGTGCCGTTGGGTGGGAGTTGGTAGGTGGTTGAGTTGCTATTGCCAATTTGAACGGGTATTGAAGTATCGGCAAAGGTCTGATTGGCGGTGAGGAAAGGGTCGCTCAGTCGAATTACTGTTGTGTGTGTCTGGTTCGCGACGGCAGATATAGGCCAGCCTTGCCAGTAAAACGTCCGATACTTGAGGCTTGGGATCTGAGGCGGTAGCGATGGATCGAGGTGAAGAATGAAGTCTGGGGCAAGACGGAGGCCCAGGTAACCAAAGATAGTGACTTGATTCGCGCCTCCATGGCCGGTCAGAAATGGGTAGGCTGGATGGGTGCCACCGTTCAAGGTATAGTCATCAGTGAGCTGTTCTGAGAGCTGGAACCAAGGGGCTCGGGCATACGGCTCCTCAGAGTATTGCTGGTAAGTATACGAGGAGCATCCTGCCTGATCGACAGCACTAGCGACGATGCTGAATATTGCATACGTCATGCCCGGTCCATCCAAGGATTGCTTGCCAGCATAGAACTCAAGGTCGTTCAAAGAGTCTTGCGCCGTATAATTGGTCTGGTAATTCAGCGGAAACGTGTTCAAGACAACATCGGCCTGCTTGACCGCAATACTTCCATTCATCCCCGTATACTCATTGATGATGCCGGCTCCGGAATCTCGCGAGATGTAGATATTCGCTGCGATGTCTTCAAACGTTGCATTTGCCTTCATTCCAAACATTTGACGGAACATATTTGCATTGAGCAGTGTGTCTGCGATTAAAGGCATGGTGAAACCTCCGTTGTCCACGGCGTTTGCATACTCATCGGGGTCGGTCATGTTCGTAAGAACATAAGACGAGCCGTTCTTAGTGACAACTTCGGAGTAGAAGGTGGCTATTGAATTGTAGATAGGGAACAGTGAAGCATTGAAGAACTCAGTGTCACCCGAAGCAATCCAGTAATTGACAAATTCTTGTGCAATGTCACCATTGATGTGGTATTCGTAGTCTGCGATTTAGTCAGTACCCATCGCGTTTTGAGAGATTTGAAGACGTCAGTACCAAAGCAAGGCCCAGTCCCGGTACAATTCCCATAGCGTCCACTTGTCCAAGAGAAGACTGCAGCATCACTCGAGAAGCTTGTGGTGTTTTTCGACGATTGGTACGCGGTCTGTGCATTGGCCATTGCCTGCCCGTATCTCTCAACACGATAATTGGCAATCTGCTTGACTGCTTGAGGATGTGACACCGCGAGACCCGGTTGCATCCAGATTTCAGCATCCCAGAAGACGAGGCCTGCATACGAATCCGAAGTCAAGCCTCCAACGCTGATACTCCAAGTATCGATTGGTGCATTGCTAGCATTTGACAGGGCGTTTGCGCTTATCGTATTTTGTAGCAGATAGTAAGTGTTGAGCACAGCGGTGATAGCAGACTCAATGATGTATGTATCGTTTGGCAGGGTGCCGTTCTCAGGGAAGGTGTAGTCGTCGACAGAGTCCGGCGTGAGCACAACAGCCCATTCTTCCATGTGGGTCGCCAAAGACTTATTAAATCCTGTCTCCATGGCTTGCATGCAAGCGCCTTGAGCGGTCCTCTGGGGGTCCAGAAACCCATCTGAGGTTGCTGCACCAACATACTTCGTCACGGTGGTTGTTCGACCTGCTTTCAGAGCAGCATTTGCTGCCTGCGCGATGCTCGATTGGTTGGCCCCAACGTAAAGCTTGTCGGTCACTATTTCTAGCGAAGCAGCGTCAAACTCCGCCGAACCTTCCATAGTGGCGTATATGTAGGCGGTCACGTTGTGGACGTTGTCCGGCGTCACTGCAGAATATATCTGCTTTCCCTCCATCCCGCTGCCGCTGAAATTTGTGCGAACAGCGCTTGTCCCATCGATTACATTGACGATAGACACACCTATATCTGCTGAGGGTTGAATTTGCAGTTGCACAAATCCTTGGTTGACATACAGTTTGTGAGCGAACATGGTGTAGGATATTTTGAATGACAAGCCGCTCGAATTGGCGGGGCCGGGACTCCAGGTATACGACCATGTCGAGACACCCTCCTTTGCGTTAAGCGTGGAGCTGAAGTTGGAGATGGTGCTTTTATCCACAGTCGCATCGAGGTATACGCCCGCACCAAGATCTACTACTATACCGCTCCAATGGGGCACTCCGCTTATGAAGCTTTCTCCCCCATATTGGTCGAGCCACTCGAAGTTGGTCCCATTGGTGGTGGGCTGCTCGTCAAAAAAGCCAGCGATGGTAGCAAAAGTCTGTCTTTCACTGAAGAGAGGCCACCCGTTGATGTTGTCCCCAGCCACTGGCACGTCGCTTTCGAAGAAGGGGCCCACTGCTGCGACGACGATACCCAAATAGCCATTAGCAATGCTCATTCGTGACTGGTAGTGCCCTTGGTCTAAATTAGTAGTGCTCACTTGCCATGCGGCATTGTCCCAAGTCACATTTGCGAAGCGGGTGTTATAAAGGGAGCTCGTGGTAGAGGTTAGATTTGTTGATTGTCGTGCTGCTATGCTTGCCGCATGGCTGTTGAAACCCAAGAAAGAAAAGGCCAGGGCGGAAACCAAAAAAGAGCGCAGGCAGTGCATGATGTCAATCGGTGATGTAGAAAGATTATATGGCTGTAGATAATCAATGCGATTCAATGGTAAAGCACTTGAGATTGATGCGGCGAGGGAGCATGTCTGTACATTGTGAGGAGTGCGAAAAATCACATAGAGTAGCCGTTGAATAAAGTGGAACCAAGAAAGAGTCGGCATGACGCCGGTCAAAATAATAACGGCAGGAACGTTTAACACATTTGACGCTTTAATTTAACATACGGCTCCCAGAGCTCTTTGGAGGTAAGTTTAGAGTATTAGACCCTAAGCTTGATGTCTGATGTCGTCGTCGCCCTTAAAAAAGGCAGGTGACTTGGACGGACGCGAAAGCCACACGAGAATGAATACGGGAATTTCTCCCATCATCCCGCCATCTTCTGCGGGGAAATTCGAGGCTGAAAATCTCTTGGAGCCACTAGCTTTGAAAAGGACATTGTTAGCGAATTAAATGGCATTTTGGCCCTGGCCTAGCTGGGTAGTTTTATTACTCTTGGTCCTTGAAGGCTTTCAGGCCGAGAGCGGTCCAAGCAAAGTCCGTATAGCTGGTGGTTGGTAATGCGCCGACCGCACAGCCAACAGGAAAGCCGGTATGCTGGGAGCGCACAGCCGAGCAGTGTGGGTCGGTCTGGAAGGCAGTCGGGCTCTGGTCGAAATGCTCTCTTTTAGCATTCTGCAATTCTAAATCAATCGTCTTCCTCTTCTTCGGCCTCATCTACTTCCTCATCCTCATCCTCTTCCACAGCCACAGTCGCAGGCAATCCTCTTCTGGCCACAGCTCCGCTGCCGCTCTTCCTCTTCGCAGGCTTGTGCTGTGTCGAAATCGCTGCTCTCTCACCCACAAAGTCATTGCCTGTCCAGTCTGTTCGACATAGAGGGCACTTGCGCGAGCTCTGAGTCCGGAAGAAGTTTTGTGTACATATATCGTGCAATCGGCATTGGCAGCTCTTCTTAGGACATCGTTGACCCTTCACTAATGGTCAGCAAAGGAAGCCGATTGTGATTGCGGCTGTCCTGCTTACCGTCGTGATGATCTCTTTGCACGCGAAACACTGCTTGATCTTCTTCGACGCTCTCTCCTCTTCCTCTTCCCCTTCCTCTTCATCAAGATCATTGTATGTCTCCCAAAGCCACCCTCTCAATTCCATCAATGCTCTTGGACTCAAACTGTAGAAGCCTTTGATACTCTTCTCAAACCAACCCTCTTCTACCAAGGTCTTCATCATCTTCTCCGCCTGTCCCATCGTAAGGCTCTGTCCTGCACTTCCTTGAGTTTCGGATCCGTTCTGCGTCTGTCCTCCGTCTTCCGTGGCAACTTTATGCAACTTGATCGCTTGCATGGATGTGATAGCCATGACTTCATGACGTGGCGTATTATAAGTCTCGAACATTGCGTCGAGGACCCGTTTGAGGAAGCTGATTTCGTCGGGAGAATGGATAGTCGCTAGTTGGGTAATGGCATCACTAGTTGAATTGACCAGAGCGTAGATGCGAGATCGGGTTATTTGGTGATAGGTGCTGCGTATCTCCAGGTCGAAAGGGGAGATAGCATTGTTGGCGGCGGAGATGTAGGAATTGAAGTCGGCTTGAGTGACATCCTCGGCGAGAGTCTCTCGTTTCTCTTTCAATAGTCAGCATTGTATCTTAATCGACTCTCGCATTGAAAGGTCTTCAAGTCTCACCGTGGGCTGTTAAAATGGCCGCTAATAATGGTTTGGCTTCCTCAAAGGTAAGAGTAGAACGAGCTATGAAAGCTTGCAAGAAAGCGCGGTTGCTATTGTTGTATTGACCGTCCGCATCATCTGCCATATTGAGGCTGGCGAGGTCAATTACTTCCGCCGATACGGAACAGAAGGAGCGCAGTCCTTCTACAGACAATAGGCGGAGTGATGGGAGGCGGGGGCGCGTCGCGTGGGTGGCAAATCGCAAAATGCTTACTCTAGCGCTATCTCTTCAATTAGGCGTTCTACCAATTTACGACACTTCTATAAAGCTACTGACTCGCAGACTCAACTGATAAATCTTGACGGGTTGCGTAACTAAATAACACGGCAGGTTTCAAATTGGTCTCTAAGCTCAAGAGACAACGCAACAACCCATTCCTTTGCTCTGACTTTGGTACTGTCAGAGCCGAGAGATGCACACATCGAACTGCGCGTCTTACTCGGATCGGATCTCGACCTTGGTTTTGTCTAAAAAGGTGTCAGCATATACCATACTCTCTCTCGATGCCTCACTCCACCTACAAAAGGCAACGTGGTCCTTGATTGGGGCCGCTTTATCGGTGATGGGCTCGGGATAGTACCAAGCAGCATCTTTTGCTTCCTTTCCTATGGGTAGTCCATGTCAGCTTCGAATCTCGCAGTCGAACGACTGTCTAGGCATACCATCGACAGTAATGTTGTAATATGAAGCTGTGCCTTTCCAGGGACAGTTGGTGGTCAATGTAGCCTTACTGAAGACTGATTGGTCTACAGAGCTGGGTGGAAACTAATGTCATCAGCGCCGCAATTTACCAAAGTCAGGGTAAGGTCATACGTATATGTTTCCTTCGACGTACTCCCATTTATCTGCTTCCGCAATGACTTTGCCATTGAAGGTAGCAGTGGCGTGGGGCATCTTGAGTGGTTATATGAGTCTTTAATTTTCTGTTCTTTCTTTTTGATATGATCTTCTACCGGTATCTGAGGGGGGAAGTCAGTGGACACGTTGGGGTCTTTATGTTATTGCACTTCCTGCTACTCTGTTGCTGCCTTCTGCGTGCGTCGTAGGTTGAGGAATCTTTAGTCCAAATATCTGTTCCAGGCGTTCCTTGATGAGGAATCAATATGCACGGACACAGGGAGCAGGCGATGAATTTGGGATCAGCTGCAACGGAATGGCCAAGATTACGATACGTTCCTGACTTGCAAGTTCGGGTGCTTCGAATGGATTTCTAATAGCCAACCAAAGGTAGTCCACTCATCTATGTGGTTGCGAGCCCTCCTACTTTCAGAGAGCCCCGCAGCTCACAGGCACTTTAGGGTTAGGGTTGAACAAGAAGCCTTCTATTCCACCTTCCTTCGACCAACATTTTTTGACTCCAGGGGTGGGACCGTGGGATGAAGAAGATAGAATGAGCTAGCTGTATTCGAGGATGACTTATCCTTCTTGGTAGCGAGCAAAGTGGCAGCCGCACAGCAAGAACAGCCTCGATCGCTGGTGCCCGTTTTGAATCCACCCAATCCAGATGGAAGACGACTTCACTTCGAACGAGGGACCATGCATGCATAGCGTTAGGTGAATGCACGCACGAGGGTCCCGAGCCATGCTACCTGATTACCACTCTTGATATTACGAAAACCTGCGCCACGGATCATGCCTACCGGAATGCACAGAGCCCGAGTAACGTCCACCCATCCACAAGGATCTGGGCCCAAAGCCGCTGTCTATGCCTCCCCACTTTCCATGCTTGACAAGTACGAACACATAGCGGATCCCTTTGTGGCATTTGAAAGTCTCTACATGAGTGTGCCCAAGTGCCTCCTCACGAATGTTAATGCCAGCTGCCTCTACGCTTCTACCTGCGCCCATCTGACATCCGCCCTTAGCATCACTGCCCCTTAATCAGAATACGGCCACGTGACCGACCATCGTTTGGCAGATCCCAATAAGCTGTCATCTCCGTTTTACGTACCTCTAGGTTTAGTAGGCTTAGGCGCACACTCGGAAGCATATCGTGATGGGCAAAGGTTTAGGAAGGGAAGCTCTGTGGGATATTTCGATGCTACCAGCTTTTGCGCTCCCTGTTTTCGCAATCACTCTGCTAGCTCAAGGAAAAGTTACCGTGCCCGATAGTACACCAGAGCCGATGGTCACCGAAGAGTCAAGACGTAGCAACTTCAACGTAGTCTAAGGGGTTTCAGAGTGGCATACCTTCTAGACTTGTTACTTCTCTTTCTCTGATCTCAACAGCCTGACTCTGGACACATAGTCTGTATGATGCCGATTTGAGGACTTCGCGACCAAGCATAATGCAAGACCAAAACTCATTCGCCTGCTGTGTCAGTAGTGCGAAGTGGAGCGAGGGTAAAGTTTCTCAACCCTGACTGTTGTATAGGGATAATGTTAGGATTGCAACCAGATCAAGTATTTCATGGTGTGTAACCAGTATTCGATTGATGAAGAGTACGTAGCTACGTTGTGGTAAGAGAATATGTAGGTCGCAGTGACTGTGCCAGACCACGCTAGTCCAGTAGGCACGTGTGTCAATACAGAAATAAGAAACCGCTACACCATTGCACCTGCGCCATTAGGAATCGAACCCAATACCATTAGATACCTCCGACCAACAAATACCATTGGGGTGTAAACAAAATATTGACAGGATCCACAACTTTCCAAAATACTTTTCACCCCCGCCAGCTGCTCACAGATCTCTTGGTCCTCCAACAACGAATGAAGTCTTCGTCACCACATAGAAACTCTTGATCATAAATTCATTCAGACCTTTTATTGTCAAGATGGCTACTTTCCTCGGCCTCCCGAACGAAATCCTCCTAAACATCGTCGAGAACCTTCAGTTTGAAGACATTGAATCTATCACTCTATCATGCAAGCACATACATAGACTTGCACATAAGATCCTCAGTCAACATCTGTCGCGGAAACGTCGTTTCACTACTGTGGCAGTTGGCCAGATCCAGGTATGCAATCGAAGCCATGCCTTCCACTTTGTTCCCTCGCTTCGCAGTCACTAGAATACATGAGGAGCCAGGAAAGCTCTCATGCCCTCGTCGTGGTCCCTCAAAACCGTTCGTCGAGTAGCCTGTGCTGACCGCGGCATACATCAGAATTTGACCTGGGATGAGGACGCCCAGATCAGAGGCGTACATCCTATCATCGCTCTTCGAGACTTCATTCTAGACGAGGAGAGTGCCTTGTACCCGCGGACGCTGATTGTCGGCTATATCGAAGAAGAAGAAGAAGAAGAAGAAGAAGAAGAAGAAGAAGACATGCCCGACTCGGACGACCTCGAGGCCGAAGAAGGCCAGATCGCGGATTCAGACCTTGCCGATGTTGTGGCACAGCTTGGAGACCGGCTCCTGCCCAAGGTCCTTGAAGTGAGTCGCGTGCTGCGCCTGGACACTGACTGGACAAAAGCTTGGGCTTCCACTATTGTCTCCGGCGATCTGGAAATGGCCGCTTGTCTCCTTATCACTCTGCTTCCTAATCTGGAAAAGCTACGGATTATCGATGGTTGTCGATACTGCGATGATCCGCCTTTCTATTCAACAGTCAGTAGCATTCTTGAAGCTGCAACAGATGCGAAGCGTGATGTTACAGGCTTGAATACATTCCAAAACTTAACAGAAGTGGGTCTCCACGGCACTGTCGATAGTTGCTGGTACGTGGATGGCGACGTTGGTAGAGAATTAATTACCTTACCCTCTCTTCGCACCGTCAAAGGACGCTACGTTAGTGGGGAATCTCTACTGGACCGTCAAGACCACAAACCTGTTCTTTCCTTCGAACCCAAGTCGAACATCGCAACTCTAGAATTCCATCAAAGCTCAATCGATATGGGCAGCCTTTGTAGCTGCCTCGGAAAAATTAAAGCCCTTCAGTACTTCATCTACGATTTCTGCGCAGACGTTGCCCTGGGGTATCAGACCTGGGAGCCTCGCGCTATTGTCGGAATTCTGCAATTGTTCGCCGGTAGAAGCCTTGTCCACCTTGAGCTCACAGGCGTCACCGATATCTACTCGGTGAGATTCAGACGTGGGGAACCATTCATTGGAAGTCTTCGTGCTTTTGAGGTCTTGGAAACATTGAGGCTCGAAACAGTGATGTTACACAAGGAGGTCGATGGCACCGACGACGGAAGCCCCGACGAACCTCTGGAAGGCCTCGCTCCCGGAATAACCGAGAATGACTGGGCGGGAGGCCTTAATGCTTTGGTGGAACCCGAGCGTCTTGTTGACATATTGCCAGCTTCTGCGAAGAGATTGAGGCTGGTAGGCGGTTTATCTTACAAAGAAGCTAACGAGATGCTGGAAAATTTGGTAGAGCTGAAGGATGAGCGTATCCCGAATCTTCGGAGAATCTTCTTCGAGGATGTTAATCCTTCATCCGAGATTTCGAGCGTGTGTGAAAATGCGGGCGTCAAGGCGAAATTCTGCCAAAGGGTCTGAAGCTTTTAAGGAAATCTCCTACGAACGTAGTTATCATTCGTGCATTCGATAGATAGATAGGTAGTCACTTGCACAAATCTGATCCCAGTAGGTTAAGACATTGTGATGGAATTCAACCCTCCTCAAGTTCACATGTGGCTAGAAAGAGCCCATATGCTCCCAGATGCCCCCATCTTATTCCAAGCCAACACAATTAAGAGCGCCACGGAAACCTTGACGGCTGGAATACAAATGCAAATATAAAGTCTATACTAGAGCTTCCCTACAAATCTGTCTTTGATAAATACTCGAGGATTAATTCCAGCATCGACTTCCTGAAGATCGCTCGGACGAGGGGGAAGGCTCGGAAGACTTTGCCTCCTAGCGCCGGCGTCCTACCTTAGTCCCAAAGCTAACGCGGGACTAAGCCCAAAAGAGTCTAGATCGCTTCGCGGACTTTTGTGTTAGGACGC
>NKYR01000152.1:0-15259 GCA_003184365.1 Evernia prunastri
GTTACCCTCATTAGCTTACATCAAGTAGCTAGCATAGGCGTATAAAACAATCAATCAATCAAAAAGAAAACTACTATTAAAATAAAAATTTTGTTAAATTATATATTTAATAGATTAATCTATTAAAATTAATAAATATTTCGTTATATTCATTTTTGAATAATATTAATTTCGAAAATATGTAAATATATTATAAAGAAGTTATTAACTTATTAGAAAGAATCTAGAAGAAATTATTGAAAAGATATCGATCACTGTTAATGTGTTACGGAGAATCCTACACAGGATCATTGCAGGGCTAGGGCTTCCGCATTAGGCATAGTTGACAATCCTCTCCGGACACTTCATGCTTCTTGCCAGGTAGATAGTTTCATCATCCATACACATACCACCAACCACTATATTATCATATAGATTACTATCCATATT
The DNA here is from genome assembly GCA_003184365.1 of Evernia prunastri. Taxonomy (NCBI): domain Eukaryota; kingdom Fungi; phylum Ascomycota; class Lecanoromycetes; order Lecanorales; family Parmeliaceae; genus Evernia; species Evernia prunastri. Next base: position 430 of record NKYR01000152.1, read on the forward strand.
ATAGTCATTCCTTAACATAATGTATTAGTAAAACGTTTATAATATATTAAGATCTTTTGTGAATTTTTCGGAATAGAAATTGAAAAGATATAGTCTTTAATTAATATGTTAGAAATACGTTTAAAATTAATTGAAGATTTGAAGCTTGAAGAAATAATTTTTATTAATTATCTAGCTATCGAAGTAGCATCGACACATAGTTGTCATAGTTCTAGCTTAGCCCAGTAAGCCCCGGAGCTTGAAAGCCTCCGAGGCTTGCCCTAATTGGGAAATGAGATCTTGGCGCGAAGAAGACTTCATAGGTTTCCCTTCCTACTTCGTGATTCTTCTTCTTCGCGCAATATGTACTTAATCACCTTACATATATAGTTAGTATATATGCCTATTTCTCACCTGTGTCAATAGTAGCATTTAAGCACATATTATTATTTTCTAGCAATTAGTCAAGATTCTTTATATGATATAAAGAATCTTCATCGTCAGCATCGTTATTATTATAATCGAAATTCTTATTCTTAGAATCGCTTATATTATAATTAGAACTCTCGTTATTAAATATATCGTCATTAAAAACGAATTCTTTATTAGAATTCTTATCGTCAGAAGTATTTTCGAAAGCTTTTTTGTTGATCGCGAAAGCTGATTAGAAAAACATCTTGCGATATTTGTTACGAGTGTGCCTAGCACCCAGGGCAGTACTACTCTGGAACAACGTTATTCCGGCCTTGGCATGCCTCCCTCATATTCTATGTACAATAGTCTTCTCTCCTTAGACTTAATTTATTCGTTACATACCACTATTGATTTATTCTAGTTGCAGTCCTAACAATATTCGCAGTCTGAAAGTTTAAAACACTCTAACACATTAAAAATAGATTAGCAATATGTTATTTATTTCTCTATTTAACTTACTTAACTATAAGTTTCGGACGCAAAAATCGCACTGCTCTTTCTTGTCTAGTTTTAAAACCTCTCGTGCTTTCGTCTCGAAATACTAAACACGTTAGCAATATATTATAAACATAATCGAAAAAATTCTTACGTTTCTCTTTTTGATTGTGGGAACTAATTAAAGAGTTATAATCTTTTTCTAACACATTAGAAATATATTAGCAAAATATTAATTAAAGAGAACTTCTAAAATTTATCGATTTTTGACTTTGACTTCTAAAAAGAGAATAGATTAATAACATATTAACATTATGTTATCGTCTTGATTATATAATATAACATATCTTTTCTTCGTCAGACTTTGATTTGAAAGTTTCATAAGAACGAAACTTGATTTATTCGTTCTTCGAGACGTCTCCGTCACAAAATTTCATCAACTTGTCGAAGTATTCTAATGTATTCACAATGTGTTAGCAATATAATAACAAATTCTAGTGTAGAAATTCAATCTATTTCGAATAAGATAGTGAAATTAATACGAACTCAAATTCTATGTCTTTATGTCTATAAATATAGTATTACTTAACGTTGCAGTAATCTTAAGCGTCTATAATAAATTAGAAATATGTTGTAAATATATTGCAAAAATCGTACAGTTTTATTAATCTTATAAGTTTTAACATAATTTATTACAGTATTACGAAAGCTTAGAGGTTTCTAATATATTCGTAAGACATTAGAAACATAGTATCAATATAGTACATAAAATCTATCTTTATCGAGCACATCTTAATAGAAAAATTCGTCTCTTTTATATTTAGATTTATTCGATAGAATCGTTTTAGTGAGTGAATTATAATCTCGCCTTTTTTCTATTTAAATATATTATTAATACATTTTAAATATAATAAGCATTTATAGCTTACGTTGATTTCGAAGGTTAATATACGATACGAACGCTTGTGCAGATGCAAGTACTTCTCGTTAGAGATCATATTATTAGAATTATCGTTATCGTCGAACGACATTCTGAATGTATTTGTAATTGATTTGACAAAATGAAATTTCGAAATTGAATAGAGACTAATATATTAGAAATATGTTAGCAATTTCTTCAAGAAAGAATAATTAAATACATTAAAAATATAATAATAACACATTTTACTCGGAAAAGAAAAATTACTTTAATATCTCTCGAATATCTTGCGAATACATTAGAGATAGAATAGAAAAATGTGATATAAAAACGTTAATATATTGCAAATATATTAAAAAGAAAAGCTTAGTTGAGAAAAGCGCAGTGAGATTACAATAATGACTTCGATAAATATTTGATAATAACTATAGCGAATAACATTAGAAACATGATTAAAACAACTTACGAAAGAATAAAAACAACTATTAATTAGTTAGAAGTTATTTGAAGAAAAAAGAAGGAAGAAAGAAGAAAGTAAAAGATAATTCAAGAAAAGCGGGAGCTAAGCGTATTGAGCTTAGCTTGAAAACTTAAAACTGTATGGAGCTCGACAAATGCCAAGGTCGATAATCGACACATTAGCCGAGGTTGAATTTCTACTAGCTTAGACCAGCCGGGTTTTAGCGTAGAACCACCCGGTCTACCTCCTCAAGCTCACCGGCTGCAAGGACATCCCACGATGCCAAGGAGCTATGCTACATAAGGCCTAGCAGTGAAAGGCTATGTCAAGGAACGAGGCTAGGCTAGGACTACCACTTGGTATACTTGGTCTGGTAGGGTCAGGTCTATTTACAAGACGAAAGACGAAGAAGGAAAACAGGAAGTGGGCGACCAGCGCCCCTATATGAGAACATATGACACGCTAGACTAGCTTATCGCATCTATCGCATAGATGCTCGCATCCAACTGTTGGAATGAGGTCCTAGCGACCCTTGGCTGACTGGGCTAGATCGGGGCTAGGGTAGGGCTGACTTCACACCGTGACAGGCTATCAGAATGAGTACTTTAGATATCTTAGCGGAAGTCTATAGATTTAATAAACGATACTAGAACGGTGTATAGACGGTTATTTTCTTCACACGTATTAGTAACCACCTCCGCCTTTNCATTCAACGGCGGGTCTACATGTCGGTAACTCAACACTCGCTTACGCTAGTACTGTTTCGGCCTAGTATTATCGATATATGAAGGCCTTTTCTGTATATAGAATTCTTCTTCTTTAGACATTACAGATATCACTTAGAAATACAAAACTAGTGATTGATCTTATTGTCAAGGAACGAGGTATTGGCGAAGAATGTGCATTATTACTAGGCTATATTATACGTAGGTGAAAGGCCAAGACGAAAGACAAGGAATCAAGCTGGGGCAGGGCTAGCTGCTATCTAAATAGAAGCTGGCGCACGGTCCTTTAATCCACATCTTCATTTCCCATATACTCGATATGCGCGGATGATGTAAAGGTTAAACGAGACTAGGCGAGATCAGCACGAGACGAGGCTGCACCATGACACTTATAGTAGTAACTGCAGTATCTAGATATTTATTAACACTAATTAGTTGTCAAGGAACGAGGCTAGGCTAGGACTACCACTTGGTATACTTGGTCTGGTAGGGTCAGGTCTATTTACAAGACGAAAGACGAAGAAGGAAAACAGGAAGTGGGCGACCAGCGCCCCTATATGAGAACATATGACACGCTAGACTAGCTTATCGCATCTATCGCATAGATGCTCGCATCCAACTGTTGGAATGAGGTCCTAGCGACCCTTGGCTGACTGGGCTAGATCGGAGCTAGAGTAGGGCTGACTTCACACCGTGACATTAGTGTACTTTAATATTAGTACACAGATTAGCTAGACTATATTTATCACGATCTAACTCAGNAAAGAGATCTTTTCACGTTTATAGCGGTCCTTTCGTACGACAGCGATAATAACACTCTCGAGTTCAAATGTAATAATAGAAGATCGTCCAAATCTAGAAGCATCGGTCATATAAAAAAGCAATAGTTTCTTGGACTTGCTGGGATTATAGTTTCTATCTCGGACTTGTTTCTGCAAACGACCTATGCTTCGACGAGAGATCTCGATAATGACTGTAACGATCTTATTTGCAATACCAAATTCGACCAAAGCAAGTGCCTGAAGTCTGGTTTCATCGTTATGATCGATGCTCTGAGCATTAGGCATATTGGAAGAAGCTTGGAAAGAATACTACAAATGTAGTGTACTAAGAATCCAACTTATACTAAAAACCCATTGATTCTCTCAATCTTCCCACGCAATTTTGCTACAATATGTGTCTACAACATCGTCACAATGCATGTCTGTAACATCTGTCAAGGAACGAGGCTAGGCTAGGACTACCACTTGGTATACTTGGTCTGGTAGGGTCAGATCTATTTACAAGACGAAAGACGAAGAAGGAAAACAGGAAGTGGGCGACCAGCGCCCCTATATGAGAACATATGACACGCTAGACTAGCTTATCGCATCTATCGCATAGATGCTCGCATCCAACTGTTGGAATGAGGTCCTAGCGACCCTTGGCTGACTGGGCTAGATCGGGGCTAGGGTAGGGCTGACTTCACACCGTGACAGGCTATCAGAATGAGTACTTTAGATATCTTAGCGGAAGTCTATAGATTTAATAAACGATACTAGAACGGTGTATAGACGGTTATTTTCTTCACACGTATTAGTAACCACCTCCGCCTTTAGGCGATGAAGATTTTAATACGTTTCTGAGAAAAAACCGTGTTAAACTTTAATACGTAATTCTGTAGATATCGTCACTAAAAAGAAACCGTTCTAATATCGTAGTTATTCAGAAATATTTTACGAAGCTAGTAAATCAGCCTTCTTTGATACGATATCAGAGTTCAGAGTATCTACCTAGACTTCTGATACCCACCTCAACAGTTATTAGTTCCTATATCCTTCTGTCCGGAAGTAGAGATGTAACGGGGTCTAGGCATGCGTGACTGAGCAACTCGTACATTGGTTACTAGATAGACTGAATCCTGAGGAACCCAAGTGGGAATCCTCAGAGGCAGCATATTTAGCAGGGGANTTGTCTACATCCTTTGTCTGCTTCGCAGGAGCTCAGCCTTTGAAGGGGGAGCTACTGTCATGGTGTGGATCTCAGTCTAGTCAGGTTAATCTATGCGATAGCCGACGATCTAGGCGACAGCCCCTTAAGGGCTGCTCGCATCCCCCGTTCTTTCTTGTTTCCTCATCTTTCGTCTTGGCCTTTACCTTAGTCCTAGCCATAGAGAATGAGATTCCTCTTATCAAGCCTCGTTCCCTGACAGGGTCTAGGCATGCGTGACTGAGCAACTCGTACATTGGTTACTAGATAGACTGAATCCTGAGGAACCCAAGTGGGAATCCTCAGAGGCAGCATATTTAGCAGGGGAAAGTGCACCCCCATGCCAAGCAAACTTACTATGCGACTGCTATAGCCGCACAGCTGCACCAGAGGGATAGTCTCCCGGATCTGGCCTAGATGTGTGTTGGATTCCTGGACTTCTGACAGGCCGCCTCATGCCTAGAGACCTCATGGCCCTTACAATAATCGATATCATCTTTTTAAACTCTTCAGAAGATGCTTTACAAGAAGAAGAAAACGTAGAAGTGAAAAAATTAAGCGAACTATCGAGAATCGATATTAATAGATTTGCAAAAAGAATAAAAGAACTCGAAAGACTAAATAAGAAACTGCAAAAGACTCGAAGATAGATATTAGAGAAAATCGACGAAGAAAGAAGATTAATTGTAGAGTAGATTGCTTAAAAGACGTTCGAACCCGAGAAAGAAGAATCGACAAAAAGATTAGCAAGATTATCGACTATAAAATCATTCGAAAAATCGTTTTAAAGAAATCGAGCATTCGCTGAAAAGAATCGCTTTTCAGCGTTATTAATAATAGAATCTTTTCGCGCTAATAAGATTAAATGAAGAAAAAAAGAGAAAAGGATAAAAGAATACGACTACGTGTTACGGACGTACCCTAGGTGTCAGGCACATAGGGAGTGTTTATGGCTATGTGTCTAGCACATAGAGTGTTTATTGGTTATTGACACATTCCCATTGACACATAGGCTAGCGGGGATTCTTCCTAGTATTTAAGCGCTCTTCTTCTGTACATATTTCCTCCTTATCTAGTTGTCTTATTCAATTTACCCCCATTAGACTTGACTCTGGGCACGGTTCTGACACTACAACTAGATCATCCACCCTTCCGTTCGTACTGGCAAGCGAACAGTAAAATAAAATTGTCAAACGGGACCGTTGTGAAGCTGTTTCGATAGCAGATCATTGGACACTCGGGTGTGGCCTACCTACAGGCAAAACGAACCATTCGTGGCTAGNTACCAGGGAGCGAGTTGATGGCAAGAGCATGGGAGGCACAGGGTCAATCTACAGTGTGTGTCTCAGGCTGGGCTGCCAGCAGGTGTTGAAGTGGCAAGGCATGAGTTTGAATCTTCGGTTCTCAGGTGACAGCCTGCGAGGACTATCAGGAATGGGAGACACAGGGCCAGCAACACGCGTGTGTCTCTGGCTAGCCAGCCATGGGGACATGGCTTCTTCGGAGGGGGAGGTAATGTTACGAGTGTGTCAAGCAGGCACTTGGCAAGTAGCCCTATGGGCTAGGGTCTTGGCACACTCTCCCACTATATGTACCATAGTTCCTAGAGATAGCAAGTTCCTTCCTCATCAATAGAATCTTGGTCAACCACCTAGGTACACTCCTAACATTTTGCTAGCAAATCAATATAGAATTCGACTTAATATCGAACTTCGTGTTTTTGAACGAATTAAACTCATTCGAAATCTTCTGAGTATTCGTTAAAACTTTTTTTTTTTCATATTTAAAAGATAATTTCTTAGATTCTTTTCAGTTAATAATCACTTCACATAAATCTCGTCAATTATATTTCGTCTATTATTACTTACATAAACTCAGTTCGCAGCTATATCGCGTCGTCGTTGAATCTCGTTGTCACGGTCTCAGCGTCTACCTTCGCTCCAAGCTTCTCCGCGAACGGCGCTAGACCAGACTAGGCCTAGCGCACCCACACATTTGTACTTAGAACAGCATTCCTTCTACATAGAACCTCATAGTAGAATTCCATTCAAACCTGATTCATGACATCATTCTGATCAAACGTCAAGTCTCTGACACTCGTTATCGTCGTCGAGATTCTTAGACGATTTGACGAATATAATATTTCGTAAAGAAAATCATTTAGAACTATATGATATAGATTTAAAGTGTTTAGATTTCGCGCTACGACTCGATTCGAATAGCTCGAATCAATTATAACGCATTATTTAATCATCTTTTCTTTGTCTAATTATTAGCTATAAAATATCTATTTTATTAAAACACGTTCTTAATCATTATNCTCACAACGCTATTGCCAAGTCAAAAAGGCCACGCCGTCTCCGAAATCTCCGAGACCTCGCCACTATCCTCATTCTTTCTGCACGCAGACGACTCGCAGGCCAATCTACAGCGCTGGGGCATCGCTTGCCTGAGGGGGGGGGTAGTGTTACGGACGTACCCTAGCTGTCAGGTACAAAGGGAGTGTTTATGGCTATGTGTCAGGCACATAGAGTATTTATTGGTCATTGACACATTCTCATTATCACATAGGCTAGCGGGGATTCTTCCTAGTATTTAAGCGCTCTTCTCCTGTGTACATATTCGCTCTTTATCTAGTTGTCTTATTCAATTTACCCCCATTAGACTTGACTCTGGGCACGGTTCTGACAAGAGATATCTAATCTTGAAGATTAATTCACATTATATACTTATCGTCAAATCACACAATATAAAAAAAAACTACGAAATATGTATTCACTTAATCAGATATTTGATAGATATATTCGTGAGACAGAAGCGAAGATACTTTCGAATCTTCTCGCTGAGCGAGAATTAGATGCTATTCAACAGACTGTAGTGATTCAAGTAGTTCGAAAAGCAGAGCTTAATACGATGATCTAGAAGAGAGATATTATCTACTTTCATTAAGCGCGATCTAAAGTCACTGCACGCAAAGAAACAAAAGTTGAAAAGACTTTAAGAGCTTTGAAGTGAGCAAATACTGTCACGGTCTCAGCGTCTACCTTCGCTCCAAGCTTCTCCGCGGACGGCGCTAGACCAGACTAGGCCTAGCGCACCCACACATTTGTACTTAGAACAGCATTCCTTCTACATAGAACCTCATAGTAGAATTCCATTCAAACCTGATTCATGACATCATTCTGATCAAACGTCAAGTCTCTGACACTCGTTATCGTCGTCGAGATTCTTAGACGATTTGACGAATATAATATTTCGTAAAGAAAATCATTTAGAACTATATGATATAGATTTAAAGTGTTTAGATTTCGCGCTACGACTCGATTCGAATAGCTCGAATCAATTATAACGCATTATTTAATCATCTTTTCTTTGTCTAATTATTAGCTATAAAATATCTATTTTATTAAAACACGTTCTTAATCATTATTCTCTTATTTCATAATCGATTATTTTTAAATCAACGTTTTTTAATGCTTTAATAGTGTACTCGCGACGAGAGTTATAGCGCGTAAATATAATGAAGTATAACGTCGTCGTTAGACTCGTCGAGAGCTTATTTCTCCGCTCACACCTTTCAATATAATTCGCTTATGATCTCGAAAATCATATAAAATTTACAGTGACTAAATCTGGAGCGCTCGAAAGAATAATAGATATATATAAGATTTGCAGTAATCAAATCTAAAGCGCTCAAAAGAACGATATATATTATATATAAGATTTACAGTGACTGAATCTAAAGCGCTCGAAAGAATAACATATATAAAATTTACAGTAATTAGATCTAAAGCGCCTTAAAGAATATGAAAGAAAGACTTTAAAAGTAATAGTATTTTAAACGATATTTTAAACGATTAAGAAATAAGTGTTTTAGACCCCCACAATGATATTAGATTCATAATCGAGTTCTATATTAATATTCTATATCCATTATGCAATCGAGCGTTACATTAATATCTCTCATATACTTTATTCTTTTCAAATTCTTTTCTTTTAATAATTATTTATTATAATTCAATTCATAGCTTTCTATGTGTAGAAATTCGACTACAGTCACGCTAAAATTCTAGTTGAAAAGAGATATTCGTATTGTGAAGTCGCTGATCAAGAATAAAGTCTTAATAATTTAAATTTAAATCGTGATCTTACTTCTATAATTAGCATAGAAGTGTTAACAAATATATTCTATCGTACTTTGATTAAGTTACTCTACTAATATAAAGATTTAGGATTTCGTCGAAAAAGCATCTCGTCTGTTTGCAAAAAACGTATTATCGATTAATCTTAGTCGCATCAGCTCTATTAAGCAGAAAAAAACCGTTAAGAATATTAAATCTCATATTAATAGTCGTGCTATATATACAAAAGAAGGATTTTAAAGTCGTTTTCGACTCAACAATAGCGATATCACAGCGTCTAGAGTAAAGATATTTGTGATATTTCGCTATTAGTACTATAATCCCACAAGTGTAGCTCAAACGAAGCTTATTTATACTTCCAATTAGATTTTTCGTACGTCTTTATTAGTGCTCGTTTGTTAATTAAAACTTGTAATTAATATATTTAGATAAAGTAACATTGTTTTTGAATTATAAAAGACTGTTCGAGATCGATATTAAGGAATAAATCGAAGTCGATATAATTTTAGAAGACTACAATTGACGTAAGATTTTATATAATTCTTCAATTATCGCTCGCTGAATTTATACTTATATCGACGATAAATTCGAAGCATCTAAAGCGCGTCGCTTTCGAAATAGTATCTACGAATTTTAATATATAAAGAAGATTCTTAATGAATATAGAATTACGAATAACGAGCGTGTGCTTATTATAGTATATAAAATATCGAACGAGAATTTTCTTTTAGAGATAAAGATCGAGAATTCTATTAAGTCTAAAACAAGTAAGAAAGATAAAGTCAAGATTAAAATTCAAATCGTCAAGAAGAAGAAGAATACGAAGTCTAAATTTCAAATATCGTATAATTTTCGTCAGCGAGATAAGAACGAGAAAAACGATATTATAAAGATTATTAAGCGAGAGCGAAATCTAATTAAGAAAGAAGTTGTAATTAAAGATAAGACGAAAAAATTTATATATAAAGAGATAGAGAATAAAAAAGACGAGATAGGATTTCAATATAAAGATTTTTATATCTACTTGTTAACTATATAAAAGAATAATACGAGAAAGTCTTATAAGAGATATCTCTTCAGAAAAAGTTCTTTTGAGATATTTGAAAGAAAGTAGACTCGTAGAGATAAGAAGTAAGAATATTGATACATGAATTAAAGATATTTAGAGTAGTCGAGAGTCTTTCAACATAGTCCTCAAACATGAATATAATACGTAATCGTATAACATGAAATTGAGACTTTAAATCAGTCTCTGACGCGGTTAATTCTCGAATATGATATTTTTAATTTATTTAAGTTCATATCTTCTTTTACTATTAATTATTAATTAATTGCAAACGAGATAATCAAAAGATTCGAAAGTATATAGAGAAGAACGGGTTTATCGAATTGCGTTATATTGTGTAGAGCTGAAAGAAAGAGTCTTCTATATCTGATAAACATAAATATAATCATCTCTCTCTAAAGACTATAGAGACTAGAAGAATATAAAGCAGAACTAGAATAACTTCGCAATTATACGCTAGTGAGATAATTAAATCTTCATCGATCAACAATTCTTCATTCATTAATTCTTCTATCATCTTATATTCTTTCAATCAACTATCGTCAGACTTATTCTCTATCATCATTTTTCTCGTTATTTCGACTGTCGACTTATATATAAACGATATAAATCGATAAGAGCTAGAATAACTTCATTGAATAATAACCTTCTTTATATCACACTCACTTAAATAAATCTCGCGCACTAAGATTTGTTAATAAGTCGATTAATAATATATTTTTAATATAGTTTAGTCGTCTAGATTGCAACGTACAGAGAGTGCAGTTATAGAATCTGACGATTCTATTTCACAGCAAAAAATTCTTATTTGTTCTTCGATATCGAGATTCTGTCAAAATTTTGAAATCTATCAAACGAGGACTATTTAGGAGAATCACATCAAGTTTTTGCTCTGTCGTTTTTTCCTCCTTCAAATTTTGACTGACTTTGACAACTTTGCAGAAAAATCTTTACTTATCTATATCTATCTCCATCGATAATCATTATCAAATAATCACTGTCTATTAGATATATCTATTATTATCATCGACGCGATATATTAATTCAATCTATCGTCGAGACTAACTAGTTATTTCGTTCAATATATCTCGTCGTCGTCGAATCTCGTCGTCGTACGGAGAAGTTTCGTCGATATTATTCTCTCCAGACGTTATATCAACGCGTACGATCTTATCGTTACGTCTAGAACTACGTTCTACAATATAAAGCTCAAAATTAAAAGTCTATTAAAAGTCTTAGTCGTGACAGGATATCGAAGCATTGAAAAAAAAAAAAAAAAAAAAAAAAGGTTTGAAAGCCTGTTTTTGAAGTATATTAGCTGGGTCTTAATAGAGTAGATATGTTTCAGAGTATTTGAATATTAAATTATATATGCATTAAGCTTAATTTTATACATCAATAAGGTTTTCAGACTGCTCTGAATGATTATTTAATTATTTTCAATATAAGAGTTTTTAGATATCAGAGAGAATTGAACTCACAGCCTTACTAGTGAATTTGAATTATATAATATTATTTATGTCGCTGCACCGCAGGGCCTAAATAGTTATCGCGATCTATTCTAACATATATACTTCAATGATCTGCTTTAAGCTTTCAGAGTACACATAACAGATTATTCAGCAGGGACATCTACTATATAGACTACTACTTCTACTACTACTACTTTGCAGCTATGCTATTATAGAACTGACTATCATGATATTATATAGTGTAAGGCCATTTGATTCTATGGTAGCTATTTGGTGGCCTACATTTGGTTGCGCAAAAAAAAAAAAAAAAAAAAAAAAAAAAAAAAAAAAAAAGTAAAAAGACATTGGTCATTATGGAACATCGTACCGATCCCATTCTAGTGGCCTTTCCACCTTTCTAGTACGCTTTCTTGACACCCTGGAGTCTTGGTGTTGAGCTTACGGCGTACAGTAAATAGCTTCCTATCCTCGACGACTGGAACCTTTACTGCGCACGGATTGAACAATCTGAAAGGGTCGAGGAGCTGTGTCTCGACCACTTTCAAGCAGTGCGCACTTTGGCTTGCCAGTGCAACGGGACAACAACAATCCACCTCCACGATCTGAAGTGAGAGTCCCCAAACACGCTCAACAATCGCCAACCTTCCAGTCTTCGAACGCCAAGCTTCTCGCAACTCACTATTCCCCAAGTAAGGCCTCCTTCCACTCTTTCGCTCAATCGGTCTACGCACACTGACTTCTTTGGGCTCCGCAGCATCTAACGACAATGGCCGGACGGTACATTCCCCCTCACATGCGGGGGTCACCCGGCTCATCCTCAGCCGAAGTTCCCAATGCGAAGGTCGAGCGTAAGCCTCAGGATGGCTACACCCTCGAGGAAATTAGCAACCAATACTCCTACGATAACAAAAAGAGGCTGGGGACTCTGAACCGCATTTCTCAAATTGTCGAAGAAGAGGAAAGATTCACCCTCGGTTTCGTGATTGTTTTCAAGGATCAGCATCCAAGATGGCCGCCTAAGATCTTCTGCAAAACGAACCTGTTCTTGCTACCGAAGACGGATACCCTTCCAAGTATGTACAATTCATGAGGTGGTAAACCTTACACTTGCCCCACCATGCGCCACAAGGCCCCAAGAACCTTTCCCAGAGGCCAACTGTGCCTTCTGACCTTCAATATCTGTCGCTTTACTCGGCCTGTTTAGGCGAACAAGAAGATGCTAATCCCTGGGTAGGTGGCCCAATCACCGTCTTCACTGAAATCTCCAACCGCCGCACCTCCGAGAATCATAAGGTTCCTGAACAGAGATTCCTCTACGCAGGCGCACATACTATTACGCGGATCCAATACCTCATGTCCCGCACTCCTCTACTGATCAAGATGCTGGAGAGCAAATTCACGGGGCCTAAAAACGAGCGATCGGAAGAGGCGTGGAACAAGAGCTTGAATATGAAGTGGGCCATTGTCGATCTTAACAAATTGGAGGAAGACGATCAGAAGGGCAATCCTATGGAGCCGTTGAAAGAGATCAAGATGAAAAGTGTTAGCGAGATGTTGGAAGAGATGCGATTGAACGAGAGTAATCGGGGAAAGGAGAATGAAAGAACAGGTGGTAGAGATGATGGCGAGGATATCCTTCACGGGGATGAGGATCGATGAGTTGGCATTCGAACGCGAATATTGCAACTGCACAAGCCGTGACACGGGTCGAAAATATAAAGTCTCTACGCTTGAGGTAGGCAGTCGCTCTGCGGCCAAGCATCGTGTCACGCGTCTCTGCTAACGGTACGAAGCACAGGCACAGCCTTGCAGCCAGAGCTGAGCGAATGCATCTGCTCGATGCAAATCTATTCCTTTCCTGAAGCACGACTTAAAGCAGGACTTGAAGGCTTCGGTAGCAAGACTATCAGCGGCACGCGACACCTCTCTTTAGCGAGCGTATGTGTATTAAGAGATATACACAACATTGAAACCCCATCAAATCACCAGCATCTCAAGCCGCTGCGCCTCCATGGAACAGCATGCCCATTTTCCCCGCGGAGATGCTCGGCCACTGACGTAACTGACAAGCAACCCAGCCAGCTCATCAAATCCTCAACTCCCAGCATATCCTCCCCCAACCAAACAGCCATCCCATCCCATCCCATCCACCTTCCCCTTCTCCAACCCTTGCTCACTATTCACCCCCCACCATCAATCCACCCCTCCAGTCCACCCAACCCATCAACCCCCCAAAAAAATGCCCCTCTACGAAATCGAGCATGCAACCCCCCTCACCCCCGCGCAAAAGGACGACCTCGCCCGCTCCATCACGCGGATCCACGCCCACCTCTTCACCACGCCGTCGCTGTTCGTCAACGTGCGCTTCACGGACACGGCGGGGCGGGACGTGTATGTTGGCGGGAAAAAGGTACATTGTTTCTGTTCTTTCTGATTACGGAAAGGGAGAGTTGTTTAATGTGTGTTTGTACTGTCTGTCTGTCTGTACTGCCTGGACGAAGAGCGATCCTGTCCCCTGCCCGATTCGCTTCAATTCAATTCGACTTAAAACAATCTCCTTCAACTCAATCCACACGCCCCCCCCCCTACCCTCCCAACTTCCCCCCCCTCTCCCCCCTCTTCCACCCCCCTACTCCCCTCTCTCCCCTCTCTCCCCTCTCTCCCCTCTCTTCCCTTCCCCAACCCCCTTTCTCTCTCCCTCTCCTCTCCTCCCCCCCCCTTCTCAAACCAACACCAACTAACCCCTCCCCCCCCTTTCCCCCAACGCAGAAAAGCACCAACCTGATCCTCGCGCACGTCCGTCCCGGCGGCGGCCGCTCCGCCGCGCAATTCGACCTGCTCTGCGCTCAGATCGCCGAAGCGTGGGACTGCGTCGTCGAGTGCTCTTCACCCGCCGCCGACTCTTCCCACGACTCTTCATCCGCCGACCCTTCCGCTTCAAAAGGCGGTTCGGAACTCCGGTCCATTTTCGTTTTGGGCACGATCGTCGCGGGGAGGGAGGCTGGGTTCGCGCTGCCGGGGGTGAGTTTCTTGTTTCTTGTTTTCTTTCTTCTTTCTTCCTTTTTCGATTCCTTTCTGTCGTTTTTGAACTGGACCTCTCCCTCTCCCTCTCCCTCTCCCCATCCCCATCCCCATCCCTGTACACACCCATCATCGCTCAGCAAGCGCTAACCCCAGCACCCTGCGTGTG
>NKYR01000152.1:15269-78230 GCA_003184365.1 Evernia prunastri
GAGTTTCTTGTTTCTTGTTTTCTTTCTTCTTTCTTCCTTTTTCGATTCCTTTCTGTCGTTTTTGAACTGGACCTCTCCCTCTCCCTCTCCCTCTCCCTCTCCCTCTCCCCATCCCCATCCCCATCCCTGTACACACCCATCATCGCTCAGCAAGCGCTAACCCCAGCACCCTGCGTGTGCACGTGTCACAACAGGCAGGCGAGGACAAAACATGGCTGAAGGAGCACCTGGGGGAATTCGAACGGAGAGCCGAGGGCGGGGATGGGGATTGCAAGGACGTGGTGGAGGAGGTGAGGACGAGGGGGGATTTGAGGGACGATTAGGGCTGTGGGCTGTGAAGGGGGTGGATTGCGGGCCTTTTTGAGGGGGTTAAGGGGGGAGGTTACGAGGGGTGGTATTGGAAGGAGAGAAGGAGGGAGGGGAGGCATTCAGGCAAATGGTATCTAAAGAAGATCAGATGATTTGTTCATTTGGGGGTACATCCTTTGTCCCATACGTGAAAGATTCATTAGCATATCTCATCATTTGCAACCCAGTTGCCTTCGCTTTGGTAATATATACTATATACGTGCTTTAGAAATGCGCACAGCCCATTTCAATGCACCATGACCTTGGGGATTATACCGTTTCTCTAACATTCTCCCCGCGCAGCTCTTCCGAGCTGTCCTCGTCGCCCCAACTACTACCCCTCACCCCGCTGCTCCTCCGGGTGGTCGTCTCCCGCACGCCGTCGTCATCAATGGGCAACCGGCCACGGGAGTTGCCGCCGAAGCGTCGGAAGAGGTTAGAGAAGAGGATCCCGCACGCGGCGCGCGAGGTCGTGATGTAGATGACCGAGTTCCAGAAGCCCATGAGGGAAAGGACGATGCCGGCGGCGTAGGCGTAGGGCACGGATATCTCCTCGGGGTAGATGAGGGAGTAGACGCGGTTGATGGAGGAGGGCACCCAGGTGACGAGCAGGGAGACGAAGAACAGGGAAGCTACCTTTGTGTAACCGAAGGCCGCCTTGTTGGCTTCCACGGCTGCCCTGTTCTTCTTCTGTTGCTTGTATTCGGTGCTCGTGTGGTACGGCATCGAGGGTCGAGGCGTTGCTGAGATTTTGACGTTGTATTTTTGGTAGCTGCCGCGAGAACCGTCACTAGGGTTGCCGTTTTGGCGGTCGGAAGGGCGAATGAAGGCGTCGCCCGTGTTTTCGAGAGGGAGGCTAGCGAGGTCACTAGTCACTTGATAATCCGTGGTTTTGAAGGCATAATTGTGTTCGTCTGAGGGAATGTTGAACGCTCGTAGTTGGTGACGCTTTTTAAAGATCTCGCGCCCAGCCATGATGTAAATTGCAAAGGAGGCGATAATGCAGACCCTGTGAAGATATCAGCAACTGCACGCGATTCGAGCAGGTTTCGTTTCATCTACGTACCATGCTGGACCGTAGCACACAGCGATACGCAAGAAATCCCAGTCATGGGCTAACCAGCACCACAACTGACGGTCACTGTCAGCTTACACTCGTGTCTAGCCTTGAGCCGGACCTCTTACCACCGCTGGGCCATATATCTTGCCTCTGTCTTTGGTTTCCACGAAGATGAAAACGAAGGCGATGACAAATGGGGCCCCGTAGGCCATCAAGTGATATTTCCACTCGAGCGCTTTAAGTTGCTGGGCATTGTACTTCTTGAACAAGGTCAAGTAAACATTGATTGCCATGGCCAGATTCCAAAGGGCGTCGGCAGGGACAAACCTACAGTACGTTAGCCAATGCATTGGACCACAGCACGGACACAGCTTTACATCTGAATGAGGAAGCCTTGGAACTGGCAGAGATGTGAATTGGCACCGGCGCGGATGGGGGACTCTGACATCAGAGTGCCGATATTGCACAGAGTGTTCCCCCATGATGCGTAGAAGACAAGCCGATTGATCGGTTTGCGGAAGTTGGGCGAGGAGACGAAGGTGACAAAGATGAAGATTGTGCCGATGAGGGAGAAGCAGGAGGCAACTCGTTCGGTGGTCTCGAGGGCTCTGGATTCGCCAGCGGTCAAGGAGGCCATGGTTGGCTGGGGTGCAGAGAGGGACTCAAAGAGCGTTGAATGCTCCTATTCCCCGAAAAGCACAGCATATATAGGAGCGCAATGACAATGGTTGCGGCAGGAATGAGGAGGGGTAGAGCGGGAGAGCAGGAGAGGGAGGGCAATGTGATCAAATCTCCGTGAATTGAGAAGGGATGCTGTTGAGGGAGAAAGTGGTTTGGGGAGAAACTGATCGACGTGCGGGAGGCATGGGATAGGACTTGGGGTGAAGAAGCAGGATTGGATGAATGGGGTGAAGTGGAGATGCATGAGATTATGTATAAGCAGTGGCTACGGTGACTTACCTGCATGAGTATAGAGTAGTATGTGAAGTAAATAGAATGTACACTCCTTTGGCCGTGCTTATTTGTGGTAATGGTTATTTAGGTGGTGAATGAGCGAATGAGATGGATTGATGTGATGGTGGGGGCGGCTGCCAGCATCGCCCAAGCCCCGGCCGTCTGCGGGCCAAAGTGACCTTGGTCTATTTGTCCAGAGGCAGTGCTGGAAAGAGCGAAGCATTCGGGTAAGCACATTAATATTGAATGAAGCATTCGGGTAAGCACGTCAAAATAGACATGCGGTCGAATCATGAATGGGCAACGAAGTAGAGTACTATGTTATTTTAATGTTCTTATGGTGTTTATTTTTGTTAGTTTTTATTAGTGATTACCTATAATTCTTTTTTATTATTGTCTTTTTTATTATTATTATTATTATTATTATTCTTATCAAATAATTGATGGAACATGCAGTGTACATGGAATGATTATCATGCAGAGTACCTCTGGAAAGAGGAAGGTTGTGAGCCGGGAGATCGTCGAGATTGGCAGAGCTTGTTTTCTTTCTTTCTTTCCTTACCTTACAAGTTACCTAAGGCCTTAACTTAAGGTGACTGGTAAGTTATTTTCTCTGGCGCATGACCGCAGATACTCTGAGCTAAGGTACTTATTAATATACAACTTACTTACACACACATCTCACTTCCTCTTCCCCTTTCAAACTTCATCCCATAGTCATTCGAACCATCTATTTCTCCCTCCACAATCAATCTAGATTTTGTCGGCTTGGAGTCTGCTCATATTCTTACTGGCTGTAACGCAGGGCTGATGATCGCGTCATCCTCGCTTTGTAAGATCGCGCATATGATGGCGCAGGATCTCTTGACTTTTCTAGTAGAAATAACCGGTGACGACTGTTCAAATCAAAATCCCAAAATGCCTTCGGTGACAGCGTGCGCATGTGCGCCTTTTTGGCTTTTCAATTTATGCACCTCGGAAGATTAAAAAGATCTCCTCACCCCTAAATTGATACCTCAGCAAACGTAGGTATCTCGTTACGCCTTTCCCACCGGCGGCGAGCATTACGAATGGCTAGAATGCATTATTACCATTCGAAACTCTGACATGCCTTGTATATTCCAATTACAGAGACGTGGTTTGGGGCATTTCCACATCAGAAGAAGGACGCGTTCAGCAGTTGTTCTTGGTCTTCAATGTCGTCAAAATAATTTAAGTGTAATTTATTTCCGTAGCATCTGAGTCGGAATCTGAGTCAGCCCCCACAAAATTGTTTCTGGGTTCTATTCTTCTAGCCTCAGCCGTATGGAACCGTAAGCATGTCAATAACGGCCGCTTACGTCGGCCTATTCGTAAAATAGAAGCTCGCGAAGATTTTGCTCCTCCAAGTGTCGCCATGCATTTGCACACATTTTATCTTCATTCTGTCCTCGCATCATCATACGTCCTGTTTGGGAACGGTAATATTGACTTGAACGAATATATGCACCCCTTCTTCGAGCCGGCAATGCACCCCACTGCCGGTAGCCGAGCTGGTGAGGATACTTTGCGTAGCGGCGGCATTGAGGGGTGGAGCTGCCGATCTTGGATAGTCAGGAACATACAGGTTTTTAGCCTTCGAAAGAGAGCTATTGGCAACGCGACAAACATACCCAGATACACTCACATTGATTGTAGAGTCAACAACATGTACTGAAATCCGTGATCATTCGAGTCAAGGTCTGGGCACGAAAATGAGAGCGTGGATAGGGTAAGACAGAACAACTTTGTAGCGATAACAACCTTGGTCATTTGGAAAGAAGCAATAGGGACCTACATTACCCTGCAGTGTTCGGTGCGAAGCCGAGATACTGGATCTGCCGTGGATTCCGGCCGGTGGTGAAGGAAAAGGGAGTCGTATTTGAGCAGATTTTTCGTACGATAAAGGTCAAGCTTGGGTTAGCACACGGGATGCGGACTCGGAGATTGACTCACAGGTAATTCTGTGTATTGAGATGTATTGGTGCAGGACCGCGGATATCCGATCGGTTAGCAAGTTCTCCGTGTGAAAGAAGTCATCAAAGCAGTTGACTTCGTGCAGCTATTTCTGCGTTGCTATTTTATTCTCGACGCCTGCACCCTCGACGTGACCGCTGGCTTTCCTGAACATCTAGCCTTCGAAGGGACGCGCAGGCGACTCCAAAAGGGCTTGTAAACCTAGCATGACGCTTCGGTCAACCAATGGCCATTCTGGTATTGCAAATCCATTCTCCGAGACTTTCGAACGTTCGCTGTAGCCAGCCTTTGACGGGGATCGACATCAGCGATCTGATGTCACCGAGCAATGTTTCTTTTACATGAAAGTAGAACTTGTCCATGTACAAATGTGCTTTGCTTGACCGCAGTGAGCATGATCTGATTGGACGATTGGATGTCTCTGTGATCTGAGTCCAGGCGGCTACCGAAACTTGTTGAAACTGGACATTTATGAAACTCCACGGATCAATGTTTTGCCGAGCGGCTGATGATCGAGGACAAGATCACGCATTTTGATCCCAATCCCTCTACGTTCGTTCCTCTTCCATCCTATACCACCTGTACCTACGTTGTCGGCAGTCCCATATCGCTCGTTCCTCCTTCGACTGCTGGGTTTGCAGACTAAAAGACCCAGCAGTAACGCTGCAGACTGATGACTCCGCACCCCGCTCGAATCCATTCATTCAGAAGTCGCCTTTGCGGGACCTTATTGGCTGCCTTGCCACTACTGATCCTACAATCTCACACACTCTTCGAGCTTCAAAACACATGAAATAAGCCAGCTAAGCGGGGCACCTGTGTCGCAGGGTACGCCCACCTTCCCGGACTCGTTGGGACAAGCCTACAGCTTTCCACAGTAGTTTCGAAGTCAACTCGGGCGAGATGAACGAAGAATATGGGAGGAGTAATTCCGGGGATCTTTCGTCCTCGCCCGCACCTCCTTTACTGAGACCACTCATCCCAGGCAACAGAAGCAATGGAGGGCCGCGGACCCCCCGGCTTGGGCTTGCTATACCCCCTTCTCCAAGTCAGAAGCCTGTATCCAACAACGACTCTGTACCTAACCTGCCTCCACTCGCCTCCATTCAGCGACCCTCTGCTCGACCAGCGCCACCACAATTAAGACTAGCTACACCAATGGGAAGCAATACTACACCACAAGAAGGACACTCTATGGCGAATGGCCGGCCACCACCGCAACCGCTTCCAGCCAGTGGGGTAAGTGACAGTAGTGGGCATTCAAGATCGGATAGCTTTACGATGCTGGATGGCAAGAATAGTAATCCTACATCAGCTTCGTCGTCCGGCTTCTCGGCTCTATCATACCCTACAGGCACACATCGACACCTAAGCGGGACCCCAGATCCAGCTTCTGCAATAAGCTCGGTCTACTCGGAAGTAGGAGGAGCGGCTATGGAAAGAGAGGGGAGCAACCATATACTACCGGATTTGGAGAAATTGAGCTTGGAGAAGGGAAGGAACTTCGATGTGGAGGATCTTGACGATGATGGCTGGAGAGCAGCGAGTGAGCAGAAGAAGATAACCGAGATTGGAAGCTTGGGAGAAGGAGCTGGCGGTGCTGTTACGCGGTGCAAGCTCGTCGGCGGGAAGACTGAGTTCGCATTGAAGGTAGAGTCAGCATTGGTTTCTCCAGATTTGACTTACTTATGAACCTGCAGATAATTACCACAGACCCCAATCCAGATGTGAAGAAGCAGATAGTACGAGAGCTAGCCTTCAACAAGGACTGCTCTTCAGAGCATATCTGTCAATATTACGGGGCGTTCATGGACGATTCTAGCGGCACGATATCAATTGCCATGGAGTACTGCGAAGGGGGAAGTCTCGACGGTGTCTACCGTGAGGTCAAGAAACTTGGAGGCAGGACCGGGGAGAAAGTACTTGGGAAAGTAGCGGAAGGCGTCCTGAACGGCTTGACATATCTACACGGCCGCAAGATCATACATAGAGGTACTGATGTTACCGTTGCATTCCTCCTCGTCTTTACTAACATAACCTTAGACATTAAACCTTCCAACATTCTCCTGACCCGTTCCGGTCAAGTCCGCCTTTGCGACTTTGGCGTTAGCGGCGAGTTTGGCACCAAAGGAGACGCCAACACCTTCATCGGCACCTCGTACTACATGGCCCCTGAGCGCATCACCGGCAAATCCTACACCATCACCTCGGACGTCTGGTCCCTCGGAGTCACCCTTCTGGAAGTGGCTCAACACCGCTTTCCATTCCCGGCCGATGGCACGGAGATGCAACCAAAGGCGGGTTTGATTGATTTGCTTACTTACATAGTGAGGCAGTCGATCCCCAAGTTGAAGGATGAAGAGGAGAATGGGATCAAATGGAGTGAGAATTTCAAATATTTCATTGAGTGCTGGTACGTACTCCGCCTTGCGCATCTTCCCTTAGCTTTCAATGTAATAAAAAGTTGGCAATCATGAAGCGGATATTAATGGTGGCGCAGCTTGGAAAAGGAACCATCACGAAGAGCAACGCCATGGCGCATGCTCGAACATCCCTGGATGGTGGAAATGCATAGCAAGAAAGTCAACATGGAGCATTTCTTGCGACAGGTTTGGGACTGGAAGGATTGACCATGCGGAAAAGGCTAATAAACCTCTTTCTCACAAACGGATCTTGGCTTGACTATTTTCCAGTTTGGAAAACATCTAATTATGTATGCCTCATGACAATGTTGCAAGCATGAAGCAAGCGGAGCAAATGAGCGGGCAAAATGAGCCGGTCTGGTGTTGGATAAGGTAGTGTTGAATACCTAGCGTGAATTCTTTCAATCGGTCCCGTCAGTGTTTACCTGATGATGTAGGTAGGTACAGAAAACAGCTGGTGATTTGAACTGGTACCACCCTAAAGGGCAATTACTCTGGCACTTCTCTCTCTCTCTCTCTCTCAGTCTTCTCTCTTTCTCTCTCTGTATCCCACCTCGCTTCCATCCAAGCAACAACGACGTTCCCCAACTACCAATCCGCCCGCCAGACTTCCAACGACAACCAGCCAACCTTGCAACACAACTCCTCATCAGCCACAACACTCTACCCTTCATCTCATCCCATGTCATCCCATCCCATCCCATCCCCTTCCCCAACCAACCTCAGCCAACAATCTTCTGCATCCTACCAATCCACCCACGCATCCATCCATGCTATGCGCCGAAGACCCTGGATGGGATGGGATGGGATTGGGATGGGTATATTCGATAATCATGCTATGGTGCTATACGTGTCGTGTTGTAACCAACTCCACCTCATCCCCATCCCCATCCATCCCCAACCAGCCCAAAGCAAAAGACCCCGCCCGTTACAGCTCCACACCGCCTGTTCCTCCCCCTCCCCTCTCCCTCGTTTCCCCTCTCCACCACTCCATCTCCACCACTCCACCTCCACAACCGCTTTCCCCCCACCGCCCTTTCAGTACCACCCAGCTCAGCGACATCTTCCCCCTTTGCCCCCCTCCGTTAGCTATTGACTGCCAGTCCTCAATCACCAGCTGTCAGCTCTGAGCTGCAACTTTTGTCAGTTGTGGGTCGTTCGTTCGTTCGTTTGTTTGTTGTGATTAGTAGACAGACAACTTAGACGTCTACGATGGAATCGTGCCCAGAGAGCCCGAAGAACCCCTCGGCTTGCTGCTCACAGCCCACCGACCTAGAGCCCGGTTGATCGGTTGGGGGTTTGATGCGTTAGGGTAATTGTGGCGGGGGGGGGGGGGGGGGGGGAAAGACGCGAATGGCTGGAGCGAGTAGGGACTTTTGTGGATGCCTCTTTTTTTTCGGGGAGGGAGGGAAGGGGAGGGGGGGAGTTGGAGATTGATTTGAGGGAGAGGGCAGAGCAGGAAAGGGGAGGAAAGGAAACAACAGTCCTCCTAGCCCAGAAGAACAGCCGACACTCGACATTTCTACCTACTTTCTCTTCTCTTCTCTTCTCTTCTCTTCTCTTCTCTTCTCTCCCCATCCCATCCCATCCCCACAACCCCCAAATCCCAAGAACCGACCAACTGACTATACCGAACCAAAAAAACCCCCCTCGTGTTTCTTATGATCTCGTTTCCTCAGAGCATAACCAATACAAAAGCCCGCACGAGCTTTCTTTCCTCCTCGGGCCACTTAGTAATTAAGTATTCCCGTAAATGTGTTCCCCCACGGCCTTCTCAATCGACAATCTGTCTCATCCGTCGCCTGAATCAGCAGGAAACATCCGTGGCCGTACCGCGTTGGGTTTTATCTGATGCAATATCCGTCCCTCTTTCACCCACAGCCCCCTAAGAACAGTGTGGGCTTCAGCCTCATGTGCCAGTGCCACAAGCGCCCACGTGCATCCTACGATTGATTGCAGGAAGAATGGATGGATGTCCCCGTGGTGGGAAGATGTGCAGTAAGCTGGGAGAAATGAGATGAGAGGGAGTAATAACAAATCTCTTTCAGAAGAGCTAGTAATACAGTATCGTGTGAAGAGGTACATAATACACCTTTCGTGTAGCCGAAAAACATACATAATACAGCGGTCGTACAGAAAAGGGACTCCCGCATGAAACTCATAAACAGTGGCGCACATGTACAAAGCCTTGCATCTTCATCTTGAAAAGAACGTGCAGGCGCCCATTATCCCATACTTTCCGGTACTCCATAATCACGGTCTCCGATGCTATCGCTGACGCCTTACACCATGCCCTCAATGCCCTTGGTTTCACTTCGTATCTGGCGACCATTTCATCGTAAAAGGTCTTGGCCGATGTGATGGCTACACTGCTGCCGCCTCTTGCACCACGATGGTCCAAGCCAGTGCTCCTTGTATCTGATATGTATCAACAACCGTGTTGGGTCTCATTTCTGTTGATGTACTCTTGAAAAGATTTTGCTCGCACGACATGGCCTTGTGGCAATCTTTCGTCGTCATTCCTTCTGGACGAGAGCCATAAGAGCAAGCAAGGAGGTACGAACAGCCACAGCAAAGGTGGGAGCATCTTGTGGGAGTTGGTTCGCCGAAGGCTAGACCAATCGCGCAATGAGAACCGTTGGCGCATGGAACGCCAGGGACGCCGCATTCGCTTCGTAACCCCTGGAAGTTCGCTTGTCAAGACTATGCTGGTGGTAGAGACATCCTTTTGATGATCGACTGGTTGTATTCTAGCTGAAGGGTTGAGAAGCACAGGATGGAGTCGGACGGTGGCTCCGAAGAGCGAACTCTTCTTCCAGATTGTCCCCTCATCTCGCGTGATATCATATCGTCCAGCTCAAGGGTCTTCACGATGACGGTGTCTCCATGACAAACCGGGCAGTCATCGTGTCGCAGATGCGGGTCTTGCAATCTTCCTAGCCAGACCAGTCCATGACCGTGTAGCAGAGTCTGCGTCATTATCCCAGTCCTCCACAGCGCTATGAAAGCTCCTGGTGCTCGATGAGGTATTCCTTGAATGCCCAGGCTGGCTATCAACAGATAGAGATCTTGACCTCAGGTCCACGGCGGTCGAGTTCAGCGGTCGCAAAGCTGGGGTGTTCGCTGTGCGGGGCCTCTCCTTCGCTGCTGGTTCGGAGAACAAACATGGTGGAGAGAGTTCGGCAGGATCCATCATCGGAACGGAATTCATGGCTTCCTGGAACAGTGGTGAGAATCTTTCCTCGTCTCGAAGGACTGATGGCGGCTGAGGCAGTGGCTCTCGCCGTTGCTGCTCAAGGAGACGTTCAAGCTGGATCTGGACGGGCGTCATCGGCGGTGTTAGGTCATGACGGGACCGAATGGTGGGAGAAGGTTCGGAGCGGGTGAAATTTCTCGGCGTATGAGCTGGTGTGTAAGCTGGCGGCGCTGCGTGCGGTTCATGACTCGAGATGACATCTCGCTGCACCTCGCCTGCGATAAGCCACATCTGCTCCTCTGGCATCCAGACCATTGCGGAAGCCGTACTTAGGCTTCGAGTGTTCGACTGTGGAGCTGATAGCGTGAGTTGGGGAGCGGGCGAAGTTGGGTTCCGCCGTTGCATCAACGTATTCTCCTGGTAAGCCGAAAATCCGAGCTGGGGAGTTGGTGAGGTCAGATTGCGTCGTTGAAGTAAGTTGATGTCCTGAGTAGGAGCTTGCTCATTGCTCCTGGCCCTCCTGATCTTGTTAATTATACAATGAGACTCGACGTCACAACGCCTTGGTGTCGGACATCTAGGTGTCGGACAAATTCGTCGTCGAGGAAGCGGTGGAAGGGGTTTTGATGAGTAGTCTCTGGGCGGAGGACGACTGAAGTTCCTCGGAGGATATGCATCTGTTTGCACATTGTGCTGTTGCCCCGGTAGCTCAGGTACAGCGAACTGGCGGTCAAAGGTTGGTGAAGTTGCGAACAGCGACAGGTCGACCAATTCTTCTGTGCCAGTCATAGTGATACTTGCCGAGTGCAAAGGTCAACGACAGTTGTTATGTAAGTGAGGGCAGCGACGGCAAGGTTGGCGACACATCTCAAATATAGATGGAAGGATTGAGGGCGCAAGCAACATCGAAAGAGGGGATCGGAATCCTTAGTTAGAGTAGTTCAATTCCGGTCAAAGGTGGGTGTGGGATTTGGTGGAGTGCTCGGCGTCAGGTACCCGCTCAAAAGGGGCGGAGTTCCTTTTGTTGATAATCAGTAAGCCTTTTCAATGCGGTTTTGCATATATTGCGCCTCTCGGCCGCAGAGATGGTGCAGACTTGGTCAGGGTACAGGGGACCTTGATGAATTATGCGTAGAGCTCAAGGCAATTCTAAGCATGTGGTTCAGTGATAAGGAAGACGGGTATGGAATATATGGATGATGATGATGATGATGACCATAATGAAATGTAGTAATATTTGACACATGGGCTGCAGATTGCGGGATATGACCTTCTATGTTGGTCAATTGCTCCGGCTGATGATGCTGACCACGTCCTCATTCCAACCCGAGAAAAGAGGTTGGTTCATTCATCTTAAGATTTGATGCTTTGTGTGAGTTTACTGCCGCATGCTCGTATACTATTGTACTGGATGCTCGTACACGGGATGCTCCAAAGCAATTCGGGGGGAAATGGAGGGAATAAGGCTTGTGGCTCCGCCTTGAATGTTTTGTATGATCCATACATTGCCAAACATGTCCGTCGAAAGCGTGCGTATTAGAGAGAGTGTGTTACTTGTGAGACGTGTCACAAGGTTCTGAAGATGCGTTCTGCAGAGAGAGCGACTCGCAGCAGGAAGCGCTAACTACCAATGAATGGCACGTACAGATCTCACACCTCTCGCCTGCTTTCTCGCAACATTTGGTTATGATTTAATCTCACTAAGACAAAGAGTTGCGAGATGCATTCCCCATGTGATCAATGATGATCAGTGGATGATTTATTAATTATGTGTTTGTTGGTGTATAGGATTCTGGTGGCATGAGGGGCTGTGCAAGAATCAAGAATCGAAAGGGTGAAAGTTGAAGGCTGTGTTAGAGATGGTTCGATGTTGGTGTTCCGGCAAGTGAAAATAATGTCTCTGTGAACTACCTTAGTAATTAAGTCCCAGGGGGGGTTCCTTGGGGTCCTTAGGGGCCGCTTTCCCGGGTGACTAAGCCTACGGTAACCGAGCTTCATAGATGATATGGAGGCCAGGTATGAGGCTCTGCCGCTCTGGTGACCCCGTCGAGCTCGTCAGGTAAGCTCTAGGATCCTTCGCGTGCAAAGGCTCACCCTCCACACGCTCCTTCTGGGCCTCGAGCCAACCACATGGAAAAGTAATCCTTGCCTCATCAGTAAGCAGCTACCCTCACCACCCTCGACTGTCTATATATGGCAAATGACGTGCCACAGTCACAGTATCTAGAGATACATGGACAAGGCTTGTTCTCTATCACGTAGGAGGCCCCCAAATATAATAATAACCATTCGAATAGAAGAGATTGGCCCACTGCCACCTCCATCGCAGCCAGCCAGCCTTCCATTTTCTTTCCTCCTTTCCTTCCTCCCATCCTTCTGTAATGCACCGGAAAAAGGTTCGCAATGCTCACCGCTTTGAGATTGAAATTGAGATACGTCCATACGAGAAGAGAT
Organism: Evernia prunastri; assembly: GCA_003184365.1. Lineage (NCBI taxonomy): Eukaryota > Fungi > Ascomycota > Lecanoromycetes > Lecanorales > Parmeliaceae > Evernia > Evernia prunastri. The sequence continues at coordinate 27,700 of NKYR01000152.1, forward strand.
TGTTGGCGCTAGAGCAGCCCGTCCTTTGTTTCGAAACAATCGAAATCGTCTTCTGTGCAAAATCGCTGTGATCTATTTATGTTGTCTTCTTTCTCGGCTGGTAAGAATGGATCGACGTACCTTTCCCTCTACGCGCTTGGGTTGGCAAGGGGACTCGTGAGACTCTCCGCTACAATTCGAGTCGCATTTGTCGTCGCGATTTGCGGGTCGCATACATACTCGTACGTTCAACTCTAGAACAGCCGCCATGAAGACAACACGACTTTTAAATGAGCATAACCAACTTCTTTTCGCTCTGCGACTTCTTCAAACCCTTCAAACCTGTCCCTTACCTTTAGACTGAGTGACTGACCATTGATCCAATCGATATGCGCCAATGCACAGTGTGGTCGTTGCCTCTCGTATATGCACTATGCGTCCGGCTCGTACTATCCAACATGCCAAGGTCCAATTCTATGAATCAACGCTCACTGCAAATCCTACAACCAGCAAACTCATTCCAACCTCGGAACCAAACTTGGCCACCCCCGTGGGGAACAGACCATGACATCGGCTCCAACCTCACCATCCACATTACCCTACGGGACCCTGCCCCCGCACAACCCCTCTACGAACTTCTCCTTCTGGCAAAACGGCAAGTCCGTGACCGTGCTGCCCTTCTCGGTCCCACGACCCTCGTCCCCCGGCGCAAAGCGAACCCAGACCTCACGCAAACGATCCACGGCGGGCTCGAATCCTTCATCGAACCGGCGCGGGTCTCGAACCCTCGGAATCCAGGGCTAAATTGGGCAGAGTTCGAAATATTGACGTTCTGGCTGTACGAGTATCTTTGGGTATCGTCGAACCGTCGGAAATGTACCTTTGTGTTGCTCAGGCACATGCCGACGGGCATGGAGCTGAACCTGGGCTTCGGGGGAATTAAGCCGCTTGAGAGCAATTCGAGCGGTACTGCGACGCTGCCTGCAAAGTCGTTGTCCCAGAGCGGTGTTGATGCTAATTGATCCTCGAGGCGAATCTGCATCCTCTTACGATTAGATAGCGCACATAGACTAATGCTTGGTCCACTCGCGACCTCATCAGGTCGAGTCCCACTTTCACCATGTCGGGAAGTCGGAAGGCGAGCTCGAAGATGCTCAGTAGCTTCTGCGCTGCCGTGGTAGCTACTCCCGACCCACCCCCTTGGGTTCTCTTCTGCACTGCGAGCCCGAAGCACAAATCCGGTTACTTCCCAGCCCGCAATCCTCTCATCAAGCATCCTGCACCCATCTCCAATTTCTCTTGCTTTCCTCCCTCCTCCTGCCATGTATCTGCCGTCCAATCCTTAAAAGTCACACCTCCTCTTCGGACCCACGAAGCCCCCAAGAACCCCAGAATCCCCTCGACAACGTTCCCAACACCTTCTCCAACTCACACGAGCCGCCCTTGGATATAACAACCGATTTGTCGATCGCCGACGGATTCCCAATTGTCAATTCGAGCTACGGAAGCAGAATCGGTCACTCCCCAATCAAAGCCCACTACACACTTCCTACCAGTCCCCGACTCACCCCACAAGCCTCCGCCGGTGCACCGACCAAAACGGGCAAAAGAATGCAAGTAAGCTATAACGCTCGCGCTGGGAACCAGAGAGGAGGGACAACCAAAATGAGAGAGAGAAAAATGCGAGAAGAAGAAGAAAGAGAGAGAGCGCGAGTTCCCAAACCCCCAACAACCTCAACCAAGAAGACTATGACTACTTGTTACTTCCTGGCCACGCAAGCCTGCCGGAAAGGAACGCAGAACTGATCAGCGATTTCATCGAAATCAGACGACGGTACAAAGAAACAGCGGTGGATCTACGCCGGTATGGTTCCGGACACAAGGACAGCATATCACAGCTTCAAATCCCCCTCCCTTCCCGCTTTCCCGGGCTTCCCCATCGCAAGAAGTGGATAGAGAGATAGATAGATAGATAGCATAGCATAGCATAGCATAGCCAGCGCGCAGAGAAGTGGAATGTAGGGATATGTATGTAGACCCGCGTGCACGAGGAACCTACCTACTTGCCTGCTCCTGCACTGGGCTGGGATGGGCTGGGCAGCGCCATTCCTGACGGGTGTGCTTTAATTTACTTCTCGTTGTTTATTGCTACTTCTGCTGCTGCCGTCGTTGCTGCCGCTACTGTCATCATCATTCCCTTGCATTCCATCCCATTCCATTCCCTTTCACCCCTTCCCTTCCATCCCCTTTCCTTCCCCCACCGCTAGCACACACGCACACGGCTCATTGATCAATCCCGCGAACATAGTCTCCTCTGTTCATTTTCCCTCATTCGTGCGCGGACGGAGGTAAATGCGGTGACTGCGCCGTCAGTTGAAAAACCCCCCCAGAAAAGAGAAAATCCCCTCCCCTCCGCCTCCAGCACCCCAGGCACGGGATAATGCGCGCTGGACGTTCAGGTAGCAACGCTCCGATCACAAGGCGAGGCAAAGGGAGGGAGGTAAGAGAAAGCAAGGTAAGGCGAGGCGAGGCAAAGCAAGGCAAGGCACGTCTTTAGGGGAGTGCGCCGTTGGAGGAGTGCGCCGTTGGTAAAGTGCGCCTTTGGTGGTGGACTCTGCGCCTTTGGTGAGATGCGCCTTTGGTGAAGTGTCTTGCGCCTTTGGTGGTCTTGCGCCGTTGGTGACCTTGCGCCGTTGGTGGAGTGCGCCGTTGGTGGAGTGCGATTCTGGTGGCCTTGCGTCTCTGGTGGAGTGCGCCGTTGGTGGAGTGCGATTCTGGTGATGGCCTTGCGCCTTTGGTGGCCTTGCGCCTTTGGTGGACTCTGCGCCTTTGGTGACCTTGCGCCGTTGGTGACCTTGCGCCGTTGGTGACCTTGCGCCGTTGGTGGAGTGCGCCGTTGGTGGAGTGCGATTCTGGTGGTGGCCTTGCGCCTCTGGTGGAGTGCGCCTTTGGTGGCCTTGCGCCTTTGGTGGACTCTGCGCCTTTGGTGACCTTGCGCCGTTGGTGACCTTGCGCCGTTGGTGACCTTGCGCCGTTGGTGACCTTGCGCCGTTGGTGGAGTGCGCCGTTGGTGGAGTGCGATTCTGGTGGTGGCCTTGCGCCTTTGGTGGAGGGCGCCTTTGGTGGTGTTGCGCCTCTGGTGGAGTGCGCCTTTGGTGGTCTTGTGCCGTTGGTGGAGTGCGATTCTGGTGGTGGCCTTGCGCCTCTGGTGGAGTGCGCCTTTGGTGACCTTGCGCCTTTGGTGGTCTTGCGCCGTTGGTGGAGTGCGATTCTGGTGGTGGCCTTGCGCCTCTGGTGGAGTGCGCCTTTGGTGGTGTTGCGCCTTTGGTGGACTCTGCGCCTTTGGTGACCTTGCGCCTTTGGTGAGATGCGCCTTCGATGGACTACCTTACGTCTTTGCTGAGATGCGCCTTTGGTGAAGTGTCTTGCATCTTTGCTGAGATGTGCCTTTGATGGGCTCTGGGTCTTTGGTGAGATGCATCTTTGGTGGAGTGCGCCTTTGGTGCGTCTTTGCTCAACGCCGCAGATTGAACCGAAGCCAGAACGAAGCCGGAGGGCCTTTATGAGGTGTATACATACAGCATCATGCAGCGAGCAACATCGACAAAGGCACAGCGTGATCGAACGTAAAAAGCGACACGAAAACACAGACACACACACACGCACACAACTATCATCACCCTCCCCTCTCCTCTTCCCCCCGCCGATCCAGCCAACCAACCAGCCATCCACCCACCACAACCACTCTAATCGTCAAACACAAACTCATCCCCACTCCCCTCCCCCGCCCCCTCTCCCGCCTCCACTTCCTCCTCCAGCATCCGGCCCAGCCGGACCACCTCCTGCTTCGCCTTCATGAGCTGATCGTCCAGCTGACGCTTGACGCCCTTTTCTGAGCCCTTGCACGTCTCGACGTAGTGTTCCACCTCCCGGAGTTCATTTTTGATGTTCTTCTACATTTTGAAAAGAAGGTTAGGGGTGAAGCGAGAGCCGTTTTGCATTTGCCCCGTGTGTGTGTTTTTTTTTTTTTTTTTTTGGAAGAGATGTGGGGAGGTGGGCTGGGTTGGGGTGGCAGGGGAAGGGGCTTACGACGATGTTGATCGTCTCCTCCAGGCTCTTAGCTGGACCCTGGAATTCCTCCAGCGTCTCTTTTTCCGGCGGGAGGCCGAGGACTTTATTCAGCTTCTGCACGGACATGGCCACTTGAGGGGGGAAGTTTTCACGTCGGCTGAGTGAATGAATGAGACAGACTTTTTTTTGCTTTTGAAGATGTTGAGTACAATCGAAGACGATGGATGAGGCAAAAGGGAGTCCGTGAAGGTTTTTGTATTCCCTCGAAGCCTAGGGGGACGGACAGCTCATGAGCGAGACACGTGGCGGGTTGAAAACGGAAAGCCGAGGGAAGGGAAGATTCGAAGCAAACATTGAACTCGACGTTGGGATTCGATCGTTGTTCCAAGAAGTTTTCTCGAGTGCATACGATGTGATCCGAGATTCTCCACATGCCGCATGCGTTGGCCCAGTCTCGAGCGGATCCGTTCCCGAGGGAGGAATTTCGCACAAGTCAGGTTCTCGAGGTTCGCCGTTTCTCTCGGAGAGGAAGCTTCTAGAGGAGAAAGCTGCCAGAAGCTGGGTCATGGAAGAGTTGACGTATCGATCCATGAATGAGCTGTTCATCTTTAGTCACACCAAAAAGCTTGCTGCCCGATTGGCACCACGCCCTGCGAACTAAGATGTTTCGTTGTATATCATCAAATGATATGACAGGTGTGCCCGACGGAAGACTGCTCCTGACCCCTAATTTTATAGCATTGTTGGCATATTTTATGCTGGAAAACATAGACCCTTTGAGATTGCATTGGTCATCACGTTGGAGGCCTAAGCACTCAGTCGCTAGCCCCGCTTTGCGCCTTTCTGCTGTAGAAGCTTTCACGGCGTCGTCATGCCCATGTCGCCAGTTTCGACCTAACCGTCCGTTACCACTCGTGGCGTTCACATTCTTTCATTCCTCAGCCATGATCCTGATACCATCACAACATCCAAGAACCGTAGCTCGGAAACAAATTGTGTCCAGTCAGATTCGCCACGCTCTTCAATCCCGGCTGTTTGTGTCAACCCCGCTGTTCAGCAACAGCTTCACCAATGCCACATTTGCGTCGTGTCATGCTTCTGCGAATAGATTCCACAACCGGTCCACTCGATCCGCCATGCTCTGCGGTGCAGCGTTGGCTCCACCTTGTAACAGCGTTCAGTCAATCCCCAACCTTCCTCTCTGAGCCTTTCAGCAGAAAGGCTTGTAATTCGTGTTATCTCTCCTTTCAAGGTGGACTGGGCCAGCTTTTGCCCTGATAACATGTCTGCGATGTAGGTCCAGATGCAAGCACTCGCTCCTGCCAATGAGCTACCTCAATTTCGATTGGGGGGTGTTGGCATTTGCTTTGTTTGACCTTCCAAAGAACCCGAAGTGTCTCACGGTGACCTTATCTGAGCTGCTCGAAATCCAATCATGGGACGGTCCGTCGCACATCTCAAAGCAGCCTCGCCGTCAGCTTCCTACTATGACCCGTCGAGCACTTTGAAATAACAGGAGCCAGGTAATGGGTCCGTCGTTACTGATTATCACGCGGCGTAATGAAGTCGTCTCTTCGGCACCTTCGGCATTGATTGACGCGCGTATTTCACAAGAATGCTTTGATTGTCCAGAGATAGCAAGATGAAGTGGTATGGATATCCTTCGTCGGCATCGTGAGCACCGAAATCTATTCTCTGGATCATTGATAGCCGACACAGTCTTAAAGGGCACGATGTTGGCAGTATCGTCTATATTGGTTGAGGATCATTCGGAGCCATTGGGGACGTTGACGCTTCTGGAGCCGATTGTATTCCCAAGGACTCGAAAGGCTCTAAAACTGTCCACCGGCTCGTCGAAACCGCTGCCACTCTGTTGAAACCGCTTTTGCAAGACCTGATTTTGATCATCGAAGTCTTCATCCAAAAAGATCTACCATAAGCCATCATTGTTGATAGAATTCGCCCCGCAAAGTGATCGACCTTGTTAGACCGAGCGAAGTGCTGACTGTCAAGGTTGGTAGAGCGTGCTATACAATGGAAAAGTTCTTCCCAATCATGAGTGGCTTTCTGACCCATTCGAAGGGTGGCATACGTCATCCAGGTTGGATAAAAGACATCGATGGCCAAAACTGAGAGAACAAAGATGTGCGTAAGGACCTGCTCACGAGAGCTTCTCAAAATCTTTGCCAAATTGTCAAGTCTTCCGGATGTTTCAACACAGTCTTTGAGGGTCTCCCGGATTATCCCCCAATCTCGCCCAGTTCCGGTGCTTTCCTTATCCGACTTTTGGTAGCTATGATCGTCCAACAAAGATTGCCAGCAGTCTCTTTGCGTGGCCCTCGAAAGCTTTCGGAGAAATTTCGGAGAACATCGTCCTCCTGGAACCAACAGCTCCGTTCCCCGGCCGACTGCTACATAAAGTCCGAAGCAGAGCAATGGGTCTCTCTCACTGACCCGACGGAGCTCATGAGCAAAGTTTGTGCAGATAAATGTTGAGGCATGTTGCGCCTTGGGCGTTTGGGGAAGATCCGCTGGGCCCTGCAGTTGTTATTCTCGAGACGTAAAAGGGTGTAAAGTTGGGCAAAGAGTAGCAGGTTGTTTAATAAACCTTAATGCATTGATGTCTAATATATAACTAAGTTTAGATGGCTCGCTTTGAGTTTGTGTGTTGTGGAGCATATTGATTTAGGAAATTATCAACCTGTCAGTAAAAGTTAGATATTCGTAGCTTTGGTCGCTCTTGCTCGGCCTCGCGAAAGTCTGCATGGGATTCGAATTCATAATTCATAGGAGAGTACTGCTGCTGCCACTTTAGACTTAGCCTTCCCTTCTCATGCGAGCTCTAAATGACAAGCATGAAGAAAGTAGGTACCTAAAGCCTGGAACTCTCCAAATGTTAGCCTTCTCAACCCCTATGTATGTCAGGAACAGAGTCAATCTCCACCAATCGCTTCGGTCTTCCCGGTGGGTCTATGTCGGCAATTGTTAGTCCCAAAGGTCGCGTTGCCACTTCTGCCATCTTGGCATGGGTTCCTTCATCCCCCAAGTACGAAGCTTCGTCAGCTATGTTTGACTGTTGGGAAAAGACCTGTCCATTTGTCAAGCACCAGAACATCAAGTCCGACATTCTCCGAGCCAAGCGCCCAACACTCCAGTACTTGATGCCAGGCCTCAATCAAATTGCCCCCGGAAGTCCAACCCTTTGCCCATGTTATTACTAAAACAATGTTTATCATAGATGGCCCAGACAGTGGATCTATCTGGCCACTCTAGATAGGTATGGGACTCGAGAGAGACAAGGCGAGACGGACGTCGTCTGAAGACCTGGCCTGTCCTTTGGATGCGCATACCTCAAGAGTGAAATATGACAATAAATGACTCCTGAGAAGCCTATTTATCTGCATGAGAGTTTGTTTGTTTGCAGTTTTTTGCAAAATCCCGGAGAGGGCACGATAAGTGGTTTTTTTTTTTTCAAAAGTCTTTTGGCGAAGTCAGTTTCTGCATCTCCCATACAACATACTTCGCTTAGAGTAATAGTAAGGTAGTAGCACGAGCCTTGGCGGCGAGCACCAAAGCGAGCAAAGGTCCGATTTAGCGCAATTCGGAATAGATGCCGTGAAGAATCTCGGCCCGGAGCTTGGCCGAGGGGCAGTGACGAGGCATACTCGATGGAGTGAGGGAGGAATGGAGGATGAAGAGTTCGTCGCGACTACAAAAGAGACCGCCTCTTGGGCTTCTCCCTTTTTAGCTGCCTGGTGATCTGACACGCTATTGCCGAATGCGGTTACAGAGCGAAACGTCTGTACGCAAAAGGATGCAAGTGTTGTTGGGCAGAATGCACGTACTTCGTACATACTCCACCTTAGTTTCTTCTAGGGCTGACTTTCTCTGGCCTGCATAGCTCCCGCTGTGGGGTGGGTTGATCGCATCCTGTTCCTTATACACGCGAGCAGCTGTTTGCATGCCTCTACTAAACTTGCCATGTAACTATCAATCAATATGCCAGAGAGTCGGCTCTGATGGCGGATCCTTTCGAGGTACATATGTTGCGTCTGCGGTATCGGCGGTGAGAGGACCGTGGGCTAATAAATGCCGAATCCAAGGGCGACTTGTACAGGTACCTAGCTTTTGATGGATGCAATAGCCCGGTTGTTTATCGTCAGGGGGATCCATGTTTGAACTACTCTAGGGGAAAGGAGGAGAAGCGACTTGGAAAGAACGCGGACTTTGTATAGCGAGCACTAGCTGCAGAAGCCGAACTAGGTAGGGCAGCTTTGTCAGGATCCGTCATTGCGAATGGAGAGGAGAGGACGGAGTGGTCGTATTCAAGCGAGTAGGTAGCATATCATGAATGTGGCAGGAAATACGAAGATGGAACAGACATTCGAAAGTATGAGAAATCTAAAGTGGTCAATTATAAACCGGCAGCGAACTATATATGTTGGCTACTCCCCTTATTTACTCCAATGCTATTCCGCCCACGGCGAATTCAACCGGCGAATGGTCATATAAAAATTTAGTAGTAGCGAAAATAGGCAATGTCGTAAACGTATTTGCAGGCATGGCTACCATGGCCTCATTGCTCTGTATACACCAATCGATACCCGTCCAACCCTGTGTCTCGAGTTCCAACCCCATCCTGCAAATCCACCTGTCCTAACGGCCCACCCCATTGTGTAACTTCGCCTTCTTCTCACGGCTCAGTCCGTTCGTCGTTCCCATCTTCCTAGTCTCCACCACAGGAGTCTTCAGGCATCCATTCACCAATGCACTTCTGACATTCTCGCAGACCAGCACCTCCATCTTACGCTGCGTCTCCAACGTGCCCGTGCCCACGTGCGGCAGGAGGACGCAGTTCTCATTATCGATCAGCCCAGGATGAATCTTCGGCTCGTGCTCATGCACGTCCAAACCCGCACTCCACACTTTCCCGCTCTCCAAAGCCTCAACGAGCGCATCTTCGTTGACAATAGGACCTCGGGCAGTGTTGATGAGCACGACGCCATCTTTCATTGTGTCGAATTGTTCTCCTGAAATCAAACCATGCGTGCTGGCGTTGAGCGGGAGATGAACGCTGATGATGTCGCTGGTTTCGAGCAATTCTTCGAAGCTCACGTACTTTGCCCCTACCGGATTCTGTGAGGCAGGCACACAGGACCGATTATGGTACTGGACGCGCATGCCAAACGGTACTGCGCGCCGGGCGACTGCTGTCCCAATGCCGCCCATGCCCAATATGCCCAAGATTTTCCCTTCAGGCTCGTGCGTCAAGCACATCCGTCCCCGCCATTTGCCTGCTCGTAGGGCGGTCACGGGTATGTGTATCCTACGAAGTGCACCAATTATGAGGAAGAGGGTGGTGTCGGCTGTAGATGCGTCAACGGCACCGGGGGTATTTGAGACGCCAATGCCACGAGCTGCGCAGGCGGAGGCATCAATTGAGTCGTAGCCGGCACCATTGTGGGAGACGAATCGAAGGCTGGAAGGGAGGACGTCGACAAGTTCCTGGTCGAAGCGGCCAGTCATCTAGAGTAGGGACGAGCCTCGTGTCAGCATAATTTAGGAGAATGTATCTCTAGCTTTTTTGCTGGGGACTCGCCTGAGTCGAATCGTACGTTCTGGAAATTGCTACCACTCCATCATAGACGCCTGCTCTACAATCGACGAGGAATTGATCTCTGGTCCCCTCGTTGACTTGCTACACCAGTCTTTTGTCAGCGCTCTGCCCATTGTGTCTCCCACAGTGGCCTTACACGTAATTCCGCAAGGGCTCCGAGGTCATTCCACTCTGCCTGGGCTAGAATCACCTCGCCCAGAAGCAGAACAATCGGCTTTTTACCCTCCCACAGCAGCATGTTTGATGCAGCAGCAAAGGGTTATCGACCACATAAGAGGAAGAGTGGGTTGGGGTTGCTCCTTCCGATTGTGGCAGGGAGGAGAAGTCGGAGGAGGAGGGCGCGTGATGAATCTCCTGTTCATGGTGCGTTGCCTCTGCATTTTAAATACCCGAACCCAGAGGAGAAGCCTGGCCCCGATGGATAGGTTAGTGCTGTCACTGGTTCCCAGAAATCAGGATCGAAGCCCAGCGACAACGGAGGCACCCAAAAGGGCAATCATTCGCTGATGGATCTCCCGGCAATTGCTGGCAACGCATCGAAGCCGTGGGGGTGTAACCGTTACCTAGGTACACCGTACACCTAAGTGCCCATGGTTCTGTCCAAAAGAGGGCGGCAGCATATGGGATCCTAGACTGATTGGGGGAGTTGGGTGGTGGGAAAATGCTGACCATCGGGACCCTAAAGTGGGGCGCCGTCCAAGGAGCTGTGACTTTGTTGATCGGCGGCACGGCGGCCTTAAGATTCGGGAACACTCGTCCCCATTGTGTTTTAAGGACAGACATTAAGGAAGTTAAGGTAAGGTAATAATAATAGGAGTAGTAAGGTAGTAGTAGTAGTATATACGTACGTACGGGATTTGCGAATGGTTCACCCGCTTCCCCCCGCTGTAAAGAGAATCAAATAAGAAAATGAAGAAAAGATTCGAGAGTGAAATAAAAAAAAACTCTAGATTCACGATTGTTGTTTGGTCAGATTTTCCAAGAAACTAAAGCTCACCTGACGCCTGTCAATAAATGTCAGGCTCTGAACCCAAACATGTGTTTTGCGCCGATGGCGTTCATGGGCCATGTCTGGGTCTGGGTCGCCTATCAGTGTGGAGGGGGGGGACCCCCATTCCGTGACGCCTTCAGCCGCAGCTCATGACCTCACCTCCCCATCCAACCTCCATCCACAACTAAGCATTCCCCCGACACGTATTGAGAGGCTGCACTTGCCAGGAACAAGACAGGTCCCTGGAAATCTTCCGGTCTGCCCCATCGCCCAGCGGGAATCCTATCCAAGATGCTCTTCGCCCGCTTTTCGTCTGCCATCAACCCGCTATTCATCTCCGTAGCCACGTATCCCGGGGCAATTGCATTGACCGAAATGCCTTGTCCCGCCCATTCGTTCGATAGAGCCTTGGTGAGCTGTGACACTCCTCCTTTCGAGGCAGCATAGGCGGGGACGGTAATGCCTCCTCTGCCACGGTTTCCAGTGGTCAGCATTTCCTCTTTGAGCTGCGAGGCTAAGGGGATGGGCACGTTGTTGCGGATACCGAGCCGGGGGAAACAGCGTCCCATGGCTCTGCATTTGCGTCGGTTCAGGAGAGAATAGGCTAGAAAAGACCCACTGAAAAGATAGGAGGGAGGCGACGTTGATTATGCTTCCACGCCGGCCTGCAGCGTTGGGTCCCTGCCCAAGCATGTGAGCACCGACATCGCGGCAGAGGGTAAAGACTGTAGTCAGATTGACTTGGAGGATCTGTGCACGTGGTTCAGCCTTCTAGCAAAACGAAGTCAAAGCGTACATGTCCACCTCATTCCACTCCTGGCTAGGGAATTGATGACTCGGATGTCTTCTTTGGATGCCAGCGCAGTTCAGGAGTATGTCAATCCTATAGCCGTCGTGTAAAATAGCAGGTACAAGAGCTGTCACGCTTTCTTCCGAAGATAGATCGGCCTGGTATATGCCGGCTTTCCGATGCAGCTTCTCGACCGCAGCCTTGGTCTCGGTGTGGGTGGTATTGCGCTACGAGAGTTTCAGAAGGAAGTTCGATGTGGACTGGTTTTACGGCGACTATTCACCTGGACCAGGAGAATATCTGCGCCCGCTTCAGCCAAGGCTAGCGCCATGGCTTGTCCAATCCCGCGGGTGCCGCCAGTGATCAGGGCAGTTTGTCCCTCGAGAGAAAACATTGAAGGTAACGCTGAGGCCTTCATAATTGTCCAAGCGTTCGTAGATCGTAATTGATGGCAGGTTTGAATAACGTAGTGGAAGGAAAGGAGGTGGAGCAAAGGCCGAGGAGATACGTGACGTGCCTCCCGTGGGGTGCAAATATCCTGGTGACGTGGAGATCAACACTCACTCACTCACTACACTTTTTTTCATGATTCCATAACCCTCGAAAAGATTGGCCGTTTGCATATCCATCACGTAAATTTGGTCATGTTATAATTAGTTTCTTGTGACTTGGCTATCTCAGTTAAATAAAGTACAAATTAGCTATCATCAAGCCAAAGAGATGCGGGACCTGAAGGCCCATTATGCTGGATCAAGGACAAGCGTAGGCCAAACACCCAGGTACTTGGTATCTGGCACGGGAGTTGGAGATACCGCCATCCTAATCTCAACCATATGCAAGGTCACAAGCCAAGATCTAAACAAATATCCTTCAAAGACTAAACAAAGATCTAGCGACTAGCAAGATCGGCTGTAGCCTCCCTTGCGTCCGCCATATGCAGCCCTGTGACGAGACGAAGCAAATATCTGAGCGGAATTCGCACCCACAATTGTCCTCTCTTTATCATGACTTCCCCTCAGGACACCATGACAAATTGTCCATAACCCGGCACCCCCCCGCAGGTCACATAGATCACATACGGTCCCGGCTGCGCAACATTCCGGTTCGGTGGCATTGTGGTAGTCAGTTTCTGGCCCGTCGCACCAGCCACGTATCCAGTGGTGTCAAGGAACAGCATGCGGTGATTCATATGCAAGCTATGCGTCACATAGCCCCCATGATACAGCACGACCGCACAGGCCGTGTTCCCACCAGGCGCTGTGAATGAGACCGTGAAAGTACTGCCGTCTGCCGTAAGAGACGTGGAGGATAGAACGATATCTGTTGGCCGGGTGGGATTGTTCTGCAGGTAGGGAGGTGTGTAAATCTCCACACGGAACTCCGTCACGTAGTCTTCCGAAGGTGTTTGATTGGGTACAGGCGTTAGAACCGGCTGTTCCACTGGGTTCGACCCAGCAACCATAAGTGTTCCGTCCAGCAGGAGAAGAGCCACAGAGTGATAAAGACGCGCGATTGTGGAACTGTTACCGGTAGAAAAGCGTGAGCCGACAGGGTGGGAAGGATCATAGATCAAAGCTTCGAGTGTTGGGTCAGTGGCCAGACCAAATCCTTGGGCTCCTTGACCGCAGCCATTGACCCAGACGACGGTTCCGTCGGGAAGAAGAGTGCCCTCTACCATGCCTCGGCCTTCGGGCATTGACTCCATCTGCCACGTAGGGTTGTTTGACAGGGGTTGAATAACACCGCAGCTGGGGTCTGTTGGACTCGTGATATCTTGATAAGCCCCTCCACCGCAAATCACGATCTCAGGCGCCCAATCATTCGAGCTTGACAATGGGAGAAGTACACTTCCTCCAGTATTCGGGTACGTCCGGAATTGTCCTTCCAGATCTGGGAGGGTAGTGACAGTCTGGTTACCGGCCACATTAAAGATCTCAGCAGACTTGGAGACGAAAATGAACAGATTTCCATCGTTCAATAGATGGACGAATGGATACATGTAGTAAGGCTGGTTCTTCTCCAGGATAGCCAAAGGAATGCTCTCACCGCTTGAAAAACCGTCGGCATTCAGAATCTCGTAGGTCGGGTTATTGTTGGCAGGAACAGTAGGATCAAGCCCGTTGAGGCTTCCGGAAGCCACAAAGACACTGCTATCAGGCATGGTTTGTGCTGTCGCATACCATCTCGCGCTCGACAACTTGTTGCCTGGCTCAGCCCAATTTGCCCCATTTAAACTTGCATCAGTCGCAGAGCGCGTGAGATAACGAATGGCTGTGAACCCGTCGCCAACGGTGGGGTCAATGAAACTGAGAGGTGCATTGCCACCAAGGGAGACCCATCGACCATCAGCTAGGAATGCGCCACCGGAGCAGAAAGCATTGGTCTAAACGTGCGGTCAGTCACGGCACTGCAGACAAAGAGCGCTCGCACCCACATAGTACTGAAGCCCTACAGCTTTATTCGTTTCGGGATCATATTCCGCCGAGTATGCATATTGGCCGTTGGGAAGCTTGATCTGAGTGTAATTCTCCACCTTATCAAGGAAAATGACTCGCCCGTTCGGCATCAGACCTGCGTGCATAGCTGGCACGCCGGCTTGACCAACAGTGTTGAAAATACCTGCATTAGGAGACGCGGGAGCTTTGGATGGCCCTGGAACCGGGACTTCGGGAGCACCTGTACAAGGCCCGCTTTGACATCCACTGCCGCAATGAGCAGTTGTGTTTCCACAGAACTAGAAGATTGTCAGTGATGGGTATGAGAGCGGGACCATTGAGCAGTCACCCCATAGAGAGAACAGCAAGCACCGTTTGGCCAATTACCACAGACGGTGTTCCCGTTTCCAGCGCCGCAAGTACCGTCAGTAGTTGTAGGGCCATTCGCAGGCGCACTCGAAGGGGACCCCAGAACAGGCTCTTGGGTTCCAGACGCTGCTGCAGCTGTGGTGGACGTTCCAGTGGTACCCCCAGTACCACCGGCCTCGCCATCACATCCACTCTGGCATCCTGCTCCACAGTACGCGTCTGTGTTGCCGCAATATCCGTATTGGGAGCAGCAAGTTCCGTGATAGCCCGTGGCGTCAGGATCGCAAAGAAGACCACCGTTCGATGGTCCACAGCTGCCATCTGTAGACAACGCGCGAGGGATGAGGTCGTTGAGAGAACGAGATTTGTAGTGCCCCACCAGCTTGTGAGCTTCGTCTCCGAAGAAGTCTGGAGACGAACGAAGAGGCGCTTTGAGGCAGCTGGCACAAGTCAGTACCAAGGTCGACATAGAATTCAACAGTTGATGAACTGCTCACGTCATATCGTCGGCGCAGGACATGCCGCTCAGACATGCAACAGAGCCGGGAAGAGAAGCGTCACATGATAGCTGGACTTTGTAATTGACCGGGATGTTACACAGGGCTTGTTGGAGACACAGGCCTAATGAAAAGGCAAGTGAGGTCTTCATGATCACGACTTTCTTTTGAGCTTCTTGTGAGCTTTGATAGTCGATTATGAAGGTCAAGATGAACTATCTTTCGAAGGTGGAAGAAATTATCAAATATAGGGTACGAAGCAGACCCCTCGGTTCACTTCAGGTTTTTGCCAAATACCAAACAGTGGCAATTGGGTATCAGACTTGGTCAGTGGTCAGTGCACTGGAGGCAATTATTACGGATCTCCGTGACTGGGTAAGATCCGGAGTTAATGTAACCCTTGACGACGCAACGGATATGACTCTAAGTGAATACTACCGCGTCAGCTTTTAAACGGCGTACCAAGATTTTCTGTCGATGCTGCAGGTGAGGGCTCAATCAAAGGAGTGTAGGGGTCTCGATTAGATAAGTATACAGGTATGGCCCAGACTTCAATATGCTGCAAAGAGCGGATGGTGATCAAAGATGTTGGGTGAAAAGGAGGATTGGGTCATGCATAAGTATAAGTGACAGTGAACAGGTAAAACCCCTACAGTGACAAGTGCATCTCCATGACTGGATCGACTGAATAGATAAATTGCCATGGGCAACACATGCTCCCCACGCAACTGATCCGGGGGTTATTTTGCGCTTCCCTGTTTTCCGGTCTTTCTGTGGTGTGTGTTTTTTTTTAGGCGCGGCTGCATGCACTTGAGAAAGAGGCCCCGTCATGGCAAATACGAGGGAGAAGCCCGGATTCCCCAATGTCCAATAGGCGTTGACTTAAATCACGGCTTAGCCTAGAGAAGCGTTGTTTGCGTTCCTCTCGAAATGCATAGGGCCATAGGGGGCATGTCGCATCCACGGCACCTGCTGCCGCGCGACTGAGAATAGCATCTTAGCGAGACCTAAGAGATTTTTTTTGCTTTCTTCTGGCCAACGGCCTGTCTGGAGGTTTCCATTACGTTAGAGAATAAATGAGACGTCCTATGGTTCAACATTAATGCATCCTCCACGCTCGTCCCCGATGGCACCGCGTGCTGTCTCGTGCGCTTTGCAGCCCACCAAAAAAAAAAAAAAAAAAAAAAAACGGCTCAGGGACGAAAGAATACACATGCAAAACTCCATCATTGGGGAGCTGGGTTCTCCACAAAAACGATCGACCGTACACCGGTCTGTCGTCCTGCAAGCAGTTGCATGAACGAATCAGCGCGGTGATGTACCTGGGGCCAAACGCAAAGGTTGCAGCAGGGAGGAGAATTTACTGATGCACTGAGCTGATGCTGGGGAAAGGGACGCGCCGGGAAGCAACCAATCATCCGCTTGGGACGTGTCGATCCCTAATTTTAGCTCAGAGGGAGCCTCTTGGAATTTGGTCGCTTGAGCGTTTGAGCCTTGAGGGAAACCGATTTTCGTGCGCACTTCATGACTGAACTATGCAGCTAATCATGTACACATCAAGGTTACAAGGTAACCCGTATTCATACTCATTCAAGTCCGCGGACCAATAGCTGTGGCGAAAAGTACCATCCTTTCATTTTACCTAATCCAAAAATCTCATCTACTATGTACATCCTCAACCAATCTAGCCTCTGTCCCCACTCCCAAGCCTCCAAGCTCTCAGAGGCAGCGCCTGCAACTTCAACGCCGCGGGCCTGATATATAATACAAACGTAATCACCCCAACAATCACACAAACGACATTGGTAATGTAGTATCCATCTCGCGAAATATCGCACGTGCCGCCGCCATCCAGACAGCGGTGCTTCTCTGCTTCGGCGACACAGTTGAAGGAGGATGTAATGAGAGCGCTTTTGAGATCTTTTTCTAACGGAGCAGAGGTCGGTGGGTGGCAATTTGCAACGGTGAAATAGTCGACGAATTTGAGGATGAAGAAGCGGGGGAATGTACCGCCTAGGTTTGAGACACTGTGACAAACGTTAGCTGACCACTCTGGCATAATATAAAGAGATTGTTGGAGCATACGTCGCAAGCAAGGTCATATAGGTACCACCAATGGCTGGGTCGGCGATCTTCGCATGGAAAGCTGAGATGGCGACAAACATGACTGTGCTAGTAAAGGTGGAGAAGATGTGAGAGGCGATCACTGTGAACAAATACCAAGGCTGAACGCCGTCGGCGGGGAAAACCATAACCACAAGTTGGGCTAGACAAGCTGCGACAAGGCGACCAATAAAGGCCCAGCACCAGACGTGGATTGGGGGATTGGAGGTTGACCAGCGGCCAGCATAGTAGCCTAGACTGATTTCGAAAGGGAAGTCGATGAGAACCGTGAGGGCCAGGTCTTCCTGACTGAAACCCTTGTCAATGAGCTTGAGGTTCGTGACGGCATCGTTGGCTTGGAAGCCAATTTTAGCGATGAGGTGGATTATGATGATGCTTTGTATGTTTCTGAGTTTGAGAACGCCGAGCATACTTTTGTAGACTTCAAGGATGCCGTCTCTTTCCTTGGTTTTGTCTTCTTTTTTTAGGATGGCGAGACCGAGGGTTACGAACAGGTAACCCCAGCCCCAGAAGGTAAGGTAGCCGCCCAAGGTCATGACGCCTTCTGTGCTAGGCGTAGAGCGGAACCAGCGGTTGGCGAAGTCAGGGGAGTTGAAGGCAAGGAAGACGGTGTAGGAGAGGAAGTGGCCGCCCGTAAGACCTACGGTCTGCGCGGTGGAGGCGTAGGAGAGGTTTTGCGGGGAGATCAATGTGAGAGCCCACCCATCGACTGCAATATCCTGAGTCGCGCAAAGGAAGACCAGGAAGAACCACCACCACGTAAACGACCACACGCCTGAACCATCGCTTGCACCGGCAGCAACCATCATTTCTTTGACTCTTCCCCCAAGATATATCATCCCTATACCTGAGCACACCTGGATAGGCATGATCCAACTCTTTCTTCTCCCCAGCCTTGGACTCCATACCGCATCCACGATAGGGCTCCACAATAGCTTCAACGAATACGGGTATGATGCCAATGTGAAGACCCCAATTTGTCCGTACGAAAGATGTTGTTTTAGGAGGAAAGGCACAGACCCAGACGCCAATCCCATGGGTATCCCTTGTAGAAAGTATAGAAGCACCAAGAGTAAGAAATTCCGCCTGTCTTGTCGCGGCAGATCAAAGAAACTTGAATTCGGATTCGGCGTTGTGGGCGTCTGTGGTGGCTCATTGTCGAGGGTGAAGCTCTCCCTGCTCATAAGATGGGCGGTTTGCGAGGCTGCGGTTGGGGACTCGATAGAAGGGTGTTTCCGCCGCATCTCAAGATGAGAATCCATGTTCCCGTTGCTGAAGCCGTTCGGGCCTCCCGACGATGTCGACGAGGGCCGGTCTGGCTCTTGTTGAGAAGGCTTCTGAAGTTTGCGTCCCATTGGAGAGTCGTCTGAGTCGAAATGGGAGTTCGATGGAGTAGTCAACGCTCGAACTTCTTGGCTGTCAAGATTGACTGGTGAAATGGGTTGCGGAAGTCTTCGGGAGCTCGATCCTGTGCGTGTGTTTGTTCCCTGCTCTTCAGTATCGACCACTGAGATCTGGCGAGTCGATTCCTCAAGATCTGGCTCTCGAAAGTATGATCTGAGCGGCTCTAGTTCTATCTGATTGGGCGACTGGTGGAATGGTAGATCAGTAGGTTCCTGTTGCTGGATTTCCGGTTGTAGGATATTGTAAAGGAAAGTATCGCCTGATGGAATAGGCATTCACGTGGCTAGAGATAAACTCTTTTCGAGCCGGCTCGAAAAGACTTGCGTCTTAGTCATAGCAGCTAAAAAGGGACGGTGA
This sequence comes from Evernia prunastri, assembly GCA_003184365.1. NCBI lineage: Eukaryota > Fungi > Ascomycota > Lecanoromycetes > Lecanorales > Parmeliaceae > Evernia > Evernia prunastri. The sequence continues at coordinate 46,334 of NKYR01000152.1, forward strand.
GTGGAGCAGAAAGGCTCTCTACTGCCGTCACAGACAAGGTTAACGGCGGATAGTCGTTGTGGACACGATGCTTCTTCCCCTGATCACGTGACTTCGCGATGCCAAGAGTTTAAGCGCGTTTACTCTTTTGATGCTCAAAGCCTCAGAACTTACTTACTTTAAATCTTGGTCAGGAACCTCCGTTTCATTTGATAATGCGCTTCACACGTGTCATAGCTTCTAAGCTTGCCAAAGTCATGCAAGTATGAGGGCTAGAGACTCTGATAGCCTGACAGTAGTACCGTTATTTGCATTATCCGAGCGCCACTTGGCAAAGTAACAATAGGATTGATTAAGATAAATCTCATCTTTAGCTGCAAACACTTTACGCCGGGGTTAGCTGCTACTCCACTAACTCAGGTACTGAACAGGGTCAGTCTGACAGTCACATTGCAGACTCCTTCCGCTATCAAGGAATCAACCATGGATCATTTTGCAGGAGTCACTGCTGAAATCATCTCCAACGGCCAGGCCCAGAATCTTTACGACGACCCTGACGGAGCTGAAGTCGACGAGAGTCATGCGCGGCACCACTACGTCGAAGCAGTAGCTGGGTCTACTTTTCAGGTGAAGGTCAACCTGTCGTCTCAATTCAACTTCTTCAAAATGAAGCCTGAGCATGCTGTTGCAATCACAGTCAGTATCAATGGTAAAAGCTACAGAGCGCGGGTCATTGTTTATACCAAGAAACGCCTTCTGGAGTTATTCTCCAGGGGAAAGCCCGGTGGTCATACTTTCACGAGTCTCAAGCAATTCTGCCCAAAGACTGGACAATGGATGCGGAGTGACTATTGCTTCGGAAATCTCGTCATAAGTATGCGCAGCCTTTCAGTCTGAGCCAAGAAGCAACATTGATCTAACAAAGACCTTAGAAGAGGCTCCGGCCTCTAGTCTCTCCGTGAAGCAAGCTCAGGACCTCGGCAAAATACAAGTCACTGTCCAACGCATCACATTAGAGAAGCTTCGAAATGGATACATGTCAAGCACAAAACCCATCGCAATGATAAACGAGGTCCCAGAGAAAGCGTTGAAAGGCCGACCCATTGACATCACCATCAGGTAAAGCGGGCCAGAGAAATCTCTAGGGTGTTCACGTGCTGAACATACCTAAAATAGTTTGGCAAATACCCGTCCTGCTTCGGAACCGTCCGTCCACACCGTGGCCCATAAGAGCATCGGTGGAGAAGCAGGAAAGCCTCTGGTATTCAACATTTACTACAGATCAAGACGTAGGTGCCGAATTTTCGGTCTCTCCATCGCTCGGTTCTAATTTTTTCATAGATGCCCTACAGGTGCTCGGATGCATACCACGAAGTCCTTTGCCAGAAGTGAAAACTCCCGAGCATCAGGCTACCGCCCCCGAAGATATTATCCAGGAAGTGCGAGACCTCCGCGTGAGTCCTGATTCTAAGGTTCCAGATTTTCGAATGGAAACTGACGTGACTACCCGTGTACAGGCTCGGCTCGCTCTCTTGGAACGCGGCCTCAATGTTAAATCCGAGCCGTCGAGCGCTGCCCCTAGGGTGAAGAGGGAGCGCGAGGAAGAAGATAACGAAGGTGCCCGTCAACGACGTCGGACTTCTGTCAAAATTGAGCATGTCGACCTTACCGACGACTAGATCGGAAACCAGAAAGTGACTTCCATGTGAGGACATACTGTGGCTGTTCACTGCCGCGGATTCTCTCTAACTCCGGAGAACTAATGGTCTCAGGCGTGGGTGGATCATTTAATCAGTTGCTTATGGCTGGGTTGGGATCTCAGCAGGCGATCTGAACGAGCGTGAGATACCCAATAAAATGACCTTGAGATGAGCGGCGGATCCAAGGAAACAATCTGGGTATTGGTAGCTAGCCAGTCGCATATCGCACAGACAATGGAACTTGAGAAATAAATAACGTGAAAGTCAATCGTCATGATGACCCCTCGATACATTGAATACCCGATGGTTACTGACACTATCCACGAACGTCGCAATGAATCTATAGATAACTCGATCAGGCTGTTCTCATGAGGACTTGACTGATAGGTATCCGTGCTTTCTTCCGTCGTTGACGAATGGGACGTTGGAAATTTCCGTGACACTGGATCAGGAGATTATGGTTGGGTTGAAGGATGACGCGTGGTTGATGTATGTGTTGTGGGATCATAGATGTAGTCGACTTTCTGAACAGAAATGCAATAAAGTATTCCGAAGAGAAGGAGTGTACGTAAAGATTTTGGTATGCATATCACATGAGGACGAACATCGAAGTTGTATTTGTAAGCCTGCGACAAGGGCAGTCAAGACGATACGGTGACTTTAACATGAGGACAGTAAACGAAATGACCTCCAGAATGAGCACGATGGCGCGAAAACCCTACAGCGTGTAAGCAGGGAAAGCCCTGCTATCGGAGCAGGCGACGAAGCTCCTGCTGTCGGACAGACACGGATAGTAGCTAGGGGAGGCTGTCGGAAAGAACTAGCTCGTGTGGCTCATGGAGACTAGAGCGGAAGACTTACATGGACGGAGGGTAGTCACGAATATCCTGCTGGCATAGCAAGTCTACGGGAACCCTGCAAGTCGACAGGCACAGAATACCCATGGATTAGTGGGCACACGGAAGCCCTGATAGCAAATCAGTCACACGGAAATCCTAGGGGATGTGGGCAAGGAAGACTTGCGGCAAGAGGCAAGAAAGTCTGCAACGGGTAGACGATCTCCGGAGGCTCCTCATATGGTTTACAGATTTTTCTAAACGCGTTCTCTGTGAGCTCTCTGATATTACTAAAGAAGACAAAAGTCGATCACGTGTAACGGGAGACGGCTGGGATATGCAAACTACCCATCTAAGGCATCCAGGTTGTTAGTCCAACATACGTACTTTGAACATGACTAAGGCCTGATAACGAAACCGAGTGGAGCTCAAATCAAACGGGTGACTTTTCTCGACTCGTGTGCCACATCCACTCATTCCAATTCTCGTTGCGTCGCGCATAAAGATGAAGGCACCCCCAGAGTCCGAGTGTGATGGCCATGAACGGCAAGCTTAGATAGAGCCAAACGTTTAAGGCGTCTTGCTGGTAGACTTTCTTTCCGTCGGACCAGTGTACGATGTCCGTGCTCATGAGAGTCTATATACTATATCAGCGAAATCTGTGCTTGATTAAGTTCGCCTATAAATCTTTGTTCCTTGGGTCTTCAGGATGAACGACTACCGTTTCTTCAAGAGCCAACCGATTTTCCTTCTTTTACTCAGTGTGGTGTCTGGGCAGCTTTTCGTCAAGAGCAATGGGCATTCTGCGCCTTGACACTTGAATACAGCATGGACCTCCATTTTGGGCCAGACGATATCCTTCCCATCAATCACAAAGAAGACATTGCTAAGGATGGCAACTCTAATACGTATAAAATCATTGTCGACAGAGATTATGATAAGCTCGTCCCATCGGGGCATGCGGTAGGATAACCCTTCTCTCCAATGGAATGTACATTGCTCACGAACAGTAGAACTATGATCACCGACACCAGAACACCTACGTACTGAAAACATATCAAACCGCAGACGCCCAAACCTACTATGAAACCGAGCGAGATGCCTTCAAAAGGCTCAAGGACGATGGAGAGCCTCCTTCGAACATCATCGGCTGCTATGGTGGCTTTGTTCGCCAGGAGACTTACAACATCATTTTGGAATACGCAGATCTCGGAAACCTTGACAATTACATGAAGCAAACACCACCTCCGTCGACAACACAAGAGAAAATGACCTTCTGGGAGAACTTCTTGGCTGTAATCATCGGCTTGGTCAAGATTCATGGCGAAGGCGAAGACGATCCTGATATACTTCAAATATTGCTTGGGTACGTGATGTGCATATTGTAAACGGTCCAAGGCTTATGCGTTCAGTTGGCACCAAGATGTGAACCCGTTCAACATTCTTGTGAAGCGTCGAGGGGCTGGAAAATATGACTGTGATTTCAAACTCGCTGATCTTGGTTTGAGCCATTTCGAGAAGCATATATCCGACCTGCGCAACGTCTCTACCCAATAGAATTTTGGCACCAGAGCATATGGTATTCACTGTCCTGGGCTATCGCCAAAATTTTGGCTCTGCTAATCTTGTTTTCAGCAGCCCCAGAAGCTTGGAGATATGACGAGAAGTTACAGAGATGTAACCTCAAAGTCAAACAGAACGTTGATATTTGGTCCCTAGGCTGTGTGTTCAGCGAGGTCGCCACATGGGTAAATAAAGGCTGGGATCAACTCGCTGAATACCGGAACCGCCGCATACAGGAGATGGAACAGAAGACAGGGAAGAGACAAGATTGCTTTCATGATGGATTTGCTGTTTTGACTGCAGTCGACCAATCCCACGACGACATAATCGATAGCCGCCGTGCGAATGATACCATTACGCCTGAGGTTGTACACAATATAATCCGTGACATGCTGCTGGTCAAGGAAGAGCAGCGGCCGCAGGCACGCTTCACATACCACAAGTCACAACGAATTATCGAGGATGCCAACACCAAGAAGAGGCGTAGTCAGGGTCCAGCTTTGGTTGCGGCACATGAGGTTCACGCAAGACCAATCGACGTGCGGAGCCCGCCACTCAAGGACCCGCCAAACTTCCCACCTAACCACGAACGCCACGGGTCTGGTGAATCGACACTTGTTCAAAGGCTATATAGTGGTCCAAAGCTACGGGTTCCGGAACGCTCGCCATACCCTGGGGACAACGGTCGAGTGTTCGGGGTTTCATCGCGAGAGAGCCGGCAGTCTCATCTGCATCCTGACTATCATGATGAGACGTATGAGCAAGGCACCTCCAATGTTGCACATTTACCTCCACTGCAACCTGAGTCTGGGCATTTCAGCTACTCTAACCGCCGCGATCGCGGCCGCTCCTCCTCACATGATCGCTATTATCAATCGCAGGAAGCGCATACCATTTATCCTAACATCAAAATCAAAGAATCAGGACAACCTACTTATTACAGTGACTCTCACGGCGATCCGAGCGAAGCGAATCCCATGGCTGGCCACAATCAGGCTTCACGTGGGCGGAACATGCAAAATGGTTCCCTTCAAGCGCTCTCCTATTCAGCGTCTGATACTAACCAGGAAGACCCTTTTCGAGACAACGCCAGGAGAGAAAATTCGCATGCGGTAGTCTCGAGATCCCTTACAGAGCAAAATCGGACTCTGTACACGCCACATCTTATTCCCGCGGCCCCTGAGAACCGGAAGGTAGGAACGCAACTTCCCGAAATGTCTGTCTCTGAAGGTCTTAGCCTGAAGAGGAGCGGGCACCGATTCCCACGCGAAGACCTCTTCATGGGGCTCCAGGCACGGGATCATGTGAGCTAAGGCCAGTTCTCCACATGAGGGCGTGCTAACTCTACCGCTAGGTATTCCTTGTTGACAATGCCGAATCCATGAAACCTTATCGCAACGAAGTCAACATGGTCCTTGAGTTATTGTGGGCCATGGTAGCGAAGCATGATCCTGATGGTCCTGACCTGTATGTTAGCACGGATATGAAGAGACTGAAGCCGAAGACCGATATTCGAATGTTGCGAAAGCTAGAGAGCAGACCCGCCAAGGGTGTACCTGATATAAGACACTGCTTTGGTCAGATCATCGAGAACTATCAAAATCAATTTGGGACAAGGACTATCAAGTCCAGAATTCGTCATCCTTGGAGGGCTACTGCGATAAAGGGTCCCCGGAAGTTGAGTCTTTATGTACTCACAGATGGGGTGTGGGAAACGAGAACAGACCTCCGTCAAGTGATCCGGACCTTGGTGGACCATTTGATTGAGCACATACTTGCCAACAAACAAATCGGCATACAGTTTATCCGATTCGGTAACGACGAAACAGGCATGAAGCGACTGGAAACGCTAGACTCAGAGCTCAGTCTCGACTTGTAAGTGGTCATTACTCCTTCCTCCTTACTCCGCATTCTGCCTGTTCCCAGGCCTATCATTCACCCGAATGCCTTCTAGAGTAATGTCAGTTGTCAAGACGATTAGTGACATAACTCACAGGGACGTAATTGACACCACCCCTGCAAATGGTAACGTTTGGAAGATGTTGCTTGGCCCCGTCAATGACACGTACGACGATGATCCCAGTGATGAAGAGGATTTTAAGGAGAATAAGATGCCCCACGGGCATCGAATCAACAATGCTACGCTCGTTGGAAAAGGAAAGGCCAAAGACCGTTGGGGCTGATTGATCCCTCCATGTAAGACCATGACACAAGAGAACAAATGTGACTAAAGTCGCAGCGAAGCGTCCACTTCCTATAGACACAGCATCACGTTCCTGCTGAATCTTGTGAAGGCGACTTCTTGACACGCCAACTATTCGATTGGACAAGAGTGGCCATACATATCACTACTCAGTGCTTTGGACTACAGTCATGCTAAGCGCCAAAGCGTGCGGACCTTGCATAATTACGCTGAGCTGGATAATAATGGATAGCCATAGCTTAGGGCGACGTTAGTTAGCAGATGGGTCTGATTTCCCCTGGATGAAGATGTGTGCAAACGGTTCTGTTGCATCTTTCAATACTGTTGATATAGGCACGGAGATATCTTAGGGGGGAGATAAAGGAATCTGTGCAAAAGGAGCAGGCCTGGGACGCGATTGCGAGGATACGCGGCGTGGGAAGGAATCTGGAGATGTCTCGCTCTTGGCCGTGCTGTTTCAAAGAGCTCTGCGACGAGTGTTTGGTACGAAGGTTGCCGCATTGCATTGATGAAGAGAAACCGCTCTGGGCATTTACGTTTAGATCGGGTTCACAAGTAGACAGATGAGCCTTGGATTCTTAGATAAAAGCGCTAAGATGTATGAGTCCAACTGATGTTCATGATATTCACCATTTGAGAGGCTTCAAGGAGCTGTGCTTGGGGATTCAAACGTTATCCATCTCTGCTCTCATCGCATTTGAGAAAGTGGCCTTTACCCGAGCGCAAAACGTTGACGTTTACTGCTGCGCGTTGTCACTATAGCCAGAGAGCTATGATCTCGGGTGCTGAATGTACAGTCGATTGCTGGTGGATAGGGAAGGAGCTCAGCGGGCGATCGGGACGAGCGTGAGATACCCAATCAATTACGTTCAGATGAGCAGTGGAGTTCAGCAATAAATCTGGGTGTTTGTAGCATGCCTAATCAGTTGCATATCGCATAGGCAACGGAGCTTAGCAAATGAGCAATGTGAAAGGGAATTGTCATGGTGACCCCTCGATATGTTGAAGACCGGGTCATTACTGGCACTATTCACGTACGCCACGATAAATCTTATAGATACCTCGACCTCAAAGCCTGACTAATCGTACTCATCCTACTCGCCATACTCCCATGCGTCATCTCATTCGCCAGGTGTTCCTCCAACGCGCTCTGCGTGACGCTCGCATCGTCCAGATCGCTGAAACTGCTCCCCATGCTCGGCGTCCCTTCGCTACCCTCCCTGGCCAAACGCCTCTGCCGGGGCGAGAGTGACGAGAGCGGGTTCTGCTGCTGCTGCGGTGGGCGGTTCTGCGACTGGGGCTGCGACTGCGCGGATGAGGAGGACGAGTGGGCGGTCTGCGGCAGCTTTGGGGTTCTGGGTTTCGTGGGAGGTGCGCGGGGCGGTCGGTGCCGGGGGGGTCGATTATTCGGGGAGACTTTGAGGGTGGGGCCGGGGTCCGCGAGCGCGGGTGGGGTGATGGGGCGGGTGTCTGAGAAGGGGAGGAAGGGGGGGGAGTCCTCGTCTTCTTCGTCCGCGTCGGACAGAGGGTTGAGGGGCGCTTTGGAGGAGGAGTACCGTGGTCGACGGACGAAGGCTCGGCTGCGGGACATTGGGTGGGGGGCATCGTCCGATGACGAAGAGGAGGACGAGTCGCTGGCTATGGCTGACGGGCTGGCTTCTCTTCCGAATGGACGCTGCTGTTGTTTCGGGGATGCTTCGACGGATCTGCCGGAAGCTTCGCGACTCCGGGCTCGTTGGGCAAAAGTTGAATGCCTTTCCGTAGGCGTTCGTGGTGACGCTGGGGTTTGTGTGACGGTGTGGGTTGAGGCTGTTCGAGACGTTGGGCCTGGGAAAGAATAGTGAGCAACAATTGTGGTGGAAATAACGACAAAAACGTACGCCGTGCCATTCGCGGAATCTCCGCACTTGTTTCACCATGGGATGGTGTACGCTCTTTTGCTCTATGTGACAGTGAAGACGGTGCTCGCGATCCTGAGTGCGACATTAGCAAAAGTGAGACTATCCATCGAATAGTCCTTACCTCCACTGCCTCCCCTGTTTATCGTGTATCCTCCTGCTGTACCGCTACCCGATATAGAGCCGGGTGTTGGTGACGCACCCGACGAAAGTCTTTTCGCTTTCTGCAGCCCAGCTCTGACCTGGGACAGTTGTCTTTCGTACAGCAGTGCTGCCTGTTGGGATAAGAACGGGAGTGATACATTGAATCGGTCAGCACTGAACGAACAAATCAGTACTGGTCCTTCGCTTGCTGTGCTGAGGCTTAGACGAACGTTGCATGCCCTACATTGCCAGTCAGCACCCGCCAAAGGCATCTATATCTCTCCACAGGTCTCACAGTCTATGTCTCGCCCTTTTGCGGTAGCTTTGGATAGCAGATCCGAGAGCTCTCGATCTTTGCTCGCATTCCAGTCCACCTGCTATGCATCAGCGTCGTTTGCGCCATATCGCAGAAACGGAGAAGCTCACGCTTGGTGGGTCAACAAAGTCGCCTCGAGGGAAGGGAAGTCGAATGAAGACGGTGTAGTGGACATTTTCGAATTCGTTGGGTGACTGTGGCAGGTCCTCATCCGTAGTTTGAGCCATATGTCAAGATAAATTCCACGAATACCTCTGGGTCGAGTTGAAGGATGGAAGTGAAGCATCGAAGGGTCCACAGATATGGCACCAGGTCCCTGCAGCTGCGGCTCCACACGGGAACTAAACTCAAACCGTATCTTGGCTAGCGCCGGCTACTCTATTTGCTAAGGTAAGGTATCGTCGGTATGTACTGTAACGTTCATCAGCAGTCAGCCTATGTATAGGTAAGAGGCTACATGTTGAGAGAACTCGGACGGAGCCAAGATAATTTGGGAGTCATCGTTACATTCTTTGTAAAGTTCTATCGTCCTACTTGGGTTCCGGGTGTAGATCTAGGCTTCATCTTCTGGGAGGATTCGAGCAGGGATTCGAGCATTATTGCGCGGCGAACCTGACCCTGAATAAAGAAACTTAAGAGGGATTCGAAAGGAGTAATCCGAGAAGGTTGGCGTACCCAAGAACTTCCTTACCCTCACCTTTCGTCGAGGATAAAATCAGCTACTCCCCGGCGTCTGCATTGTTTGGTCGACCACGATCGTCACCCAGGCTATCATCAACATGCTACTAGACATTACGATCATTTATCTTCCTATGCCACTAGTTTAGAGACTACAGATGACTCACCGAAGGAAGACTATCCTCGCCACAGTACCTGGTCTAGGCTCTATACATGTATCTGCGCGGGTGGTATCCTCATAATCAATCAATGTGTCACATAAAGCGTCCGTGTGATTATTATCCTTCGAATCGTGCTTGCAGTTCAAGCGAATTTTGATTACCCCATGTGCAGTAACGTCAAAGTCTCCATAACCGCAGTCTTAGAGCCCGAACTTTGCATGATAATGGCTCCCCTACGAGTATCCATGTTCCCTGCCATCTTCAAGAAAACGCGGGACCGTAAGTGTGAGCAAGTTTTCAAAAAGCTGCAAGCCAAGCGTAGCCTGATGATCAATGAGGGTTGTCAAAAAAACAAGGCCGCCGTCATTCTGCAAGGCTGTAGGCCTGTATGGGAGGGGCTGCGCACTGTGGTAATCAAGTTGCTCAATTTGCTCAAGCGCAGCTATTTGTGTGATCGAAGAGACATTAGCAAGGTTGCAGCGAATGCGCATTCAGGTTATGCACAACTCCCGCGTACAACTTCATTTTCTTTCCTTTACTCTTTTTCTGTCACCGGTTGGCAGACGCTAGGAATCCCACGGAAGGATTCGACCTGACTGATAAGGAAACTTGGAAATTGTAATAGAATAGTAATGCTATCTTCTTCTCCTAGGGAGCTGGAAGTCCAAGCTATTTGTCATTGATCACATAGCGCTTATCTCAATCAAAGTCGCTTTAGGGTAGGTTAGAACTTCCAAGTCAGAGTTCGATGGCAAAGATGTTGCGAAAGGCCACATCCTTTGGCCCCTAGTCTAGATTATCTGACGTGGATCTGCATTTTTTATGTCACAAAGCTTTGAAAGACTCAGGAATACGGCCGGGCTGGTCAAGAATCTGACGAGGGTGAATGGAGCCCGAATCAAACTACGTACAGTACTCGTAAGCGGGTATGTAAGCCAAGAGAGGGGCTAGTTGTATTTAATTTTACCCTTCTAGCTCTTTGTTGCTGTTGTGATGTGGTGTATGGAGGATTGATTGTTTTTCTATGGAATGGTGTGAAGGCTACTTTTATGCCTGAGAAACACGCTAATTTGCCACATGAGGGGTATCAACACATGGAGTGCTGCATCATTTCCAACAGTTGCTAAGGTAGTCCTTAGGCTCCAAGATACATCGGATATATTCTTACATACCACCAACGGAGACAAATCGTCAAAGACTTGACATTCAACAGAATGTTCTGAAGCACTTGGACATCACCGCAGATAATTACACCACACACTAAAAGAGAATACGGGTAGCTTTGAACCCAAAGTGTGGTTGGGGCCTTCCAAGTTTCGTCTTCTTCGACATCGAACAACACTCTTTGACCAACATCCGGTATGACCGTCGCCCTCAATGTTCAGAATAGCAGGATACCAAATTGAGAGCCTGGTCTAGTGTGAGCAGATGCAAGGCTTCGTGTAGCCGCGTGTCATCTCGCCAAATCTTGAATAGATCGAGAAGAGTCCATTCTCTGTGCTGTTGCCCCGCCCTTCGAGACTGCGCATCATGCATTACCTTCCAAGCCGAGCTGAGAGCAAGTGAACAGAATGAGGAATCGACTATCGCGCGAGCAGATTGCACAGCCTCATGTAGCTGCACGCAGCCTTGCGGAAGCATGACAGCCCTTTTTTTTTTCAGCAGTGCAGCACACCATCATGTTCGCTGGCTGGTGTTCCCCCTCGCATTTCGCTCGAAAAGGTGGGATCAACTTTGAATCTCGGGCTCTTACATGGCATCTGGGGCGCACGGCCGATCCGCAATGCGAGGTAAGGCGGACTGTATACCTGACCCTCGTTTCGTCCATATTTTGACTCTTGACTTCCTAGATTCTTGACAAGAGAGATTTCTTGACTTATCCTTGATAATTCCTCGACTTACTTCTCATTTGCAATGATGTCTTTCAATAAAATGTACATCTTTGTCTGGAGCTTTTTATTCTCTGGAAAAGTCACAGCGGGGCCAGGATATTCCATGCACTGCTGTAACATAGCGCTACAGACATTGGCTTTTCTTGATAAGAGTATACCCTTTGACGATTATAAATGTGGTCAGAAGTACGATGCCACCCTTCCACCTGCTCCACCTCTTCTAGTTCCCACCTCCTGGTGTCGCAAAGAATGTTCTGGATATGCGTTGTTCGCTCCTAGCGACACCAATGCTTGGGCGGTGCCCCTTATTCAATACATCCTACCCGCCGTCATTTTCAGTATGACTATCCCTCGAAGACTGGTGCTTTCACCGCCCAGATGGTTCTTCGACTTCAATATCAACCACATGAATGGCCTCATCAAAGCCCTTTTCTCTTTGTGCGTTGCAGGTGTCATTGTGACCCTCGACACCGCGGTCTGGGTTTTTATCATCATGATAGCGCCGGCACCGTTCATCTTCAGCGGCTTATCAGAAGTTGTGCTCGACTATAGGATCATACGGAATCTGATGAGTAGCCACATAGATCAGGGCAAAGATCAACCCGTGGGACTGGACAGGGCTCAAAGAGTTCAGCTTTTGACTGCTGTTCTGGCTGGGAACCTTGGGATAGAGGGTGTCCCAGCTGATCCTCAGGAAGAATTGGGGGCGGTCTTGGATATCAATAAGCATCCAGAAGAAGTGCAATCAGGGTTGGAGGCAATGCTAGATTGTCAGTATCCGTTTGGAGCTGCCGTGGGAGCCCCTATCCTGCTTTATATCGGGTCTTTCGTATATACACTGGCCACGATCCGCAACTCTGACGGAAATAAAGAAACGGCAAGAGCTCTGGCATTCGGAATTTGGTGGATGAACATTGTGCATGTCTCGGCCATTAGTGGGTGCTTGTTGGCTAGCAACAACCCCAGCACAGCAGGGGCGATCGCCAAGCTGAGACGCGTCATAGTCGGACTGCAGGCGCGGCTGATTTACGCCGACAAGCGATCCGAAATGGAAGACAAGATTCAAGCTCGGATAGAGGCATTGTCGAGGCTCCCTCTGAGCTATAAGGCGCGCTACGAACCTGTCTGGATGTGGACGAGAGGTAAAAGCAAAGCTGGCTGGCTTCGACGCACTTCTGCCTGGGAACAGCATTGGTTCCGCGAAAAGGTCGAGATGACGGTCCTTGGCTGGATGTTTCTCGCTTTTGTGGCCTTCTCACTTGTCTTATTCCCCTGCGCACTCGCCTTCTGGATTGAATACTCGACGCCAGCGAGAGGCGTAGGCTGCCGGTCATTGACCATTTTGGGTATGTACATCACCGAGAAGACGCTATCCTATCCTTTCCTACAACGTTTCGGTTGGTAGAAGATGTTTTGAGGGAGCGGAAGTTTTTCCGCCTTTATACCAAAGCTGTCCCATCACTCGGGCGAGTCGGGTTCCGTCACAAACTGTCAGGGCTAACTCATAATCAAACTCAAAGTCTACACCTCCGCTCAACTGACCTTCACCACCCTCTCAGCTTGGAGCCATTTCAAAGCCTCGCAAGACCGGAACTTCTGGGAAGCCCACCATTGGCTGGGTCGCTTGCGGCGCAAATGGGTCGGCGTCTCTGTTGCGGTCATTTTCCTCATTCCCGCTTGGGTGGCCGCAGTGTTTACCACGTTTGCCGGTACCCTCATGCAAATTACAGGCATCTTCCAGAATTGCGTGTGCGCTTCTAATGGATACTGGTCCTTCGGTTCTACTGCCACGGTCAACCTCGCCGCCGATACCGAAGCCGATAGAGATGCCAGTCTGCACTGGCAGAAAGCGGGCTACACCGCTCTCATTTTCTTAGCTGTCGTGACTTACCTAGGATGGTGGTGTCAGCGTTATCTGCGTGAGAAGTTCGTCGAACGAGTGAAGCACCTCGTTCCCAAGGAACCCACTGACGATAGTACTCATTCCAAAGTAATCGATCTGGGAAGGCGGCAAACTGTTGAGACCATCAAAAGCTCTGAGATTAGCACGCTCTGCGATTTAAGCGGCTCCTCGGGTGAGTGCTGCCTTCCAGATTGGCCTAGGAATTGCAAGTACTGACAGACATGCAGTTTAAAACATCAAAGCAATTAAGCAAACATGTATGGTAGAATAGCAGTGCCCTCTAGTTCTCCTTCTGAGATTAAACCGACTTCACTTCCTATATGGCACAGATATTCAAAGAAAAATTAGATAAAACTGTCAATGGAGAGACTTACGCAACGCAGCTTGTTACCTATAGATCCTCTCTGCTCTTCCGATCTCAGCCTTCAAGCACATTAGGGTCGACATGCACACTCGGCAATCTTGACTTCATAGCCATTAGCTGGCCCAGGGCTCTGCATGCCATCCTGAGGTCTAAAACCCTCACGTCAATACTAATTTCCTCCAACCAGGTTTCCTGGACTCATAGTTTGCAAGCTCACACCAGTCGATACTCACATTCTGCGCTCTTTTTTAATCTCTTGAACGCTGGTCTATTTACTCGAGAACAGAACTTGTATCAGATCTTTGTACGCGAATCAGCTTCTCTAGGCTGGAGCTGATACTCAACCCAGACAAATTGGCAATCGCTTACGACCTTATCTACAGCCAAGAAAGACCGCCGTTGCGCTACAGAAATCTGCGCCCAGAAAACGGTGCGGACCCAGTCCTTCCCCAAAAGCCATTACTTGCTCAAATACGAGACCACAGGACCACCAGGGAAACTCACAAATATGGCGGTGCGAAATTTCCTCTCTCTCCTTATAAGCCATAAAAGGACACAGTCCCAACCATCCAGCACCATCAATCGAAAGCTATCTCCACAACCAGCCAAAACGACCTTCACTCCCAAATCCTCCTCCCCTCCTCCAAAGTGAAGATCCCCAGCGCCCTCCTCCCCACCACCGCCTGCGCCTTCGCACTCGCCTTCGCATTCGCAGCCGCCGCCCCAACCCAGCTCCCGGCCCGCTCCACGGCCAGCTGCGCGCCGCTCTCGAACGTCCTGCTCCGCCTCGCCGACCCGGACACCTACCCGGTCCAGATCGACATCTACACGATCCGAGCCCGCCCGCTGCAGCTCGACGCCGCGCTGTCCTGCCCCACGACGGAGAACGGCGCCCTGGACCCCGCGCGGGGCGGTCCAACGACGTCTGCGAGAAGAACCAGGCGCTCAAGGACGCGGTCGAGGGGCTGACGTGGTCGTCGACGGGGGACAAGCGGCTGCGGGGCGGGGGGATTGAAGGCTAAGGTGCTGGAGTTGGGTAAGCTGATGGACTGTGCTACCGCTGGGTGAGTGTGAAGGCTTCTTTTGGGTAAGGGGGAAGGGGTTCGGGTCGCTGAAGTGATGCAGTTGACCGTCTTGATTCTAAGGGGAGGGAGGAGGAGGGAGGGGATGTTGCAGACGCCGTCTTTGTTCTCGCGGTGTCTTGGAGACTGGTGGTAAGGGTGAGGGCTAGGATGTCGGTGGGATTTGTCACAGCCTTTTAAGCTCCATGGGCCATCTGTTTGTAATCTTCATAGCCTAATCCACAGGGCAGCTGAAGTAGTACAGTCTGAACGCTCTAGTGAACGACGACAATCACTGGGATACTCTTGCTGAAGAATCTCTTACCCGTTGCTACAAACATTGGCAATGATGACGATTCGGACACCATGTTTCTAAATGTCGATCAACTTAGAGGGGTGACAACTCCCAATTCTACTTCAGGCGCCTCCACGCCTGTCTGCTGTTCTTTCGAGCAGAATTCAGAGCTATACAGATGTAGGAAACCGAGACAAAGTACTTCCATGCATGTGCAGCGATGACTAGGGCAATGAGACGACAAGCTTTTTCCGTGAGACCAGATTCCAGTCCTACCTCCCAGCTAATATTCAAGCTACAACCACAACATAAGATTTTAATACTGTGACTTCAAACCGAGATTGAGTTTATGATGCATTACGCAATAATATATGTCGCTTCCTGGGCTCAAAGGGTATCTGTTGCCACTTGCCAAGAGCCAGCCATCCCACTCGCAAGCTCAACGGGCTGGCGCGGTTGCCCCTGACGAGCGGGACTGCCCGCTATGACGGAACTGAAATCCATTATTTTGTCCGCGGAGACTTGGGGGCTGTTCTAACGGCTATCCGTAAAGTAACTGGTAGAGTATGTACCTACCTTGGATCATCTCTTTCAATGCTGTTCTCGATGCTTTCAGGTGGAATCATTTTGCATCATGTCACTGGCGGTCTATATTTGCCCCATTTTGTACATTATGCACGGAGCCTCGAGTGATGTGTCGTTGTCCGTTGTGGGTCGGACGTCTCTCGCGACCTGGGTATTTATTTACTGTCCTCTGGGTTGATGTTCACGCGACGCGCAGAGCCTTCACCGCTTATAGCACCTGTAATAATGATTTGCAACATGCACTGCCAGCTCACACCCAAAGCTAGCATGGTGCCGCGGACTCCTGCTTGCTCATAAAACCGTCCGAGCCGCCATGACTGCTGTAAACGTTCCTATTCGCTAGACTAATGGCAGGGTGCTGCAGGTTCATCACAGAACTTCCTCTTTACTACTGGTCTGTTCCCCACTGTATTGAATAGTCTCTGCCAGTACCTGCACATGAGGGCAAATTCATGATGCATCACGTAGCCTTGATATGGGTAAGTCCGTGGTGGCAAGGCGAGCGCTACCGAGGCGTGATCAAAACAACCAGGAGTCTTGATAGAGGTGTCTGTGCTTCCCCCTGCCCAAAAGTCGTGTCAATCTGAGCCTTCTGAGGACGAAGATTCCTCATTCATACTAACGACAATCACATTATCAAAAAAGATGAAGCAAATTGTGATTCTCTCATCTTGCTTTATCTTGCAGGGTCTGCGGTAGCGTGCCGGGCGGCAGCGTACCCCGGAGCCCGACCTGTCAAAATTTCTCGCCGACAACCTGTAAACAAAGCAAAAGCATCAATTTTATCAACCAATACGGCGCACTTTGACCAGTATAATTGCTCTGCTCACCTACAGCCTCATTATTCAACTGTCTCACTATTCGACTATATGTCCCTCCGCTGATCAGGATCACACAATTACGAGCAGGGCCGCAGCAAACAACCTGCGGTAATATGAAGCACTCACCCGCGATATTATCCCTGCGGTACCGATGTCTGGAGAAGCCACTGCAAACTTTAAGAATTCAATAAAGCCGCTGTCCGCTCCGTCATTGTCAGTCAAGTGATCGAAGCCACCGCGAGACAAGTCCGCCATGAACCCGCCTCCTCCTCCCCCACCTCCACCGCCTCATGGGCACAATGCTGGCAATCGAAACGGTCTTCCTGAGGGAAATTATGACATTTTTATAATACCACCACACTCGTCTGGCGGTGGCTTCCTCTACCTTCCGTCTCTGCAACCACACCTGAATAGCTTCCTGGCTGGCGTGGCCTGCACTCTGCTGGGTATTACCTTTTGGATCATTGTCTTACCAGTGTTTAAGGAATGGTTCTCAACGATAGTGGCCGGTGGTGGAATGTCCGTCTTTGGACTCTTGCTCGCAGTGGGATTTGCGGGCTGGGTTTGGGGGAATAGGCAGATACAGGCTGGAGGTTCCGGACAGGGAGGTACTGGTGGGGCCCCCAGGGCGCATATGCCTGGACACTCATCCGGAGGTCCCACATCTGGGTTTCCTCCTGGATTCACGCCAGGCCCAACACCAGGGTTCACCCCAGGTCCCGGATTCACTCCGGGTCCAAATCCCGGCTTCACTCCAGGATACACTCCCCCTCCAGAACCACGACCCCCACCTAAGCCTACCTGGCAACGAGCGAACCCTGCACCTGCCACTGGAGCGGCGAGAGAAGGGTGGGACAAGGTCAAAGAGGAAACAAGGAAAAAGGAGGAGACGCGGAAGAAAGTTGAAGAATTGCGAAAAAAGAGGGAGGATGATGAGAAGGAGCGAGTCAGACAAAGGGAAAAAGAGGCACGGGAGAGGGAGGTGCGGGAGGCACGAGAGAAGAGAGAAAAAGAGAGGGCACAGGAGCGAGAGCGAGCCCAAGAGAAGACACAAGAGCGAGCACGTCCGGCATCTCCCACTAAAGGACACCGACATCCAACCGCAAAAACCGCGACAGACGATGATGCCTATTCGTATAGGCCTTACGACGAGCCGAAACGATCTACCAAGACAGCTACCGCTTCGTCGATATATTCCGAGTCCTCATACGCACCCTCACAATCGACCAGTCGCACAACACCACCACCTTCTCATCGAGGCCCGTACCGCAGCAAGGACCCTGACAAGATCGTCCTCAAGGGCGTCTATTCATTTGATAGCACGTTCACAAAGGTTCCAATCTCTAAATTGGTCTCTGGAGTGGGCGTCGTAACAGATGGTCTCATCCTCCGAATCACTACCGCAGGTTTCTTTATCGACGACGACGTGAGAGGCGTTCCCCAGCGGGAATGGGATGTCCAGGCATGGACCTTGAGTTTGGTAGAGGTATGGTGTCCCCACTTACACGCGTTGGGAGCAAGTTCTGGCTCTACTCCTGCATCGCAAAATGCTTCCACTGGCTCTTCTGGATTTTTCGGCAAGAGGTGGTCTTCCAAAGCTCCTACCAGTGAAGAGTCCGACTCATTCCTTGAAGCGTCTTCGGGTGCTTGCAAACCATATATGTCTGGGTCTTCAATACGTACAAAATCTGACGGCAGCGGTCTATCACAGAGCGGCGAGTTTAAAGGGTTGCACGTTCTTAGAACGAGTAAAAGAGACGAGAAAGGTAAAAATTACGTGTTCATCTTGCAAGAAGAAGAGGGTTGGAAGGTCGCAGTTGGGCTGCAACGACTCAGGAGAGGGCCGCAAGTCAGAACATTAGGGGTGAGTGGCATGGCCATCAAAGAAACGAAATCAATTTTGGAAAACCTGGGCTGGACTTGAAGTTGACCAGGAAACGACAAGGGGTCGTTTGGAATGCAAGGCACCAGCACCTATCTTCACGTGGCACATATTCACTTTCAGATTTCCGGAAAGGTTTCTTTCCATATGGAGATACGTCGTGCTCGAACGTGTATATATCCACTCCTCGATCTTTTTCATCACAAGCGGAGCACAGCATCAGCACAGCATGAGCGACGGAGTTCACATTTGATCGAAGGCATTCGAAATCATTTCTCATACCCCTCACATTTGGCGAAGCGTGTTTGATGTACATACAAGACAATTCTGATGGATTGAAGCCAATCTCTTCGGATTTGGACATTCAGAAGCGGAGACGGAACATAAACCAATGCATACATATATTGGAAATAAGAACCTTGTTGACTCAACTCTAGAAGCCTTTCCAGCTATACACATGCAGGGGAGTAGATTATGCCACACCTGCTATCATCTGACATACCGCATCAGAAAATTGTGAATTAGTTCGTTCTATCGGAGACTCTTTACTAGAAAAGTCATGCCGGGCTGCTGGTAGATGGTGGTTCTCGTCTTCTCACCCTTCCTTCGAACGCCATTCTCCTGCGCAGAACCTGTGTCCGCTCCTTCCAGGCACGCCCGGGTCGGCAATGTGCGCTTCGCTGCTCAGAAAGAGATCCACGTCTTCGAAGCTGGGACCATGGATAAAATACCTCGTCTACGCATCTTATCCACAGGTTTTTGTCAAACTGAAAAGCCGAGTCAAATGTTGTCAGTTTGTCAGTTGTCCTTACCATGTGACTCGCACTGGCGGCGTTCCATATGAATTTTGGTGACTCTTTAAGTGCATCGCAATTATGCGAAGACGATCTGACGTTGTCGGTCATGCAACTCGCGACGGTGAATACCTACCGCGTTTTGCGGTTCCGTTGCCAAGCTTGGCAGAAGTTGTCAAAGATGTATCAACGACACAAATTTTTCTCATGCAGCTTTGCGTAGGTACATATGTTTTGTATGCGTGAAAAGAAAAAGGCGTGCGGGAGGTGCAGGGGCCGCCAAAACTTTTCTCAGCCCTATGATTTTTCCGTTTTCCAGCCTCCTCGTCCAGTCTCTTCCCGCCACCTCACCAGCACGCCAGCCTCCGCCAACAGCAGATATGTATTACTCCTTTGCTATCAGCTCTAGTAGGATGTCATCCAGACTTTATTCCACATTCCAACGGCTATACGGTAGCTATGAATCTGGGCGATTCCAAGCTCCGCTATGTTAATACCAGCACTCCTCAACTTGTACACGCAAACTCCAAACAGTCTATCACAGCATCCGATGACTACTATTCCCTTACCTCCGAAGGATCAAGCAATGATGACCGAAATGTCACCCAGCGATACCAGACACCGCCATTGCGCATGCGATCGCCTGACCCAAGTCGAGACGCTCTGCAATCCGAAGCAACAACCCCCACCGCTGCGCCGGTAAAGCACAAGGACCCGGGCGACGATGAGAGACCGGAGTTACCGATGAGAAACGAACAACGGATTCCAAGGAAGCCTGTATCTTCATCCTCATCAGAGGGTACAGTCATCCGAAGACCAGTCAGCGAAGTCATTAGTCCACCAACCCCTGGAGTCGACGACACACCATATATTCAGTTCGCAATCGAACAGTTGACTCGGGATGAGGAAGTGGCAGGCCCGCGACACCCTGGCAGTTCAGAAACCTATCCAGTCGAGCGGATCATACCCGATGAGGGTTTGGGAAACTCTGGTTCCAGACAGCAAAGGCAACCTCTTCGCCCACAAGACAGGAGGACGGAAACGCCTCGTAAGTTGTGGTCGATTTATCCTCAACCCACACGAGCGCTCTCTAAAAGCATTACAGCAACAGAGAACATTCTACAATCCGCACATCTGGCAACCGAAACCTTCAGACACCCCAAGCTCAACTTCGTTCCTCACTCTCTACGATTCGTATCTCTCGGTGCCTTCATCTTATGCTGCCTCCTAATGCTCGCGGCCCTCCTCTTCTGTGCCATCTATCCCTACAGCCACCCCGGCTTATGGCAATACGACGGCACCGGCACAAGCCGCTATTTCCTTTTCGAATACCTACCTCCACTTCTTGCAAGCTTCATTGTCATCTGGCTTCAAATCATTCAATGCGCGATACACCGAGTGGCACCGTTCCTTGTACTATCCTCTGGCGCGAACGTCGAAAATTCTGGAGTTCTACACGACATGGCGCTTTTTCCCTCTAATTATTTGATACCCAATCTGTCATTTTTCAAGCACCGAGAGCCTGTGCTAGGCCTGTGCTCTTTAATCTTTTGGCTCGAGCTTTTTACGATACCCTTGCAGAGCTGTTTGTTTCAAACGCGATACTACACCCCAGAGGATATTTGGAGGTGGACATCTGTGCAATCAATCGCATGGACCTTGTTTGTTCTTTACCTGCTACTGCTCGTAGCACTTGTTCTTTTAGTGCTACGCTTTGCACGTCGCCAAACCGGTCTTAAATGGGACCCCGTCTCCCTAGCAGATCTATTGTCACTCTTCCATCGATCGAACTTCCTATCGGACTTTGCGCGCTCGGAAATGCATTCTTCTATGCCCCAACACACAGCGAAGCATCTCAGGCTCGGCTACTGGAGTACATCGAAGCGGGCAGGCGAAGCATTCTACGGTATCGGAGAGGAGAACGCACCTGTCCCACGATTCTCATTAGAACAAGGCAAGATGTCGCGGACCACGGACCACGACCTGGAGGCCCAGGAGCCAGTGAAGGCGTCCACATTCGACACTCTGAAGGACGTCCACGATCCAGCTCTTAGATATAGATGGGCACCTTGGTTTCTCAGAGACGGTATGGTGGTCGCCTGGGTGGTCACTGCCATTGTCTTGATGATCGCCTTCATCGTGGTCAGCTTCGTTAACCACGCCGTCCAAGGAGGCTTTCTACCCTTGCTCCCGGCTCCAACGACGACTGAAGGCTTTTCCCCGGCCGACTTCCTCTACAGCTTCATACCCTCCCTAATCGGCATGCTCCTCTTCCTCCTCTGGCAGCCCATCGACCTCTACTTCCGCGCGCTCCAACCATTCGCCTCCCTCTCCCACCGCGACGGTTCCTCAGCCGAAGAATCCCTTCTCCTCGATTATACCGCATGCCTACCAATCGAAGTCACCATCAAAG
This sequence comes from Evernia prunastri, assembly GCA_003184365.1. NCBI lineage: Eukaryota > Fungi > Ascomycota > Lecanoromycetes > Lecanorales > Parmeliaceae > Evernia > Evernia prunastri. The sequence goes on from NKYR01000152.1 coordinate 67,822, forward strand.
CTCTCATCAACCGCCACTACAAGGTCGCCTACATATCATTCATCAGCCTCCTCTCTCTCACTTTGCCTGTCCTAGCAGGGGGAATCTTTACCGCCCAATTCGTTGTCAAAACCCAAGACATCCGAGTCATAGCGAGTATGCCAGGCTTTTACGCTCTCGTTCTCTTCGTTGCCATATACGCCGTCTCATTCGTCGCCATCTGGCCCACCCGCAAACGCCGTTTGCCGCACGACATCAGCACGCTGGGACAGCTCGTCAGCTTCGTCTATCAGAGCCCGCTCCTCACGGAGGCGGCTTTCGCAGAGCCGAAGAGCAAGATCGATCTGGTGACCAAGTTGCTCGGGACGCCGGCCGGGGAGAAGGAGATGCCGAGGTATGCGTTCAAAGTGTACGTGGGCAGGGACGGGAAGGAGCATCTGGGCATCGACAGGCTGGAGAGGTTCACGAGGTTCACGGCAAAGGAGAGGATAGATCATTTGAGGACGGGGAGCCCGAGACATGGTGACTTGGCTTGACGCTCTCGAAGCTAAAGGGGTGGTTTGGGATTGATGATGCTATTCTCCATGACTGAACTCATGATGATTATAGATGGCTTATGTTACACGACACTTATGGGGTTTGATGGCCAAGATAGATTCAATGATAGGTACAGATAGATGACCTCTTTTAATCTAAAGTAACATAATCATTCTACCTCACAACATCTTCTCCAGACTGTCTCGGTCCCGACAGCATCTCGACGACCAAGTTCGAATGAAGTTTAAATATTTTCATTGATTAGGCCCCACTAACCCATCTCTGCTCACTCAAAAAAACAAGAGTAGTTCCTCAGAAATCAGAAGGCATGATGCGAGCCTATTCTCACGTTCCATAATCACTTTATTATATACACCATCCCATTTCCGCCGGGGGGGAAAAAGAAAGAGAAAAAAAAACGTCATGCAAACCAGCATCGGTATCCGTGACCGTGGAAAATATGCGCGCGATAGTCGTACGGCTGTTAAGCCACTGTCTGTACATTACATGGATCGAAACCAGGCGGGCATCCTGCATGATGACCCCCAGCCGTCCTAGGCGAATGGAACGAAGAAGGAAGAAGGGCGTTGCTGTCACCAAGAGCGACGAATGGGATGATGAATGCCAAATGACGACGCGGCGATAGTGTGGTGGTCTAGAAAGCCTGCCCCTGCTGCTGTCCTCTGATGCCAGCGGGTATCCTACCGTGGGGTCCGCTACCGCCGGGCAGCTCGAAGTCCGGATTTGAACTCAAGAGCATATCCCTTTGCTGCTGCTGCTGTCTGTGTTCTCTCCTCCCGGGCACGCCCAGATTGATCTGTCCGCTCCTCTGGCCTCCGGCTCCTCCTTCCATTCCCGGTTTCCAATTCGGGTTAACCCCTCTTTGGCTGATCGATGTCATATCACTCGCCGGGCTCATTTGACCATCTTGCAGCTCCTCATAGGATGAGCTCGGATCGATGGTCTCGATGGTCGGACGCTGTGCATGCGGTAGATTCGAGGGTGCTTGTGAGATGCCGGGCATGAGAGATGAGGGAACGGCACGGGAAGACTGGGTCGCTTGCGTTTGGCGGGCAGTGTCGGGATCGGGAGCGACGAAGCGAGGGTCAACGTCTTCGTAGTAGGCGTCGGCGGAAGACTGATTGCGGCCATGGCCCGGAGCGTGGGCTTGAGGTAAGGAGGAGGTGCGCGGTCTGCGCATCGTGTTCTGATTGGAAGCGGGAAGCTCGATGGGGTCGAGGGCAGTGGTGTTGGGAGGTGGGGTGACGCCGCGGGTGACGCCCGCCCACGCAGCTCGGGGTGGGACATATGGCCTGGGATGTTTTAGGGCGTGAGAGGACAGGGGCTGACAGGGGGTTTAGCTTACTGTTCACCGCTATACTCGCTCGTGAGGCTCATAGGCGAATCCCTGTGCTCTCTGTTCGTTCCTTGCTTTTGGAGACCTACAAGACCTTGCACGTCACTATCGCTGTCACGCAGCTGCTGTCGGGGGAACTGGGGAGACGCAAGTCCGGGACTCCCGGTCCTCGCGTCCATCTCGATCGCTTGTCCTATTATCTCACCGTCGCCAGGATGTTGGAGCGGCAGTGGCGGAGAAGGTTCATTTCTGTAAGGTAGTGATGATTGTTGGCCTGGCGGGGCTTCTTGTCTTGCATACGCGTAGTCCCGACCTGGCAAAGGGTCTCCACCATATCCTCCAGGTATTGTCTGTTGAGATGGTGATGGCCCTCTTCCATATCCTCCAGGTGAAGGTCCTCCTCTGAAGCCTCCAGGCGCCGACGGGGGCCCGGGAGATTGTCTTCCATATCCTCCGGGTGCAGATGGCGGTCCTGGTGAAGGTCGTCTTCCGTAGCCAGGAGCGGACGGACTCCTACCATATCCAGCAGGCCCGCTTAGGCCTTCGTACTGCCCGGGACGGCCTTCCGGAGGATAACCGTTAGCGTATCCAGGTGGTGGCCCTTGCCCTCGCCCGTATTCATCCGCTATCATGCCGGCGCCTGCTCCGGCTGCCATCGCACCCATGGGTATACCCCCCCTTCCATTGGCAGGCCCGTAACCGCCTCTGCCTGGTCCATAACCACCTCTGCCGGGTCCATAGGACCCACCTCTCCCTGGACCATAAGGTCCGCCCCTGCCGTATCCTCTAGGCGCATACCCTCCTCCTCTTCCCCTACCACGTGAGCTTTGAGAATTCATTGTCTCGTCAGAGTACTGCCGTCTCATCGGCGGCTCCGACATGTCTCTCCTCCTCTGTCCGGCAGGCGGCATTGGCCCGAAAGCGTTTGAAGGGGGTAAGGGATTTCCGTACTCGTCCCTTGGTCCGTTGTAGCGTCCATCTCGACCCCCTCGTATGCCATTAGGTCCTCCTCTCCCGGGCGCGCCATATCTGTTAAATCCGTCATCTGAATATGCTTGTCCTCCACTGCTGGGCATGGTCGGTACTGTCTTGTTGGATGGTGTTCTTGTGTTCAAAGGTATGCGATCCTCGTCACCTCCATTCTTAGCCTCAAATGTAGCGAATGCTGGCAATTTGTTGTCATTAAGACCGCCGCTCATAGCTGGTTGACCTGTCAGAGGAGGCGGCGACTCTGCCCTGTCCATGGGCATGACCGGGGGGGCGGCCTGGCGAGCATAGAAGTTTTCTCCACTCATTTCCGCATTCTCAGCTATCCTCTTCTTTCGAGCCTTTCTGCTCACCAAGGTCCTCCTCATTGCGCACGTGACAATACCACTTGCCAGAATGAGAATTGTAGCGGCCAGGACAATCCATCCACCCCACGCTAGATGCGGGATGAAGAGCAAGATATCTACCAAAAACGCCAGTAGAGTGATTAGAAGCGTTGGTACCGATAGGATGATCAGACCAAGGAGGTAGCGGGGCGAATGGGATGGCGAGTGTAGATGGGAGGTAGCGGCTAGAATGAAACATATAAGTGTAAGGAGGGCGGCGATTGGGTGGACAACGAGGATTGAAGAGAGATCATGTCGCGTATGAGGAGAGAGGGAGAAATTGGATTTGGCGTTACTCGGATCTGTAGACAGGCTTAGTATATGGTCTCACGGACTGACACAGCGCTCTTCTCCTGCTAGACAACGGTGTAGATCATGCCGTAGCTTGGAGGAACAGTTGTCCCCCCAATTTCTTCCATATTTGCTCCACGCGGACTCCTGTGTTCACTTACCATAACCGATTTTGGCCTTACTACATCCACTCTTTTGGCAATACCCGAGCACTCCATATGTGACTCCATTGTAAGATGCAAGAGGGATGCCTTTGACGATAGGTGTTGATATGGTGGAGATGAGCAGTAAAACGAAGGCGATGAAAAAGAGGATGGTCAAGGGCGTCGCCGGTCGTAGCATTGTGATAGGCGCACTCGGGGGTCAAGGATGATTGAGCTGAGTTGAGGGGTGATGCTGTTGAAGTGTAGTGGAATCTGAGACTGCGCCTAGGTGGGATTTGGTGGGAGGAGGCTTAGAGAGCCCCTTCGAGCGCGTTGCGAGCGCATTGGCAATTGCGCAGTGGGTATGAATGCCAGTAATAGAGGAGGGATGATTAGAGCTTCATCATGAAATGCGTGTCGTGGATAAATGAGTGTGGTAGTAAGTATGACAAGGGATCAAGTCAGTCAGTCAGTGGTGGAGGCAGAGGCACGGGCTTCCCTGATGTGATGTGGAGGTTGGTGCAGTCCAGGGCTTCTTTTAGCGTTGTTTTAGAAGCTAGAGGGTTCTAGTGTCGGGCGATGGCCGATGGCGCAGAGTAGGGGCAGTCGATTGGCCAAGGAAGCTTGAGAGTTGTGTGAAGAGTGAATGTGTTTTAAAAGAATGTAGGTACTCTGACTTGTGTATCAGGATGGGCGGAATAATTGGAGTGTAGGCAGTAAGAAGGAGAGAGGTATTCTTGTGTAAGATTGGTAAAGATTGATGAAAGAAGGTATCAATGTGTGAAGACACTGTGTGAGTAGAGTATGCTGCAAATCAATGATCAATGATGAAGATTGAATGATAAATGATACCTAGATAATAAATGATAACGAAGCAGCAACTCGGACCCTTAGAAAAGTTTAATCGCTTGTCACAAGAAACGAGCAAAGTACGTGGTTAGTAGCAAGAAAGAAGATAGATAAAAGAAAAGAAAAGACAGGAACTTGGTGTATGGTGTATGGTCGTGACGGTGTGTATGGTAGGTATATATTGCATATACTTTGACTGCTTTTAATGCTCCACTTTTCTTTAAGATTGGGCTCTCTCGCGTCTGTGTCTTTTAAAATAAATTCAATCATTTATACTTGTACAGTACCCGAATAGAATTTAAGCCTCCGTTCACCCGAAGTTTACCCGACCGTATTGTTCCTCGGCGCCTTTTTATCCCGGCGTCATTAATCATGAAATAGACATAGCTTGCATATATATCAATATTTCCATATTCGGGCTTGACACGTTGGACCTTTGATCCTTCCTACCCCCCCAAATTGACATGATTCGCCCTGCCAATGTGCTATGTGCATATTGCCTGAAAAGTTCCAAACCTTCCACTCTATTCAATCAGACCAAACGACTTCCTCATTTGCCTTTCAGGTCTCTCCAAACCCAGCATTTCCAACCACTCATTCCTCCTTCCCCGGGTTCCCTGGGCAAACCAACTCCAGCAAAGGTTTATCGTCGAACGAGAAAATGGCTTCGCCGGCTCATATATCTCGCACTGGGCACAAGCGTGTTGTACGGCATCGACAGACAATTCTATGCCTCTTCCATAACCCGCAGCGCTCGCACCTTTGGTTTAGGTCTCATCGTGGCCATAGATTACAAGATTAACTTTCGATCGAACCCTCCTCTAGCAGCCTCGATCCCTGCCCTTCATGCCCGCAATGCAGAACGCCTGGCTGGCCTGCTGCAGTCAAATGGAGGCTTATACCTCAAGATCGGCCAGGCCATTGCCATGCAGTCCGCCGTTCTCCCCCCCGAATTTCAAAAGATGTTTGCCAAGATGTTCGATGACGCATCTCAGAATGATTGGAAAGACGTTGAGCAAGTCATAAGGGAAGACTTTGGGAAGTCTCCAGAAGAGGTTTTCGGAGTCAGTTTCAGTGGAGAGCCAGGCAAGGGCGTAATGGAGAGGACCGCAAGAGCCAGTGCGAGCGTTGCTCAAGTCCACTGGGCCAGGCTACAGGATGGAACGGAAGTCGCTGTCAAAGTGCAGAAAAGGGAGATCGCTCACCAGGTGGGCTGGGATCTTTGGTCTTTCAAGTGAGCTACCCCTGTCAGCAACTCCAAATAACATGACAATAGTACGACGCTAACGAGACGCTCTCTCCTAGGGTAGTGACGAAAATATATACCTACTGGTTTGATCTTCCGCTATACAGTGTTGTACCCTTTATAACAGAGCGTCTCATGCTTGAGACGGACTTTGTCAATGAAGCCGACAACGCTGAGAGAATGGGACGGCTTGTGGCTGGGGAGCCTCGCCTGCGAGACAAGGTCTACGTTCCTAAAGTCTATCGAGATCTAAGCTCGACGCGTGTCATGACTGCAGAATGGATTGAGGGTGTACGACTGTGGGACAAAGAACACCTGACGAAACCCTGGCAAGGTAGATGGAGACAAGGTAGTCCTGGGTGCCATGGGGCCTCGCTTGATCCTCCCAATCAAGAGGAAGTCATGGAGATCGTTCGTAGTAACCTCATTGACGAGAGACTCAAGCCTGATCGGGATTGGTGGAAGGGCAACAACGGCCAAGGTGGGCTCGGCCTGTCCTTGAAGGACGTCATGACCACAATGGTAGACCTATTCTCTGCACAGATGTTCCTCTGGGGTTGGGTGCATTGCGATCCGCATCCTGGGAATATTTTCATCCGACGTTTGCCTTCCGGAAAACCAGAGCTCGTACTCATCGACCATGGGCTGTATGTGCATATGAAGCCAGATTTCCGGCATAAGTATTGCCTCTTCTGGAAAAGTTTGATGACGTTTGATAATAAGACTTTGGGCGAAATTGTCCAAAGCTGGGGCATCAACAATGCCGATATCTTTGCTTCCGCGACATTGATGAGACCATATACTGGTGGCGACAACACCACGTCAGCAGAGATTAGGAAAGGCTTGACTGGTAAGGAGCAGCAAGAACGCGCCTATGAAATGCAGCAAAAGATGCGAAAGGGTATCAAAGATATCCTAGCAGACGAGACGAAATGGCCACAGGAACTCATCTTCATCGGTCGTAATCTTCGAATCGTCCAGGGAAACAATCAGTTCCTTGGCTCGCCGGTCAACCGTATAAAAATAACTGGCAATTGGGCGTCGCGTAGTCTCGTTGACAGCCCTGATCTTAGCCTAAGCCAGAGGTTCAAAAACCTTGGGAATCATCTGCTTTTCAAGTTCGTACTGTTCGGCAGCGACGTGTATTTTTATGCTGCCAAGGTCAAGCAGTTCTTTGGCTCTGGTGGAGGTATGGAAGATGATATGGAATTGCAGATGAAGAAGATTGCCAAAGGCTTTGGGGTGGAGTTGAACCACGGCGTCTTTGAGGGGTGAATCACAGCGGCCGGTATACTTACCATATAGTTCACACGACACTCCGCTCTTGCCCTGGCACAGACAAACAAATATGACATTTCTGCACGGCAATACATTTCTTTGTGCTTGATGGTCTAACACGACCTTGCCAACTATAACACGACCGTGCCAACTGTCGTCCCAAATCGAGACACACACGGATTGTTTATATAATCTTGAATTTTACCCTGCCTGGCTCTTACTCTACCAATTGGATACTGCAATTCACGCACTACTCTTATCACTTCTCTTTCATTCTTTCTACACATCTTCGCTGCATTGCATCTCTTCGGACCCAGACCTGCGAGCCCCCTAACATCTCACAACCACGCATCCGCTTTCTCGACATGTCTGATTTCAGATCACGAGTCATCAATGCCGTGGCCCACCGTCGCAGCCTGCCGAACAGCTCTTTAGACTTCCCTGACCCCGCAACATTGCCAACCCACTGCTTTATCGTGGTAAGTAAGGCCTCCATTGCCGTTCTAGCCCCCATCTCACTGACCCTCTCAGGACCGTACCCGCGTGAACGGGCACCCGATCAACGAGATCGTGCCTGTCATGCAAGATCCACCGGCACCTGATATCCTGGATCCAGCCCTCCAATGCGGCCTTTACAATCCGGATGCGTGTGTTCGCCGTGGGGTAGTGGAGGCGATGGGAAAGACGTATGGGGCCAACGCGATGAAGAAGGCGAAGAGGGAGCAGGAGGAGGCGAAGGCTCGTCTGAAGCGTCTTGCGGAGGCGAACGTGCTTTTCACCTTGGGAATCTTGACCGATGAGGAGCTAGCGGCGTTTGATGAGCTGATCAACGATGATGAGCTGAGGGAAGGAACCACTGCTGCCGAGGAGAAAGGAGGTGGTGGAGAGTCTGCTCGGTTGCAGAAGGAGGGGGAGAAACCGGCCGTTGGTGCTGCCGCCCCAGAAGACATGGGGGAAGAGAGCACGACGGAGGAGGAAGAGGAGGGAAAGGAAGCCATTATTCGAACCGCTGCTGTGGAGAAAGCGGGGGAGGAAAAGGACAAGCAGAAGCCCGCGGCTCGCGCTGCCACCGAGTCGGCCAAGAACAAGGCGAACCTCGCGAAACCAAAGGCAAGAACAAAGGTCCGTCATTATCCCCACCGCAACCCAAAACACTCTTTTGACCCAACTGCTCACCCACCGCACACAGCAAGCGAAGCCGGCGCCGTTGGGTACCGCCTGGTTCTTACAGCGCGGCAAGGAGCTGGAGCGCCGGTCCGGCGACTGAAGCTTTCGGTTGCAACGTTCGGGGAGGGAAAGGGGCGGGCTTTCCGTTGCGTTTGTCAGGCGGTGTCGTTGGGGTCTTGTGTGCTTTCTTTTGTTTTTGCCATTTTTTACTTTCTTTTTTTCCCTGCTGTGTTGTGGCATGGCTTGATACCCCTAGACGCGATTCTCTTCTTTATTTCTTTCTTTCTTTTATCATAGTCATAGAGACAGCAGTAGTGGATCAAAAGGTTTTAATTCTATCCAATTAGAGATCCAAAGGATGATACTGCTACAAACGTGTACACTCGGTGGTTTCCAAGGCACTCTTTGCCCCCTACAGATGCAAATTCAAGGGACAACTTCCAGTCAAGATCGCTACCCGTTTCCTCTCATGCTCGATCAGTGTCAGAAGAGGCCATGTATCCCTTGAGCTTCGCATCTTCTACATGATGGGTACCAGTATTTCCCTTCGTGACCCGGCTCTGACATCCTTGAGAACGGCAATATTCATGACCCTGATATAAGGCCTGTCTGATCTGTCTGACCGAACCGTATCCATCTTACAACCCAGCCATCTCCCTCACCAAGCCAGCCCTCACCCAACCTCGGGCAAAGTTTCGCCCCGTGTACAAAAGCACACAGACCCACCAGATACGGCCGATGAGCCCGTCGTACCACCTCTCCAAACCCGCTTTCCCTTTCCCATCCAGTCCTTGCCGCTGCTGCTTCTGCTTCTGCCGCCGCCTGTAGCGTGTCACTGCCGTCGTAACGGCCTCTTCGATTACGACCGCGACGCCATTGCCCGCGAAGAACCAGGCTTCTCCAAACGCGCCATCCCATCCGCCCATGACGGTGTGCGCTGCGAAGCTGTGAACGAAGGCGCTGCTTACGAAACCGCCGAGCACCTTGCCTACGTCGGCCTCTTCTCCTTCCCCTTTCCCAGTCATTCTTCGCTCGAGCCATTCGCCGGGCCAGACGCCATAGACGAGGAAAAGGCGAGAGAAAAGACGATGCCAGCCGTAGCTCCAGAATCCCCTGACGCTTTTGAGCTCCCAGACACGCGCGGTGTAAAGAGGTGGAAAGTACGACAATGGATGCGGTGCCAGCGGCGCCAGTATGATTGCGAACGTACTGTGACCTAAAGAAAATGCACTCATTAAAAAGCCACCCAATGCAGCGGTCAGAACCAACTGCAACCCAATTGGTAGATCATCGAACGGCTCTCCATTCGCTAGATAAAGACTGTACATATCACGAATCACAGCCCAACTAAGCAGCAGAACCGGCAACACGTGCACGAGTATGGAGTGGGTCCGATTTTTGATCGTTGGCCGCCAAGTCGATCTGGTGTGCCTCACGTCAGCACTCGACCAGGTGAAGCCAGCGCCACGCATGGAGAGCTCAAGCTCCAAAGCCCAACTGATTCTGTCTTTCCAGCCGTGCGGCCATCCTTCATCTGTGATTGCCGTTTCCGTGACTGCTTCCCCATCGCCTGGCGCCAGAAAGTGCAGGCTGAAGTAACTCTTTTCATCGGCGCCGAGCGGAGTGCTAGACGCAGGCTCGCGAGGGGCATGATGATATTTCACTCTCCTTGGTATATGTCCAAATAGGTATGGCGATATGAAGAAAGCGTCCAGTACCCTGCAGCCACCATATAAACCGACGAGCGCGAGCTGGTACGTTAAGCCTACGGAAAAAGGGACGTGATATTTTAGAGGTAGGCGGAAAAAGAGAGTGCCTGAGAGGAGGGCAAGGGAGTTGCGAAGGAGTGAAATGATGTGGTGAGTGAGCTCAGAGCTGGTGTTTGGGAATGGTAGGAGGAGGACGAGGGCGAGGTAGTATATTAGTGGCGGTGCGAGAGCAGGCACAGGTGTTAATGGTGTGGTTCCTCGGAGCGGCTTCAAGTCGGAGCGTGGTGAGGGAAGCAGGGTGGAAAGACTGGGCATAATTGCCCTTAGAGATGAGACTGACATCTCTGTGGAGTAGCACCCAACCCACGAATGAAGAAATTCGTTGCCTCCTAGCGCCGGCGTCCTACCTTAGTCCCAAAGCTAACGCGGGACTAAGCCCAAAAGAGTCTAGATCGCTTCGCGGACTTTTGTGTTAGGACG